>CM055270.1:58838215-58857412 GCA_029237695.1 Conchocele bisecta | reverse complement strand
GCATGTACCTTTAACTGCACATTGTCGAAAATGACTTCACTCATAAAAGCATTGTTTCCTAATATGAGATTTTCATCACTGACATACATGACACATGTACCAATATGAGTTCTGTACTTCATATGAAATAGAACAATTAAACTATTACTCAGTTCGAAAATATCGGTTGGAAAGAGCACTTGAGCGCCATTTATTTTGATCTTAATAATTTTATCAGTTACGCGGGTTCACTAATGTCTGTTTCACGAAACCTGCCCAAATGTTACGACTATATAAACAATGCAACAATAATATTTTCTTCGATAATAATAAATTAAAGCAACATTTAAGAATGAGCCTTCTTTTTATTTCGTGAAGTTTGGTCAAATATTTATTTTATTGCGAAAATAAATTTCACCATGTCAAACCCCTATAGATATCTGTGGGAATTTAACATGGGGACATTTTAGAATTTCAGAAATACTGGATCGATTTTCAAAAATTAATTTTTGTTTTCTTAGTTAGATCATTTTCAATTTTTGTCGTTTCATGACTTATCCACAGCTCCTCCCTCAGTCACCCCCACCCCCCCCCCACCCCCACCCCACCCCCACACATGCTAAATTCCCATAGACAAATCAATGTTTCGTAATAAAATCAATATTTGACCAAATTACTGGCAACACAAATATTGATTCTTCATTGTTTATATAAGGCCGAAAAATTTGGGCAGGTTTCGTGAAACAAACAGTAACTAGAAATATGGCCTGTCGGCACACGAATGCCCCCGCTGGCAGCGAAAGAAAACGAGGCATATTTGATTATAAGCCATTTACCCGAGCGTCAAGGTTTTGAACGCACCTTGACCCTGGGCTTAGTGGGGGCGGGACGAATGTGGATTTGTCACAGGGCGGTAGAGGACCATTGTAGCAATGCGTGTGTGAAATGTGAAGCAGATCCGAGCAAGGAAACACAAATTATAAGCCATTTAACTGAATGTTAAGTTTTCAAACGCACCAAGTCTGTGACCTTGACCCTGTGCTTAGCGGGGCCAGGACGAATGTGGATCTGTCACAGGGCGGTAGAGGACCATTGGAGCAATGCATGTGTGAAAGTTAGTGTAGGATTGAGAAACGCGCACGTAGATTTGTCCCCAAGTGGCAAGTAAACAATTAAAGTGGAAAGGTGAAGGTCAAAGATGAAGGTCGAAGTAATGGGTGGTGGAGTGTGTAAGGCATGTTCATATGTATCATGTGTATAAATATTTAAGAGATTGGCAAAAGTATTGAGAAGTTATTGTAGGATTGAGAAACGTGCACGTAGATTTGTCCCAAAGTGCTAAGTAAACATTTAAAGTAGAAAAGGTGAAGGTCAAAGGTCAAGGTCGAAGTACTGGGTGGGTTGTGGAGTGTGTAGGGCATGTTCATATGTATCATGTGTATAAATATTTAAGCGATTGGCAAATGTATTGAGAAGTTAGTGTAGGATAGAGAAACGTGCACGTAGATTTGTCAAAAGTGCCAAGCAAACATTTAAAGTGGAAAAGTCAAGGCCAAAGTCAAGGTCGAAGTACTGGGTGGTGGAGTGTGTAGGGCATGTTCATATGTATCATGTGTATACTATTTAAGCGATTGGCAAAAGTATTGAGAAGTTAGTGTAGGATTGAAAAAAACGTGCACGTAGATTTGTCCCAAAGTGCCAAGCAAACATTTAAAGTGGAAAAGGTCAAGGCCAAAGGTCAAGGTCGAAGTACTGGGGGGTGGAGTGTGTAAGGCATGTTCATATGTATCACGTGTATAAATATTAACATAATATGTGAAGCCATGTAGAAGTTACTAAAGAATATGGTAATATCGGGACGTACTGACGGACGGACTCGGTACAAATGCAAATATGTTACGGAGAACACCATCTCGAAAAATAAACCTCTCACTTCAGATAATAAACAAATAAATAAATAAACGTGGATGCATGTGGTTCATAATTACCATGTCAATTGTTGTTACATATAATAAAGATGCATTAAAAAGAAAAAGAAAACACAAATTTAAAACAATATTTAAAAAAAAAATATATATATATATAATGGCCAAAGTGACGATCGAACGCATGAAGTGCAAAATTAAAATCAAGTGTCACAGTTGGCCGCCAGTTTACCCACTGCTCCAGTATGAGAAACTGTTTTGTCAATCGCAATATATCGATCATGACTATAGCGACGCGCCATAATAAACAGGGAAATACCTACAAGAATTCCATGTTCATTTATACACAAATGTTTATATAAACAAAGCATGTAAACAACGCCATGTCAGGCTGGTATACTTATAGTTAAGAGACGTTGACTGTTTATTAACGGTAGTCAGCGAAAGTGAAATGACTACAATGTTGTTAGTATGTATGTTGTATTGATTAGCATTATCAAAAATAATTGAAGTGTTGCCTAATTACTAACATTCAAGATGGCCGCCATAGAAACCATGTGCAATTCTAACACAATCTTAATTTGAAACACGTTTGGTCAGAAGGTCAAATGAGGTGTCATTGTCCACAAATTCGCTGTTTACTGACTAATTGGAAGGGGTTTAAATGTGTTTTGAGATCCAGCTGCTTAGAAATACAAGAAGGCCGCCAGAGTCAGCCATAATAAAATGTATATGGTTGTAGCTCAAAACATTGTTTGGCGGGTGATCGGATTTCGCAACTACATGAAATGTGTTAAGATGACAGGAAACAGTTACCAGGCATCTAAGTCAATAATTGTAAACATGTCTGGCCATGATGTTGAGAACACACATGAACACACATTGTGTGTTGTAGTCACTGGCCCTGTTGGCTTGCGTGCCCGCAGTCTGAAATGGACATCATTATCAAACTGGTGACATTTATAGTGTATATTTTCAATGAAATATTTATTGATACCCACATTAAGTTCATCTATAGTATTTGATGTAGATTTGTAGACTATGTCCTTTGAACATTCTGATAGATACATGTACACCAACTGATACTTGCTATCCACAGAAAAAATGAAGACATGTGAATAATGTTATAGGATTTTAAGCAACGAAGCGATGTCATCGTCACACAAAATCGACAACATCTGGAACACATACTATAAAGATGAACATTTACCATGTTCAGGCATCATATATAATTTGTAATTTGTATATATCAGAGAAACAAAAAAGTATGTGTATTAAAACATGGCATGTTCGCTGCAACTGCTTCGTTCTTGACGGGGACTTTAGTGTGGTATGAAGCAGAATCATTTATTATGAGACACCCTATACAATACGAGAATATCATATGAGCAATTGGATGATGTCATGAGACTGGACACACGCACATCTTATTCCGATGTAGATGTGTTCAATAGAAGCAGGACGAAATTCATTATTATATACCTCATATCGATTCCAATTGTCTAACGTGAATGTCTCACGCACGACATGAATGGACGTGCATTTCAATCACACACGCTTATTAAGTAATGAAGAGCAGTGAGCGTTTGGTGCATCCGGTCTGCAGAAATGTCACCAAGCACGGTTTAAACCAGCAGTACGATTTGTACATTACAGCGTGTATTCTTGTGTGTCGGCGTGTTCATAATACAATACATGTTAAGTCCAAGCAGGAGTGACAGTGGATATTGCTAACCCTACGAAACTAATAGCACCTCGCATATCTCCTTGGTCGACATTATTCATCAGATTATCTACTATCAGCCTTGCTGGGATGCAATATTATATACTGTCATTACCTGTGTATGCTACTTATATTTAGTAGTCCGATACCGGTGACGTGTGACAAATTATTATGCAAACGACGGCTATGTTATATGTGGTGTACTATTTGGTGTAGCATTTGTCAACACATTGACAAAAGAAAGTATTTAACCGGCTTACTATTTAGCCATGTCACCCATGGCATCATTGCATCGTCCAGAATTAACTCATGTGTTGGATAGTTAAAATAAGAATAGTATCATTAAGGTATTTATTACATTGTGTAGTGGTAGTAGTATAATTTATTATAGTGACACTTGTGAACAAGCATACATACATACACGAATATTTACATACATTTTGTTCGCTTAAGGCATATTGGTATGATATGTTGCTCAGCACCCAGCCATATGAATGGCTTACGAGTCACTTCTTTCATTATAATGAGTAACAAAAATCGGTAATATGATGGTAATTAACCCATTTCATATCATATACACAGTATTACGACACATTCCAAGCGATGTGTAACTGCACATGTCTTGACCGCCCATGTGAACCATCCGAAATGGACGGTCCAATGCACGATCACAACATGTTGCGGCGGTCGACCTGGAACGAAATAAAGCAATAAGGTATATATGTGTATATGATATGAGATGAGTCAATAGGACGAGTGTATAGTGTTTAATACAATAAACTTGGGTTGTAAATATTTCTCATAATGTTTTTTGGTTGTCTGTACCAAAGTGTATTTTGATTTCAGAATTAATAATCCATTTCATGCCAGACACAGAACACGACACTTACATTGTGCATGTGATGTACGTGTACAATATGACATTTAATCGGCCACTTTGACCGTCCCACCAAAGGCGTGAGGGTCAGAGTGAGCGATACCAAGTCACATGACTGACAACGAATGCGGACCAGGTGATCTGTATATGCTATGAACTAGATTAAAACAAAAAAATTTTAGGGCATTTTTTTTTATTGTATCAATTGCTGACACATGGTATACGATGAGTGTATTTATCTGGTGTATTTTGTACAGATATGCGTCGGTCTTCATAATACTTGATAATCATGGTTTATTTTACCCGTTTCATGCCAGATACAGTAAATAACAACCTTTCCCGTCTCTCCAACAAGTATGAGCTGAAATCGCTCACTAAGACTGACCCGGTGGGGCGTTGTACAGTGTGCGACCACAGTCCGCATGCCATTTGGGGAAACCGGAAATGGATCGAGCTCACACGGATTGTATGTAGTATGAAACGAGAAAAACATGTAGAATTATGTTAAATGTATGTTACTTTTCACTTCTTAACATGAAACAGTTTTGAATAAACAGTGCACTTTTTATAATAGGTCTTTTGTCAGGTAATCATAACTTTGAATTTGTCATTATAGTCCATTTCTATAAATTCTGGACATAGTCTGTATATTGCATTATACAATAATAGTCTGATACAAGAGTATAGTGGGCAAACAAAGCAAAAGTGGGTCTCTGTTTCTACCACGCCCAAATCACAGATATGCATAATCTATATACTGCTAAATTTCTGAATCGGCCAGTTTCTATTCTGAGGGGGAGTACGCCACACCTTAGCTGTGCTATAAATGAACGCAAATTTTCGACATAATCATGCTAACATAATTTTCACATGTATATTCGCTTTTGAACAGTATATACGTTCGAAGTTTTGGTTGATTGTATAAGTCTATTTTCCACTGGGCCACCTCTATGTCGCGTAATGTTGTTTCCGCATATTGCAGAAGCCCGTGCAGAGAGTATAATCCAATTGATCTATGATCATATAGATCACTGATGTTGAGTTGACGGAATAATGTTTTTATGTCCGAACACCAGCCATGCGCGTGTGCATGATCCCATATAAATACCCGCTTGGTCAATCGCCGGTCGTCGATTGAGGTGAGTCTGTCCCAGAGGCGGATCATCGATAATTTGTGTCTGATGCCGGAGCTAGTCCACCCAACGTCACCGTTTACCGCTACGTTTGATGTATGTTTGTGTACGCCAAAAACGCACGTATGGCCCGGATTTGTATCGTGTCACATTTGTGGTATGGTTTATATCCCCAAATGCCTGCAGCGTAATCCATTACAGTGGCAACACACATATTGTACAGTTTTGTGTAAGTCGAGAATGGTAAACCCCCAGCACATTTGTATTTGTTGATAACGCTTCCAAGGGCTCTACCTGCGGCGTCAGCCAGAGTATTGGCTGTTGTTGTAACATCCAGTGTATATGGCAGTATGCACCCGAGGTATTTGTAGGTTGATGTTTTGTTCACGGTTTGTTCACCAAGTTTAAATATCACTTCAGTTTGTGGCTGGCTCAATTTTCTAAAATGTACAATGTTAATTTTGTTTATATTTGCTGTAAGTATCCATTTCAGACACCATCTATTAATGTGATCCAACAATAATTTGTAAATTGTTTTCGTTTTCCGATAGGATCACAATATCGTCTGCATACAATAATATACAGATGTTGTCGTCGCCTATCTGTATACCGAGGTTCATGTCTTTGAGCTCCAACGCCATATCATTGACGTATTCAGAAAATAACGTTGGTGATAAGACGTCACCCTGCTTGACGCCGCACTCGACGTCAAACCACTCCGTCATGACGTAGTTAACCAAAACACAACTTTGTGGCTTATTATAGAGATTTCTTACTGTTTTGTAAAAATGTCCATGTACCCCCAATGTTAACAGTTTTGATAATATACAGTCTATATCCACACGATCAAACGCTTTCATCATATCAATAAAGCATGTGCATGTGGGCATGTTTTTGCCTTTACGGTTCCTTATGATTGAGCATAGTGTGAATAAATGATCGGCACATGAGCGCAATTTCCTAAAACTGTTTTGTTCGTCGACTATAATACCATTGTCTGTGAGGAACCTGTTTAGTCTATTGTTCAAAATAGCAGTGAATAGTTTACTGGTGGCAGGCAACAAACTTATATCACGATAGTTCAATGGGATTCTGGGGTAATTCGTGCTATTTTTGGGGATTGGTTTAATAATAGTTTTGCTCCATACTTCGGGTAATAAATCACTCGCAAAACATGTCGTAAACAGTTTGTGCAGTAGGTTTGTTGAATTGCCATTTTTAAACACGTCGTACGGCAACATATCCACGTCGGCCGCGGACCCTCGTTTACTGTTATTTATGACCCTAGAAACTTCTGTTACTGTTATTGGCTCGTTTAACACATCAACTACAAGTGCGTGGTTGTCATCAACATTTGCTGCATTCATATGGGCTTCCATATGTGCATAGTAAGGTACATGTAGTAGGAGAGGGATGTGTTGTAATGTGAAAATTATATTAACGACAGCTGGGGTAAAACCCAGGCCGCTTGTGTGTAAGGCGAACATTCTACAACGTAGCTATAAAATCCGGCTGGTATCGTAAGGCAGTACAAATGGTCGATTAAGCCTACTATGGTCGTACTACTACATTTCTCCTTCCTACAAATAGACATGTGTTGCTGAAATGTCGATAGAATCTCTAGTTCGAACTGTATTGAAGACTCCAAATGAGATATGATTCGCCTATTGGCTCGATGAGCAATCTATTCTGTTTCATTTGCACCATTTTAGTTGGAGGGGAATGCGTTTTAAAATGAAAATATTTTGTCTGCAGCTGGGGTCAAACCCGGGCCACCTGCGTGTGAGGCCCACACTCTACGACGTGGCTATATTAGCTGGTATGTACTCAAGGCAGTACAAATATTGATTATCCAACTATATCCGTACTACGGTACTAGAGTACAAATAACCTTTGAGTATGAGTTTGCATGACACGTGATGTGGGAGGCATGTGTCTTTGATGTTAGAGCATCCTTGACATACTTTTCAAGATTGGTCTGATCAAATGTTTAAGATGTTTTGCCTCCAACCATGGCCAACACATGAACAAGGTTTCCTAAACTTCATTCAAAACTGAATTCATTAGAGTTGGAGCAAGTAACTCGGTATTTCTCAGATTTGCATGTTCCACTTCGCACATCTATCGGCAAAAAAAAGTTAATTTGCTTCTCTACTATCTCATATTTCAATGCATTAATACATGCATTCTGTACTAATTTCTGCACTGGTTATTCAAAGCCTATTGATTCTGCTGGAAATCAGCTATACTCCTGTCACTCGGTGGCAATTTATATTTTACTACTTGGATGACGCCTAATTCAATTTACAGTACATTCGGATCAATTGATGGCATATGATATCAACAGCGACACTACTTATGGTTCAAGTTCAGTTTCCAAATGTGCCAAAGGATAAAAGATTAGTGAATGGCCGGATCATGGAATAACATTCCAGTATAACGACTGCTTCATCTGGGGATGCCTCTCAATTTCAGCTGGGGGTTTACCTTTTTCTTGCTGCAGTATCAACGTTAAATATAACTGACAGACTTGGATAGTGACGTTTTCACCTCAAATATAGAGATGACACATTTTTTTAACCTAACGGGAGTTGGCAAGCATCTCACTGAATGCTAGTTATCATATCCTTGTCATTCCTGCACAAATATTTCGAAACTTTTGAGCTACAACCAAAGAACTTCCCACACCAACAATATAATAACATCGACCACCATGAGTATGACTACGATCTACCATAGTGGATTATTTTATCATTGCCCCACACACATGACTCCATTAAATACTCTACTAGAACCTCTCGGAGTTCGTGCATGTGAGAAGTACATTATTTAAAGGGAACACGCAGTTAATGCCATAAATGGCTGCCAATGTAACTAACTCCATCATCAAGACGCTGGAAGGTATCTTCATAGTGGAATACTGGAATGGTAAACTGGGAGAGCTTGACCAGTCAACATACAATATTTTGAAGATTGAGACCGGTCACATGTTCTCCTATAGGGGAGGGTCCATAGTCACATGCATAAAGCTAACACACAGTCGATGCAATAGAACACAGTATCAGCAAAGCATGAGGAATCCCAATTTAGACAGTATAATATACTTGCAGCTATCTTTGGCGTTGGCAATTCCGGTATCCGGCGACAGAAATGAGAAATAAACTCTTGTTAGCAGGCAGTGTTGAGAGCAGGAACAGTGTCAATGATATCAGTAATACCCAATTCATCTACGATTTTGAAATTTGGTGTAAGAACTGAGGGTACGTCTCGAATGTAATTTGCTGTTCAGCATGTTAGTTAGTTCCAGATTTATCACATCACCATGTAACATGCATGCACATGACACAGATTATCAAATGTAAGAATAACGAATTAATATATTCATCAATTTGAGTTGTATGGTTAAATTATGTTCTTTAATGAACTATTATAATTATTTGTTAGGAAGGCACTGTATTAGTAGCTATTTGTTATTATATACTGTCCGTAGAACTGGTGATGGCACCCGTTACGGTTCTAGTACTACAATATCGCCCTGTTGTGATATATTTTGTAGCTTGAGTTTTGTGTCGTCTTATTTCCTTCTTTCCTTATGCTTATATTTACAATATTAACAATTCATGTATATGGTGGGTTTGCGTTCTGAACCTTTGCGATCTGATGGAGAGGTAGACTGATGGTTTGTGGCGCCGGGTTATCGAGGTTCAATCGCCACAGTGGACCTTCTTGTTCACTGGCCGTTCCATTGCCTTAGTTCACATACTCAATCAATAAGTATGATAGAAAGTTCCTAACGAAAATGACAACGGTACAACAAATGTAAACGGCTAACAACAAATAACCACTGGAGTAACTACACATATGCTCAGCAACCACTGTAGTCGGAGTGAAAGGAAGTAACTAGTATGAAAATAAATGATTGACAATGATGGCAGAATGTACCTTCCTGTCAGATTTCGAAACGAACATTATAAAAATAGTCATCAACCGTATATACGGTTATGACTGGAGACATCAGGATTATATGAGTTATGCCCAGTGTACGTCCTGATGAAATACATGCAATACACGTATGTAGCCTGATAACAATATGGATTGCTTGTTAGAAGCATGGTGTTTCATTGGTGAAATGGCGAACAGTGCAGATGATCAGACTGTGTGGATGCACAGACTGATCTGTATGTAAGCTGAACGTAAAACCCATAAGCCTAATTTCTCCAGTCACATCCACTTATATTAAATTTCGATTTGCTCCTGTGAAGAATGCATGTCCCTGTGTCAAGTTTGGCCTTCACTGACACAGCTTGGTAGCATACCAAGGCCTATAAATACATTAAATATACCTAAAAGTATCAATAAGTTACAAAAGGTAAGCTAAACATGTTTTGCTCCCTGTTATAACACATTACCAAGGTTCTTATGTTTTTATGGACCGTACTCGGACGGCCTTGAGACAACGGACTCTCACGAAACAATTAACCGATTTATATCATGTTCACCTATTGCAGTAGTTAGGCAAATGTTAGCCCTCCGCAATGTTGTATTCACTGATGTGCTATGTCAACGCGTTTTCGAGCTATAGATTAGTTTGTTCCAACAAAAGTTCCGCATTTGTCTCTAGTAAGAAGACATCGGGCACATTTATTTCGTTGACTTTCCCGATCAAGCATTAGCTGGTACTGTTTCATAGCTTCGCTTACAAGGTAAACAGGTGACTGGCTGGTAGCCAGTAAGTGTAACATGACGCATACGCGTGACACTCCACGAACCTCAACCAACCATAAGCTTAGCGATGACGTCATCGGGAAAATCCATCAAGAATTAAACGATATGGCTTCACCAGAAATGATAGCAATGTTGGTGCTCTTGAATTGTCTGTCGTGACGCATTGGACTGGTATAAATGTAGGTTGGATCAAATGTTTGATTTGAAACGATGATGTTTCGATGAATCTATTTCATAACGGGCCCGGACGACGTCAAAGTGAAGTTTGAAGCATATGTTTACACTGTCATATAGCGGTATGTGCCCGAAAAATGTTACCGAAATTACGACTAAAGATAAAAGTGGAATTTTGTTCAACAAAATAATCTCTAGCACGAAAACGTGTTGACATAGCGCATCGTGGAATTTATCGTTGCGGAGGGCTAACATTTGCCTAACTTTTGAGTGTACGTTGTCTCGAGGCCTCCCGAGTACAGTCCATTAACATGTAGGCACCTTCGGTATTGTGTTCTAACAGGGAGTAACCTTTTTTCCAACTGATTTTTTTCCCCACGTATTGATGCTTTTAGGTATATTTAATGTATTTATAGACCTTGGTCCTTTACTTCAACCCGTGTTCACTGATAGAAAATATGCTGTCGACATCGCCGAAAACGTCAGCGGATGGAATTCACTAATTATAACAACAACATGCATGCATGATACACATATGCAAAAAAGCATTAACCTATTATACACTCATTTTTATAATTGACTAAAACAAAATGGTTCAAGTGTTTTTATTTTGAAAATGGTTTATATATGGGAATGAAATCAGAATGTTTTATAATTATTATTATAAAAAACTAGCACATGCATAATACAGCATCTCAGTGCACACAGTTCTTATTTTATTAAAATAAAAGAAATATTAAACATCTTTATCCCTTTGAACCCGAAATCCCGCTATATCGGTTTATGCAAAAAGTGCAGATCCAGATGAGCAGGCTCGTAACGAGCCGTCTCATCAGGATCTGCACTTTTTGAAAGTAATTTTAATATTTTTGAGAACAAAAACACCCCCTTTTCATAAATGGACGAAACTGAAAATCATTTTGTGACCATTGGAATGGTCGGAACATTAGCATATCACAGTCCATTCAAGTTCCTTAGGGTTGAAAGGATTAATACTGTAGTAACAACCCTAAGGAACGGTTGCCACAGATTAGTGTGTTAGATAGAGCAAAATGGCGATTGCGGAAGAAAGGATGATACAGATCTGAGTGACAGACGCCCCCTATTACTGAAAGTATTCTATAAGCTAGCTGATTAAACATTGGCGTTTTATTTAAATACCAACAAACTATAACATTAACAAGAGAGAAAAGTCAATCATAGTGCCAATGTAAATATGTATAGCAGTTCAAAGTTATGTGCACATTGTACCCAATTCTTAGCGATTTTAAAAATGTATGTATACTTTTAAAAAACAGCATACCTACGTGCCACTGAAAATAAGCGTAGGAATGTCAACTACTGTGGTAGCCCTCTTCTGCGGGGTAGCTATAGGCGCGTTGCCAATTTTCAGATATCCAGATGAATAAATGTGGGCCATACATCACGTGATAGGGGTATCCAATCACGACCTTTTCGTGGTAAGTATAAGCCAGGCTCCAGACACACACACTGATCGAATGAGGAAACAAACGTATGAAGGGATGAGATTATCGCTAATGGAACAGATAGTCTTATAATTTTTTAAACTGCCTAGAATGAAGTTGTAACTATAATATATTACTGATCATATTGAGTAACAACAACCTTTATGTTGACAGGGTTAATTGTATAATATTCATTACTGTACACAGTAGTATTATAATATATACAAGATCAGGCAATTTGGATATTGAAAGTGCGGTGTTCAGAAATATTACACAAGAAATAAAAATATAGCTGCTCACATATTATTTTAGTTGTGATTTTGCCAATAATTCGTAATTGCTAACTCTTTCTATAAATGTATGTAAATGTTGGATATGGTGTTAGGACGAAATTTGTGTCAATTAGATAGCGGCTCACTTGATCCATGTAGATATTACACTATTATATAATACAACTGTTACAGCTTGTTTACTGACTAAAGTTTTATTCTGGCATAGTCATTGATACGAAAATGGACACTAGCCATGTGTGATGCATAAATGGTACACACAGGCAGAAAAGCATTAATCTAGTATGTATACACTCATTGTTTTAATGAACTAACAAGACAAACTGGTTGTTTTTTTTAATGTTTATATACGGGAGTGACATCGGAATGATTTATAAAATGAAAATACGAAAGGAAGGAAAAAACGATGGCAAAAAAAAGGGATGGTGAAAAATATAAAGAATACGCGAAATTACGGAATCAAGTTAACGGGGCGTCATAGACATGCTAAAAAATAAACGGAAAGAGATATTGCAAAACAGGCCAACATAAACCAAAGAAAGTTCTGGAAATATGCAAACTCTAAACGAAAGCTAGCGGCATTCGTCGGCAGCGACTTCGCCAGTGAACCAGATGGAGAAGCACCAACAATGGAGAACGTGTATGTGGAACACCCGGTTCAATGTCAAAGAAATCTCGAAACTTTTACTATAATTGGAACCATCTGAATACCCGGGCCCAGATGAGCTACATCAGGTATCACTGAAAGCATTTGATAACACCATGAGCAAGCCGTTGAAAATCATATACAATACTTCTCTGAAAATTGTCAAAGTTCCCGGAAATTGGAAAACAGGAAATATCACAGCGTTATTCAAAAAGGGTGACAAATCAGATACAGGCAACTACATGCCAGTTAGACTGGTACGTGTCATATGCAAACTATGGAACATATGCAAACTTATTGTCAGTTCTTTGTCAAATGAAGAAATGAAACTGGCTGAATGCTAGAATACATGCACAAAGATAGCCGCGTTGGCCACTCCATGTGCTGTATAGGATATAGTAACGAGGTAGTGTTCAAGTATGCATATTTTCCATCACATTAAAGAATCAATTATCTTTGAATGAAACGATGATCAGGTATAGAATGGGTGCTTAAGATCACCAACAAAAAAGCAAGAAAACGAACAGCAATATCATATGCATAATGAAAATGGAGAACCACTCGTATTAGATGTTTCACAAGGGGAGACATGGGTGTCTTGGTCGACACTACACTGAACTTTTACCACGATATTCAGCAACAAGTAAACATGGCAAATAGCAGTATGGGTCTTCTTCGGAGGACATATACTTACTTCGATGAAATCAACTTCAAATACCTGTTTCAAGCACAGGTGGAAGACTCGGACCTAGGACCCAATAAATGGCTCATTTTAAAAATGTTGCCCCACCCACCCATATCCTTACATTATACAGTATAGCGTTTCAAGGTGGGCAAGAGCTTGGGAAAATGCCCTAGGCAGGCTTAGTTCCTGGCTCGCTCACACACCACACGTTTAAAATGTTCTCCTGACTTACGCCTCTGGCAAATAATAAATGACTTATGTCCCCAAATATATTCACTTTAAACATTTGTGTTTAGCATAGTGTTAGTTACACACGTATTAGCTACCAACGTTGCAGCGAAATATCTCTTTCCGAAAGAATCCCACACACACATCGCCACCTGATCGCTGTAGTATTTGTAATGCTCCAGTCTAGGTTTTCCCGTGACGTCATTATTTATCATTCTGCGAATATAACAAAGGAAATCCGAAAGTAAAGTTCACGGAAGGTTATGTCGAAATGTTGGGACGCAAATCCAAATAAACGCACGTTTTATATCATTCAAGGTTAGTGAATGACACTGATTAGTCACAAATTGTAACATCGTATTTACTGATGTTTATTTCAGTGATTCACGTCTCAACGACTGTAGTAGGATTTCAGCCAGATTGTACACGTAATTTATGCTTCCACAGCCCACAAAAATGTGTGAAATTCTTTCGCATACACAATTATCGCATTGGCTGTGGTGGCTAATTTGCCCGTAACTAACGAATTTTTTAAATCAAAGATGATTGAAGTGAATATATTTGAAGCCCTAAGACATGACTTAGGAAATTAAAAATGCCCACACTCAAATACAGAAGACTAAGAGGTGATATGATCGAGACATTTAAAATACTGACCGGAAATTTTTGACAAGGACGTCACAACGGATATGCTCCAAATTGATGAAAACTCGAGAACAAGAGGACATAAGTACAAATTGAAAAAGATCAGAAGTCGTTTGAATATTCGAAAGTGCTATTTCACAAATAGAGTGGTTGATACATGGAACTGCTTACCAGAAAGTGTAGTCGACTCAAAGAATGTAAGGCAATTCGAATCACGTTTGGACAAAGTGTGAGAGAAGGAAGAAGTAAAATTTGATCATACCCAGGAGTTAAGTACCGGAACCGGAAGACAAGTATTGATATTAGAAGAACACTTAGATGTGGATATAGTGGCAGAGATGCCAGCGTCCATAAGAAGATCCTAATGTATCCTAAGGTATGACCAGAGACATAAGTCAGCAGAAAAATCGAAATGTGTGGTATTTGAGCGAATCCGAAACTACGACATTTTCCCAAGCTGTTTCCTACATTCCTATAGTGTCTATTGTACGGAAATTGGTGGGCGAGTAACGGGTTACACATGAGCCAATTATCAAGTCCTATGTCGGAGTCTTCCACATGTGGTTTCACGCCCTTGTAAGACCGCACCTGGAATATGCTGGAGCGGTATGGAACCCATATTTGAAAATAATACATAGAGTAAATAGAACATGTGCAAAGACGTGCAACAAAATAAGTGCACACCCTAGTAAAGTTGGAATACCCTGATAGACATAGGACAGAGTAAAACTGCCGACACTTAATACAGAAGACTAAGAGGTGATATGATAGAGACATTCAAAATACTAACAGGAATTGATGTCAAGGATGTTACAACCGATATATTCGAAATTGGTGAATATTCAAGAACAACAGGACACATGTACAAATTGGAAAAGAACAAGAGACGTCCGAATATTCGAAAGTGCTATTTCACAAACCGAGTGGTCGATGCATGGAACTGCCTACCAGAAAAAGTAGTCTAATCGAAGGACGTAATGTAATTCGAATCGCAACTGGATAAAGTGTGGACGAACGAGGAAGTAAATGTTAAATATACACAAGAGTTAAGTACCGGTATCGGGAGACAAGCGGTGATATTCGAAGATGAAGAATTAGATGTGAATACAGTGGCAGAGCTGCCAGCGTTCATAAGAAGATCCTAACGTATGCTAAGGTATGCTTATTATTATCAAGAAAAAGAGCAGATGCATAATACAGAATCTAATAACTTTACGACACATAAAGGCTCTTATTTTATTTAAAAAAGAAATTGTAATAGTAAACATTTTGAATGTTGTAGTAACTTACACGAGGAAGGGTGGCCACAGATTAGTGTGTTAGTTTGTGTGAAATGGCTATTGCGGAAGAATGGATGCTTCAGATCGGAGTAACAGTCACCCCCAGTTACAGAAATTGTTCTACAAGCTCGCTGAGTATACCTTGACGTTTTATTTAAATATCATCTATTAAATAGTTTAACCATTATATTAAGCAGAGAGACAAGTCAATAATCGTACGTCCAATGCAAATATGTATAGCTGTTCAGAGATATTTGCTCATATTACTTACTTGTCTACTTACTTGGTTACTTGGTAGCCAATTCTTAGCGATGTTAAAAATGAAATAGCAGCATACCTACGTATATATTGCGGTTCCACGGACAATGAGCGTGGACATGTCAAGTACAACAACAACAAGGTGGATGTAACATAGGTGTGCTCCACTTATCACCAGTGCAACAATTGAGCATTCTGCGGAATTGGATAAGGGACTCACCATGGTTTGTACCAACTCCTGTACTGGAAGTCTTGACGAAACTGGAGTCAGATAATCAGAAGTTGTCCAGAAAAACGTGAAAAAAGGATTATCAGTGACAGCGGAATTCCCCGCCAAAGTTCACCCTGTCAGAAAACAAAGGAAAACGGACATGGTTCCAGCAGGAATTTAATGACGATTTCACACGTTCCTCGGTTGTAACTGTACGGAGACGTAAAGGTAAGTCGCTGTCTTCGAACAGACGAGATACACTTCGGCGAAACGCTTCGATACAACCCAAACGCGCTGCCAAACTTGTGCCACCGACTGACAAGACAGTTATGGTCAGCTATAGAGCAGGATTCAATACACACCGACCCCACTAGTCAGGAATTAAGAGCATCGCATCAGTCTCCCAGTGAATCCCCACGTTAGTTAAAGTGTGCACCCACCAGTCAAAACGCAAGTGATTAACTGGAAATTGAACGGTTAAATACCCCACTAATAGCAACTTGTGAGAAGTCTCTTCTCAGCCCCATCCCGACCCGAAACATATATGCCAGTGACGCTGATATACATGCCGAGTGGGGTGACGTTTGTGCCTACTGCCAAAAGGAGTCAGAGACTGAAGGCCACTTCAAGCGATGCAGGTTGCAAATGTGTGTGATACTGTTCTATGGCATGCCAAGTTACTTCAACGTTTTGCTACCGACGAACTTTTTCATCAATAACAAAAAAGTCACCCTCCCAAAACAATATGTGATGAAGTTCCGTAAATTATTGATTTTATTGCGAAAAAATGATGTGTCTATGGGAATTTAAGATGGGGGCTAAAACTGTTTTTTGTAAAATGTTTTTTTTTTCATTTGTTGACCGATTTTCAAAATCTAGTTTAAACAATATTTATTAAATGATAAGTCATATAAAGGAACAATACCTGGTATGATACAAACATTAAAGAGTGTGTGGATTAGAAAATAAGCTTAAGCAAGCTTATATGAAGTCTTCTCAACTATAAGCGTGAGTACAATATACATGGCATTACTGTCAGGCAGGTTATGACTAGTTAATTTTCAATGGTGACTGAAATAACAATTTGTAATTTATATTTATAATAGATGGTATATGTGTAGATAGATGTTGGAATATGTATTTTATAGTATTATTTATAAAACTACAAGTTCATTATATCAGTACATAATCCAGGGATTACACACATAAAATGATCAAAGTAATCTAGATACATTGTATATAACTATTGTATGTGAAGCTTGATCCGGGGTGGGGAGAGGGTGGGAACAAGGTAACTGGTGGAGGGGTAATGGGATGCTGCACTCATTGCTGACATGGTGGCTCGTACTGGACATCTGCCCACTTGTCTCCTCAATTGCTGAAACGCCTTGTAGCCACGAACCTCTGGACCTTCAGAAATACGAAGCTATTTTCCTGGAATGTCAAATGTTCATTGCCGTGGAGCAGTGTGTCTGCTGTGGGAGGACATGGGACGTTGTTAATATGTGTGTTTCGCTGAAGTGCATATTTGTTGCAATACAAGAGAACGTGGCTGACTGTGTCTATGGATCCGCATGTGCAGTGTGGGGTGTCAACAATATATATTCTGTGAAGATCAAAGTTCAGAGCGCTACATGAAAGACAAATGCGTTTATGAAAAAATTTGTATTGTCCAGTTTTCGACGTTAACAAGAAATGATGATTTGACAGAATTGGCATTTATGTTTGCTTTGAAAGAAGCTAGAGATTGAGAGTCATTTATGTTCAGATTCAGGGCATTCCAGTCACGACTGATGGTTGGTAAGTATGAATGGTTGTACTTTTGTGTACGACAATGTATGTGAGGTGTATCGTCAGCATTTCTAAGATTATAGCGAGGCTGCCTTTGAACGGGGAATAAATTTGTTAGATAAGATGTCTGTCTGTGTTTCTTACGCCTATCGGTCAATGTTTCCCACTTGAGTTCCTGATAGAGTCTGGGTTGCAAAGTTTGTCGCGCCCGACATTATTCTGGCAGCTTCAGTTTTCACAGCCTCCCGGTAATCTTTCATCTGGTTCGAGCAATTATTCCAGACAACATCGCCTTATTCAAGGAGGGGACGAATACACGAGAAATATATACGCTCCAGCGGAGACCTTTTAAGACGAAATTTTCAGGATCGATTGAAGCATCATTCATGAGTAGAGGATGATGTTGTGGTTTGTTGTGTTTCCGGGAAAAAGTCATGGTTTCGGTTTTTGATGGATTGAAGTTTACGAGCCACTTCTCTGACCATTAGTGGATAGTGTTACTCTTACTTTTGTTTTCTTAGTTATATTATTTCCAAGCTATCTAGCCATGTTTCAGAGCGATTTTGAAAACAAAAGTGTTTTTTCAACCCTTCTTCCCACTATTCACCTCCTTTTTGCCCCATGTTAAATTCCCATAGAAAAATCGTTCTTCAATAAAATCAATATTTGATGGAATTTCATCAAATAAATAAATTACTTATATTTCAATATGTTTTAGATGTAATGTGTTTAATAGCCATACGTTCGTAGGCAGCACAAACGTGGAACAGACAGTATAAAAAGTGGAAAAAGTGTTCATCTGTGTTGATTTGCTGCCTACGAACTTATGGCTATTAAACACATTACATCTAAAAAATATTGAAATATAAGTAATTTATTCTTCAAAACTATTTTTAGATATATCCGTATTGATATGTGTATTGTAAAAGAAGACATGCCCGTATTGGTATGTGTATTGTAGATGAATACATATCCGTATTGGTATCCGTATTGTAGAAGAATACGGATCAATAACCGGCACATATATTTAAACTACCTGACAACAATACGCATCTGGATTTTAGTACGTATTGCTAAGTATTTGTATAAAAATACGGCAGCGGATCGCTACCATTACGTCATCAATACCATAAGTATCGTTGAGTTTTTCTGTCATGTTGA
>CM055270.1:58806837-58835215 GCA_029237695.1 Conchocele bisecta | reverse complement strand
CGTCAAATAAGTACATCTACCTCATTGGGTGATCCCAGAGCATGGACTTACAACCTGTCGACAAGTGTATCCACAGACCAGCCTGCACAGTCGCAGTGTATCCACAGACCAGCCTGCACAGTCGCAGTCCGATCAGGGCATACGCCGTTCACCATGTAATCACCGTAAGTCGATGGCTCACACGCAAACATATATTTACGATATAACATAATATTATGTACAACCTATCGTGATATTACTTAATTATATCTGGACGAAGCCTACATGGTCCAATGTAACCGCTGTCACTTATTTTGACCACTTCGTTGACTGTATACCCTCTGCAATTCTCAGTTACTACCTATATATCTTGGTATTTAGGTTATCAATTTGAATTTAAAACTATGTTGTTGTTTTTGGAGCAGCGGTATTTACACTTTACCCTAGTATCATGTCTCCTTTATGTACTCTAATAAAGCTAGGTGCATCTCGGCTTCACATTCTTAGGGGGGAATAATATATGATAATGTGAAGGTGTAATGTTGTATTTAAGGCGAGACGCTTTTAGATCTTCTCGCGGTGTTTTATGGGCGGGGCAATTGAAGAAATAAAGCCAAGGATCTTCAATTTCGTCCTCGTCACAATTTGAACAATTCATTTTATCTTCACTACTATTATCATGGTGGTATAAATTAGATTTTATGCCATTTCTGCCTAGCCTTAGTCTGGATATAATTATGTCTGCTCTCCTATCTTTACTATACAATTTACATTTTGTAGGGATGGTGGGGCACATTGCTTGCAAAATATGTCCACCATTTTTGCCTAAGTGTTCATTATTCTACCTTGTTTTCCACTTTGACCTACATTTTTGTTTGATGAGAGAATATATTTCATGATGTGTGCGTAATGTTGCTTAATTGTTTCCTATTAAATGCGCTGTGCCTTCAGCCCTATCAGCGTCTTCGTTACCGGGTATTCCAATATGGTAAGGGTCCCAATCTATGTTTATCAGCTTGCCTTTAGATATTGTATTGCTTATTAATGTTTTCATGTGATGTATTTTGTCAGGTCTTGTTTTAGAAGTACCTGAGTCGATTGCTCGGACGGAGCTTAGTGAATCAGTTAAGATGACTGTATCCTTATAATTATCTAATGTTCGGCGATATATGAGGGCCTTCTCGATTGCTATTAATTCTGATGTGAATACTGTTAGTGTGGAAGTCAGCTTGTATTGTTCTACGTAATTTAAATGAGGTATCACGAAAGCTGCGGATGTGATGCATTGTTCGATATTTTTGCTACCGTCTGTGTAAATTTGTAGGCTATCTTTCCATTTTCTGTTTATGTGGTCTGTTGCTAGTTTTATGTTAATAATTGGATCCATTGTCTTATTGTTTATTATTTCTGTTAGATCTGATTGAACAGTTATTTCGAAAGGATAGTAAGGTATATGGGTCTGATACGGCTTCATTTCACAATCATTCAGTCCATATTCTTGAGTTAGTATTTGGGCATTCAAAGCGTAACATGTTTGTAATTTCCTACCTGTGGATTTTCCTTTTTTAATTTTTTTGCTTCATTATCGTTATCTTTGCTTATATACTTTTGATTATTTTGTTTTATGGTTTCTTCTTTCTTAAGTCTTATTCTTTTATATTTGTATAACCGCCTCGGTCGTATTTGTTTCTACATCGACTGCAGCGGCTCTAGTTGATTTATATACACCTGTTGCCACTTTGAGGGCCGCTCTTTGAATTAGTTCTAGTTTATCTAAGTGTTCCGCTGCAGCGTCTTTATACAGCATGCTGCCATAGTCCATTTTTGATAATATAAGATCTTTGTACAACAATAGAAGGGATAGTTTATCCGCTCCATATGACTTACCCGATACTCGTTTCATTAAGTTGAGATATTTTCTACAGCATTGGACTATGTTGTTTATATGTGTTCCCCAGGTAAGGCGATCGTCCAAATACATACCCAGGAATTTTACACATTTTGTGTATGGTATTGCTTGATCGTTTACCATTAAATCTTTAATTTTATAAGTTTGTTAGCTTATGTATGCATACCGCTGCTCCTCATTTGTATAACAGAGTAATCAACCGCCATGAAATATGGCTGCCTCAGTTTTAAGCGGGGAGATTTCAAAGCCCCATTTGTTTTTGCCAAATTGTTATTTTATATATGCTGTCTGTATTACCCCCAGTGCTACTCTGAAATCTGTATGCTCTTTCCAGATCGCGCCGTCGTCGGCAAATTGTGATAGGCCTGGTTTTGTGTTTGTACTCATACTGTTTAATTCTGTATATAATGTATCTATCATTACATTAAATAGTGTTGGATTTACGACACTACCCTTGGGGCTGCCATTATCAATACTTTGACATTCTAAATGCTCTGTGCCTATTCTTACTCTATTTGTTCTGCCCTTCAGAAATTTATCTAACCATAGGAACATTCTGTTCTTTACGCACTTCCCGATTAGTTGTTCTATTGCTCCCTTTGTCCACATTAGGTCAAAGGCTTTTTATAAGTCTAGAAATAGAGCTACGACTGGTTTCATTTCCATTTGTGCTGTTTTAATAATTGTTTCTAATCGAACTAGTTGATCCATCGTGGATCTATGATTTCTAAATCCGGACTGGGTTTGGGTAATTTTCTGATTAGATTCAAAATGATGTTTTAGTCTGGTGGCGACCATAGTTTCCATTAATTTAAATATTACAGATGTTAGTGAAATGGGTCTGTATGCGGCTGGTAGAGTTGCATCCTTGTTTGGTTTGATTATTGGGATAATGGTAGCTTCTTTCCAAGCGTCAGGCAGGGAGCCTTCGGCCCAGGATTTATTTATTAGCAGGAGCAGTTGTTCCATTGATTTATGCGGTAATTGTTTAAGTATATTATAATGTATTTTATCTGCTCCTGGTGCAGTACTTTTTTGGGTCTTAATGGCAGCTTTAAGTTCCGACATTATAAATGACCTATTGAGGCAGTCAGTATTCAGGTCGGGTGTCACAGTATGTTTGTTGTCTATCTTAGCTTGTATTTGCGGGTCTCTTTTATCTTTTTCTATTCTGAATTCTGATGTTAAATTACTGTTGCTAGACATATTATTGTAATGATCTGTGAGCACCTCTGCTTTTTGTTTTTCATCGCATATTAATGTATTATCATGTGATAATGGGGGCATTTGTTGTGTTGGTTTACCTCTTACTCGATTAAATAAATTCCAGACTTCTTTACTTGTTTTATCATTCGTAATGGCTGATATAAAATTCGCCCAACCTTTCTCTTTTGCTGTTTCAATGATTTCAGACGCCAGGCTCTTGGCTTCCAAGTATTCCTCTCGCCTTCTTTGTTTTAGTTGTACATGATATTTATAGGCTTGTTTCCATCTTCGCAGACAATTTTCCCTGTTTTTAATGTCTTCTGTGCAAGCGGGTGTCCACCAGGGATTGGTTGGGCGATTATGTGCTTTACCACTTGCCTGTGGTATGCTAGAGCTGGTGTAGCTAATGTGATGTCTGGTGCAGATCCTATACTTTTAGCTCTTGGTAGATGGGATGAATCATATCTTTCTGAGCCATTATTTAGTATAACGTAATTAGTATTATCTAGGAATGTTATAATTTCATCGCCTATTTTGTTTAATTTATTAAAATAATGCATGTCCCAAAGTGGATTATGTCCGTTACAGTCACCCACTATCAGTGTTTTGTTAATAACTTGTTGTATTACCTTGTGTACGTTCTGTAGAACGTTTTGGTTTTATTAATACTCGGACTTATGTAGATGTTCAGAATGTCAATGTTGCCTTTACTGCTTAATATCTTAACTCCCGAGTATAGGATATTATTATTTTCTTTAAGATGACTTGTTTTAAAGTCTATGCTTGATATACCATTTTTCACGAATTTGCCTACACCGCTTCCGTTGGTTGAGTTTGTTGAGTGCGATTTCAGATTATACCCTGGTAATGATGTAGGTTTTTGGCATTTCCTGTAGGCATAATACATCGGGTGACATGATGTCGTTTTCTATTGCATTCACCAGCTGACTTTTTGTTTTTTACAAAACCCCGGCAGTTCCATTGAAGGACTGTCAGGGTCTGGTTGGTTTTAGTTCCGTTTCTACCATACTATATTTTTTATTAAATATGTTTTATGATTTATTGTATATCAGGGACTCTTAGTCCGTGACGCTTAGTTGCTATTATTTTACTTAGCGGTTTCATATTTGATTCCATTACTGGCTCATTTAGTTGCACTGCTCTCCTATTTGGTGATATTTTGTCTTGTCTTATAAGAGTTATTTTTGGTATATTGTTGTTGTTTTGTTTCTGCTGTGAGTCTTTACCTGTCTTTATTATTGGTCCATGTTTTTGTTTCCATACGTTATTATCATTGCTTCGTCTCTACCTTTAGACGCTTTATTGGTCTTTGGACGATTCACAGTGTTAGGGGCTAACTTTTGTCTATTAAGTGTTATTTTATGTACTGTTTTTACTGGACTTGCTGCTGGGCTAACATTTGGTGTGGATGTTGTGACCTTATTGTTTGTTTCATTTTTGTTTTTAACAGTGATCGTCTGGCAATTCTGAACGTCGCTCATATTTTTAGGGTTAATGTTATCGCTTGAACTATTGTTAGATATGGCAGACAGTCCAAGCCCAGAACCCGGTGAGTCGGGGTGTCCGGCATGGGCTGTGACGATTTTGGTGATTTGGTTATCAGGAGTGAGTCAATACTTGGAGGATTATTAGGCATCTCCTCTTCACAGATACCTATGCCTATGCCTATTATCTCATCCACACTATCTATAATTTTATTTGATATTCCACTACTGTTTGCTATTGCTGGATGCGGATGGTTGTTATCTGATATGTAAGTGCTAAATAGGCTTTTCGCCGCTGTTGTTTCGCAACTATTCTTTCTTATTGTTGTGGGTGGGTAGTATGTAGATATCTCCTTCCTTACTGTTTCAATGATTATGTCATCAGCGGTATCGGTGGCAACATTATTATGTACGTTGGAGTGCTCAGTATTTAAATGTGAGCTGGTTATCTGACCTATAATTCCATTAGTTTGGATACCTAATTGTCTTTCGAGTGCTAGTTAGATTGCTGACACGAGATCAAAAACTTGCTGTTTAGTAATATAGTCCTGCATTGATTGTTTGTTAATATTTTTAATTGGAAGTTTAGTAATCTTTGTAAGATGTTTCATGGGCTCTCTTTCGTTTATTAGTTTTATGTGTAGCTGGTATATGAGTTTTCTCTGGCGTTCGCTTGTTATAGTCTGTTTGCGGAAACTTATTCTTAATTTGTTCCTGATGAACGTTAATATTTGGGGTTTGAAGTTGTTCTTTTAGTGCGTTTCTAGTGAGCTGTCTAGTATTGTTTTTTTTTGGCGAGTTGTTCTTTGTATCTGAGAAACATAGGACAGTATGGATCACTAGCCCTATGCCCACATTCATGTTGTTCAGCCACGTAGCAGTTGTTGCAAAAGTCTTGGGCTCGTGTATGTTTGTATGTGCACTCCGTGTAAGTGTGTGAGTAGCCACAGATGGGACATACTGTTTTATTGTTTTTGCAATTGTTTTGCTTATGACCGAATTGTTGGCATTTGTTACATCTAATGGGACGTGATATCGTGATGCCTATGTTGATGTCATTTCCGCAATTGATGTAGCTAGCAGGTGTTATGGTGAATGGTATAGTGGGTGAGTTAAATTTAATTAGAAGTGTTGATTTGTTTTTGCCTATGTGATGTGCTTCAGTTATTTTGTTTTTTTCAGCGTCTAGTGATATCATTAGTTCTTCTTTGTTAAGTCGTGTGAAGTCTGGATGATCTGCAATCCCCAGAGTGACTGTTTGGTTTGGTTGTTGTTTAGTGGATGGATGTTGTCTGTTTGTGTTTTGGTGCGACAAGTGTCTGAACTCAACTCAAGTCATGCCAACTGGGGTTGTGAAGCTTTTTCCTTTGTTAGTGTAGCGATTCGGTAGTTTAATTTTGAAGATGTCTGGTGCATTCATGCCACAGCTGAATTCGGCTTGACTTATATGGCCTCCTACATAGGACAGAAAAGCCAGAACAATCTATGGAATAGTTACTGACCTACACCTGGAGCCCTCTATTTTGAAATGTAGAGTGTCCGTCCAGGTTCCTGATTGGTTTGCCTGTCTGTTCTGTGTGTATTGCTGTGTCAGCCGGGGCGGTGATGTGGGTGAATTATGTACTCGTCTGTTGTTGGCTAATTTAGCTTCGGGTGATTTGCTATCAGGTGACAATGTCGAGTTGTCTTCCCTGGCGCGTTTTATTGTGCTTTTGGAGATGGGAGTAGACATTTCAGCCATATTTAAGTTTTGTTTTGGTTGTTTTTTTGTTTTGGTTGTTGTTGTTGTTGTTGTGTTGTTGTTGTTTTTTTTAGTTTATATTTACTGAGGACGGGAAATAGAAACAGTCAACAATATTATATTTATATAGTGTGTCTTATTGTTATTTTTATTTGTATTATGTTTTATCTCCGTTTGCTATTTTAAGTGCTATATCAAGTGCTATATTAAAGACCCTGCACGGCTCAGTATTACAATTTTCCGATTTTTTCAAACACAAAAACATGTTTGACAACTGATTTAGTACACAAAACTAACATATATTGCCTAATAGATACATCTCAAGTCTTGAGATTTACATCTTAATCGCAATGTGAAGACAATAAAAACATCTAAAATTTGCATATGTTAATATAATTTACACATAGATACAATTGTGACGTAATGTATGTACAAGTTGCCACAAGGCTGATAATAATTGTTAGCTTGATAACATTTTTAATGATATGTCTTTATTCTAAACGACTCTTAGATAACGTTGTTCGTCCGCATATCAGGATCGGCGGGCAACCTGATGAAATGTGGTTGGAATGGGAATAGACGGAGGAAAGGACGTGTGTGGGGTGGCGCAACCAATGTGTAGTTGTGATGTCGTGGTGCCAGGCGGCGGGCGAGGAAACAAGATGCAAGCGCCGACGACGACTTGCGGAATTTCGAAACCCGGACCTCAAGCCGCCACAGCATTGCCAGTGACCCTCGCCAGAATATCGGACGGACTAAGTATAGCCCTATGGCGGCTAGTCATCCCGAGCGTAGCTGCCGGATCCGACCGGCGTAGGCGCAGGCACCCCCACGCCCCGCCACCCGACTCACAGGACACACAAACAGATTGATTTAAAAGGTCTTCTTCGGCTGACAAACTTCTCGTAGGATTTTTATGTGCCCTATGTTTGACACTGGATTTATGAACTAGAACATATACCATGTCAAAAAAACTTGGGTAGACATTTGGTAACCCGGCAACGAATGAGAAATCCAAGATGGCCGCCATCGGCCATTTTGAATTATTGTCACATTTAACTTTGCAACCAAATGGTCTAGAAACATAAGCAGCACATCAGTTCTGACTAATTTCAGGCCGGAAAGTCCATTAGTAAGGCTATTCTTGCGATTGGTGATCTCCCTGATATAGAAATCCAAAATGGCCGCCAAATGTTACGTTAAAAATGTATAATTTGCTTGAAATGTTTCTGAATTCTAACGAAATGTGTTTATATGCACTCCTATGTTTATTACTATAGGAATGAATGGCCTTTTTGTGGAATTTATCGGGGTATAAACTTGGAAAAGTCGCGGGAATACTGGACGAAGGCCGGAAGGCCTCGTCCAGTATTCCCGCGACTTTTCCAAGTTTATATCCCCGATAAATTCCACAAAAATGCCATTCATTCCTTATAATTCCAGCATTTTAAATAAATTCATCAAGAAAATGTGTTTATTTTCCGTTTTCTTAAGAATTATTTTAACTGCGCCTGACGGTTACGGAAAGTAGTTCGGCATGGGAGTTTACTGGGATATAAATTTTGGACAGAGACTTGCTACGGACCAATCAAATGTTAGGGAATTGTGTAAATATTTTTGTGCTGGAATTATACTGTCTTAATAAGGCTTAAAATGGCAAATGTCATTTTGCAAATGTCAGTTTCTGGTTGTAGTATTTTAAATCTGTAATGTTGACATCATTATTACTGCCATGTAAATTATATAATGGTCAACAAAATATAGCAACTTACAAAATTGTTAGTACTATTTATTATCTAACTAAGTCAAACTATTAGTATCATTTACATGTATATGAAGACACATAACTATGTACCAAATGAGGCTGTATGCAAAAATGGACAACATGTCAGTTGGGACCAGTCTAATACATCCGGCAATTTGATTGCATTCAATGTGGGCAGTGTCCACTTTACTAATTTTGGCAAATTGTGTATAGTTTAAACTGATCCCAAATGGCATGCTGTATCACCTATTAATTGGCTGTTTGTGTTCAGTTTCCTGTAATATGTGTACGTTTGAGTATTAAAGCTTTGTATACTGTTCCTTATATCCATAATTATATTAGGAAACACTTATAACTGTCAATAAATGTTGATACTTTAAGCACCTATCTCGAATAACGAAAGTGAATGTGTATATTACTGTGTTTATATGAGACACATGCATATTGATTATTTGAGACAGTCACTTTAACACTAAGATCCTAAACGTTTGTATGCTCATCGTATAATCTATACACATACTGATGGATTTTTTACACATCGTTATATCTGGGATACATTGACATTTACAAAACTTGCAACAAGGAACACCATTCCTTCTGCAAGTACATCTGATATTTGCACACTTTGTGCATGTACACATATGTGCACATGTATCAGGAATCTGTGTTCCACATACATCGGGCATGAACAACTCCTCTACATCTATACACCCGTACTGAATCGGATCCAACACCTCTGATTCCATACAAAGCAGAGATGTCATCTGATATGTTGCATAAAATGCCCTGAGAATGTGTCCCCTAATAGCATGACTAGTTCGAGGTAGCTGGTCAAGTGATAGTCCCTTGCTGTGGTGGTACATGTATGTCCGTAACTGATTCATTGTGGTACACTTACTACCCCCTTTCAACACATTGACCAGGTACAACTCGGCTGATTCCATTACATTGTCCATATTGGAAGTGTCAGGATGTATACCAAAGTCCTTCAAAAGCATAGTTGTGTTACACTTCAAGCCTGCATGTTTAGTACCCAGTTTACCGGTGTAATCACAACCTGTGATAGTATGAACAGCTGGCAGTACGCTACACAAACCCTCTCCAACCCTATCTGCCAATGTATGGATGGGGATATAACGAGTGGAATCACCGACGCCAGTCTTAACCCAGAGTTCATGAAGGTCGTGCTTACTGAGTTCGCTCCAACAGTACATCATCTGTATAAACACATCGGTGTCTGACGATATGACTACACTTGGCTTGGTTCCATTTTTCACTGCATGCATAGCATGAGGTACAATCCGGGTATCTGCTTCTTCCAGTTCACTGTGTAATTCCTGTGATTTCCCCTCAGAAACACAGCTACACGGAACTGTTTGTTCTCCTGACATATTGCTTACAAATACCTCAGTAACCTGTAATGATGACTGTGTGTCATTTTGTCCATCAATAATTTGCAGATGAAGCAACAGCTGCAGCTTTCGTTTGTTACTACCAGAAGACCAAAATGTCAACTGGTAGTGATGTTTGTTTGTTGATGATATTCAGTTCAATAGGACAAGTCGTCTGTCGACGTTTCCTTTCCGAGTCTTTAAGTGATTTATCGATGTAGGAATCGAAGATGAAGTCAATTCTATCAGCTCCAATCGTTGATTTCGTAAGATAGTCCAATATTATGTTGCTATATTCGCCAAAGTCTTTGATTCCTTTTGTCCTTATCTTTCTAATGTTACCCATCATGTCTACGTTGTGTGAAATGTGTCATGTCTGTTTGGGAATTTCTGATCATCTGCAGTAAGTTCATATTCCAGCTCTAGCACAATTGAACTTTTCACTGCCTTTGTCATTAAACCTTCCTGATCAAAGAGACATGATTCTGGTGTGACGTCATACTGCAACAGATCTTCCATTGCATTTCCTCGTACCCTAGCTACCTCAAGAAGTATATGTTGCTGCCATCGTTCCTTCCGTTGTGATATCTTGACTGGTGATTTGCATTCTCTTGATGAATGATATATACTTCGAAAGGTCTCCAGGTTGGTTCGATGGATTGTTTCAAAGAAACGCATTGTCTTCTCCACAAAACGGCCTTTACGCAGGGTGTCATAAGCTGCATTTCCGATTGTCGTCATATATGCAATAGTTGATGCCGAATATCGTCTGTCATTACTTCTTGTGTGACAATGTTGTGGAGTTTGGGTTGAACGGCGTCCACCTTGAATGGATTTTCATATTTCTCAATGAATGTCTTTTACCATGCTTTTGTAAATTTGTCGCTGCTTTTCAATGCCCGTCTGTATATGACCTAAGCCGTTGAACGGACGTTAAACCCCATTTCATCACCTGCTCCTTTCTAGAATTGGATGCCGATAATGTTGTGTCCCGAAGAAACAGTAACGGTTAAACAAAACATGTAGAACGTCGATCTGCAAATCCATGTTTATGAAATTACCTAAACGTACATTCGAACTAATCTATAATATATAGGTAAACTGTTGCCATGGAAACCTTCAATGTAACATGACAACCACATCAAAATGTTTCCAGCTAGGGTAATATACTATGCATATTATACAATTGCATATACACAAATTTTGAATGACTATCACAAATATTGAAGCAAATCATGCATTTTCCGCACAATATTTGGCGGCCATTTTGGATTAATAAGTCAAGGAGATCTCCAATCGCGAATATAGCCACACTAATGGATTCCTCGTCCTGAAATGAGTCAGAAATGATGTGTTATTTATGTTTCTAGACCCATTGGTTGCAAAGTTAAATGAGATACTAATTCAAAATGGCCGCCGGCGGCCATCTTGGATTTCTCATTCGTTGCCGGGGTACCAAATGTCTACCCAAGTTTTTTTGACATGGTACATGGTCTAGTTCACGAAACCAGTGTCAAACATAGGGCACATAAAAATCCTACGGGAAGTTCCACAGCCTACACATATAGTATAATGGACCCCACGCTCTCAATACCCAATTCCAGATCCAGACCAGGGCGTGTAGGTTTTTAGATATTGTCTCACATTCTGCAGTCCACCAAATACGCGGCGAGCGCCCGATATACGGAGCTTCGTACAGCCCCCCTGGGGCACATGATGGAGGACAATATCATTGGAGTCTGCAGTCCGACAAGCTCGCGCCTAAGTTTATCCCGCTGCATATCGAACTCCGGACAGAGGAGAAGAAGGTGGGCGGATGTAACCGGAGTTTTACATGTTTTACAGTCAGCTGGAATGTTTTTCATAATTGCACCAAAGGAGCCAGGAAGTACATGTAACGTAATATTAAATTTCTGTCGAGTGATACTTTTGTCCAATTGATTGTTTTCATGATATATTTCTGTAGGTTTTAATCTGACAGAGGGTGCCAAAAATGTTTTCTGTATCTTATAATTGGAGTCTACGTCATTCTGCCATTTCTGAATAATGTTTTTGCCGAATAATAGAGTAAACCTCTGTCGGGGATAATCCAACCCTGGTGTCAATGCCCGGATGTGAGAGGGCCGGCTTTGCGAGACTGTCTGCCGCTTCGTTTCCATAAATTCCTACGTGAGCTGGGATCCATTCAAGTTTAATGTCCAGGCCTTGTTTAAGTGCAATGTTATACGCATGCCAAATTTCGATTACTAAATCTGGCCAGGACCGGGAGTTGTAATTTTTGATAGCTTGCAAACAACTGAGAGAGTCTGTGAATATAACAGAAAACAGTGGTTCATGTTCAATCACCCAGTTCATTGCTCTAATAATTCCAACCAGTTCAGCTGTCAAGATTGATGTTTGGTCCGTAATTCTAAACTGTTTGTTAATTTTGAGCGACGGAATAGAAAACGCAGCTGATACTCTCTTTGAGATTGGGTCTTTTGAGCTGTCAGTACATGTAAATATCTGCAGTCTATGTTTGTAATTTGTATCAATCATTTACAAGGCTGCAGACTGGATCAAATGCGTGGGGTCCTTCTTAGAAATTGTGTCTGATACGGACATGGACGTCGGCGGTGTGAGTATGGTCCATGGAGGAACTGGAGGTTTTCGAAAGTCAGCATAAAGTTGTTCCCCCAAGTCCATACTCCATGACAAGTCTGTCAACGGTCAGCCCAAAAGGTGCCACTTGTGGGTAACGCTTGTTCTCTCCCACCAATTCTGGGTCATCGAACATCCGCCATACCGGGTTCCCTCCTACCGGGTCGGACTGCCCTGGGACACCCGGAGGGTAGTTATTTATTTCACCCTTCAGGACAGACTGAATAAATGTTTCCCAGGGAATCCATCTACCCGCTCAGGTCTGAGTTCGTGCCCAATACCTAAATGTTTGTTCTTCTCTTCTAAGACTGAGAGGTAGTTTCCCCGCCTCCATGCATAAGATGCTGAAATGTGTATAAGGGAGGGCTCCTATGGCTATCCTGAGGGCTTTTCCTTGAATAACGTCCAGTCGAGACAGTTGGGTCTTACTGGCACTTTGATAGACCTGAGCACCGTAGTCTAACTGTGACTGGATGAATGATTTATAGAACAGCAGAAGAGAGTGCTTATTGCACCCAAATTTGGTACCTTTTACTGCTGGCATCAAATTAAGTCCCTTTAGGCATTTTTGTTCTAAGTGGTCAAAGTTGTGCTTAAATGTCATTCTATTATCCAAATACATGCCCAGAAATTTCACCACTTTTTCAAATTTCACAGGAGTACCATCGTGTGTAAGTGTCACAGTTGATTAAACTTGTTTGCCAAAGAGGATCCCCACCGTTTTCCCGGTTGAAATTTGTAATCCCCAATTTCGACACCATTCCGAGATCTGGTTCAGTCCGCGTTGTGCTCGTTTTACAAGATATTGAATATTAGAACCAGATAGCCACTTGCTGCTATCGTCGGCAAATTGAGATACGACGATCCCGGAATCTATGTTTGTAACTGTTCGAGAGAAGTCGTTAATCAGAATATTGAACAGCGTTGGTGATATAATTAATTCTTTCGGAGTCCCACGATTTATGGTATGCCGTTCAGAAAGGGAACTTCCCACCCGTACTTGTATACTACGACCCAACAGAAAATTCCGGACCCATTTATATATAGTTCCTGTGATCCCATATTTCTTTAACTTGTATAGCAGTACTTTATGCCATGTTAAATCAAATGCATTTTGGTGGAGGTCTAAAATACGGCTAATACATAATTGTTGTTCATTTGTGCTTTGTTAACGTCATGCTGAAGACGTAGGATCTGGTCTAGTGTGCTCCGCCCTTTTCGGAAACCTGATTGATTTGGGCTTAAAATTCCATGTTTTTCTAAATGGTACTCGAGCCTATCGTTAATCATTCCCTCCATAAGTTTACACAGGTGGGACGTCAGAGAGATCGGTCTGTAGGACTTCGGGTCATTTATTGGTTTTCCAGGTTTAGGAATTGGTATCACAAGGGACTCTTTCCATGTGTCCGGAAGTACCCCGGTCACCCAGACCTTGTTTATTAGCTCTAGTACAGTATGCAGAGCTGTTTCAGACTGATTTTGAAACATTGTGTAGGACAGTCTGTCATGACCGGGTGTAGAACCAACCAGAGCGCGCTGCCAGACATCGTTTCATTTCTTCGATAGAAAATGGCATGTTAAGGGCTATGTCTTCAGTGCCAGGATCATCTAAGTAGTCCTTATGTTTAAACTCAAAAGAATTTTGAAAGTCTAATGTTTCCATTGTAAGATTTGAGTCTTGTGTAACCTCTGCATACTGCTTTGCAAGTAAATTTGCTTGATCCAAAGTGGAAGCTGCAGTGGTCATTTTACATTTAAGTAACGGGACTGGAGAAAATCGTTTCCCTTTTATTCTGTGAATCTTTTGCCAAAAATCTTTAATACTATTATTTTCTTTATAGTTCAGCGATTCACAGAACTGATCCCAGCTTGCAGTTTGAGCCTGAAGAACAGTCACATTAACTGTCCTTTGAGACTCCCTATAGCGTATAAGGTTCGTTGGGTTGGAGTCTTTATTTAATTTATTTAGTGCTTTTTTTCGTCCCTGGACCGCACGTTCGCATGCTTGGTTCCACCAAGGGCATTCCGGTCGTTTATGTTTTCCTATGCCGGAGACAGGAACCCAACTCTCAGTCAAAATGATTAACCAATCTGTAAGGCGTTGGTTATATAAGTTGATGTCCTCAGAGTATATAGATGCAGTATTTATTTTTTCACTTAAGGATCGAAACGTTTCCCAGTCTGCTTTGCTGAAATTCCATTTTGGAGTCCTATTGTTATCTTCATTAGCCAAACCGTGTTCATATTCAGAAAAGACTGGGAAGTGGTCGGAGCCTCATGAGTTAATCCCCACCCGCCAATTTGTGTCGCACGCTATTGACGGTGATGTGATGACTAGATCTAATGCCGAGTGCGTGCCATTGCTCGGATCAATTCTAGTATAGTGCCCGTCATTAAGAATTATACCCCCCAATTTGTTCCACCCAGTCTAACTAGATTTTCCCATGACGGGAGTCATAAGGTGAACCCCATACCATGCTATGGGCGTTCATATCTCCCATTATCATGAAGTCCCCTTTAAGAATTGTGTTAAGGTCCTGTAGCATCGTTAAATCAGGATTCCTCGAGTACAAATTTATTATAGTGATCCTTCTATTTTTAATATATATTTTAAAAGCATGGGTTTCTAAAGGTCATAAAGTATTTGCATCCCCAGCATAACACCCGACGCCAAGTTCATCAACGTTAATAGTATTAGGAAAATACGTAATTAGTCTCCCAAAGTACTTAGAATGGCAAAGGGTACCTGTACATTGATATGCTGTGTATCCAGGGATAATTGGCGCTTTACCTAATAATGTGCCACTCTCCTGTATACACAGCACGTCCAGCCTTTCCATACGCAGATGGCGCTTAATCTCAAGAAGTGTATTATGGGGTAAGAGTCGAGCATTAACACTAACAAATTTAATTGTATTCTCCATTGTCGGGATATTTATAGGGGTTAAATGTGCAACCGAGCTCTTATCCTACACACTTTCTAATGGGTTTACAAGGAGATTGCCCGCCGATCCTGCCCTTAGGTGATCTTAATTTTGTTGGACCTAGTTTGGTTCCTGTCCTAAGGGCGGGAACAGCACGTGTGCGCCGTCTTTGCCGCCTAAATATACCAGAGCTAGACGGAGATGGTGGAATTATTGGTGGTTCCAAAGACGACCCCTCTGTTGGGGTGTGGGAGGATGTTGGTTGGGGATGATTCGATGGGGAGAGATGGACTGTCCCAGTGACTCCGTCGTGGCAAAAGGGGGCTTTTACATGTTCAGTTGGCATCCTACCGGAGCGCTTAATGTCCCCCCGTGTTAGTATGGTATATATACTGGTGGGGAAATATGTTTCAAAGTTGTTTCCACTCAGTACTGGGGTGGGGATAAGGCGATCAGTCCTAAGCATTATTAGTTGTTGTAAGTAAGTAAGTTAAATATGTTCCAACGTTGTTTCCACTCAGTACTGGGGTGGGGATAAGGCGATCAGTCCTAAGCATTATTAGTTGTTGTAAGTAAGTTAAATACATGTCATCTGAGAGGGGAAAGGCACTCAGCGTTCTATGGTCTCTAAGAAGATTTAATAATATTAAACCTGAGATCCTCATAAAATATGATGAAGTATAGCATGTAGTTGCCTGTTTATTCATGTCATACGTTTCCGCCTCCGATGACAATGTGTTAAGGATTGACTGGTCGTTAAATATCGCCTTCGATGGTGGTGTGGCCATATCATTAAAACTATCTTCGATTGTGATAGGCCCTTCGGATGATGCTGATGATATATTGATGTGGTCATTAAAATTCCGGTGATCATCCGAAGTCGGTGGGGTGATTTCAGGTGACGCACTATGGATGGATCGAAAATCGCTAACTGAACTCAGAGGAGAACAGTAAGTTCTATTGAACTAGTATGGCTATTTCCCATAAAGAATGATAGTTCCGAAATTGGGGCGTCATTTAGGGGCGGGGGGGGGGTAGAATTGTGCATATGAGACACCTCCATATCTCCCGTATCGGATTCCACAGACAATAATTTGGCAGTAGATGGAGTTGACCGGCTCACCAAGATCGGGACCACAACGCGGGGCTCGGTGTTCACTAATGGCTTCGCATCCTCCCCTGCTGGGACAGAGTGTGGTGAAAACAGTGGTGCACCTCATTTTATCCCGTTATCAGGCACACCGCTGGCTGTAACCTGTGCATATGTAGGCGAGCCGGTCCTCTCCATTTCTTTAGCAATGTCAACGCCGTTCCCATCTGTGTTCGGCGTTGTCTGGGGAGGGGCGATTGCCGCTGCCCCTCGTTTTCTACCCGACTAATACCGAATAAACTATGGGGGAAGCTATCCGCCAATGGTGGTGGGTGTGATGGAGGGGAGGCAATCGCTTGTATTTTGGGCTAGGCCTGTTTAGAGATAGTGGGTGTCAATCCGTCACGCTTGGGTGCTAATGCCGTTGCATCATTGTGACGCACGATATGTACTGCTTGGTGCCAGGGAATATGCTGCTGCACCATCACTCTGCTTATAGCGACAGCCTCTCTAAAGTGGTAGCATTTGTGGGACCACGCACGGTGGTCGTCACCGCCGTTTGCACATCTTATACATGGCACAGTGCACTGTTTTATGTAGTGGTTGGTGGCACACGACGCACAGTGCTGTTTCCTATTACATGTCCTTGCTGCATGCCGGAATGCTTGACACCTATAGCATCTGAGGGGTGGTGGGACAAATAATTCAATTTCATAGTAGAGCGAGTCGAAAATGTGGACTCGTCGCGGTAGGTCAGGTGATCTTGAGTGCACTAGACGGATGACCGAATTTGGTCTGTAACTGTTCTACTTGGACAATTTTGTAATTCGGATTTCCTAAAATGTGATCTTTCACTTCTATCCAAAATTTAGGATTAATTCCATGTATTACGCCCTGGCAGGTCCGCTTATGTTTTGGTAGTGTTGGGGTGACATTTATACCTGCAAGGGTACAAACTTTCAACCAGGTGACTAAGGGTCGGACAGTGGTAGCCAGGACATATATGTCCCCTGATTTTAGTGGGATTACCCTGTGCACTTCATTACCCAGGTCTCCGGCTATCACGGAGGCAAGCTTTATTGGTGAGATATCCTTAAAACCATTTCCTGATCCGGGTCCCGTCCGAAACACCACTCCATGTGTGTGGGTGGTGTTAGTAATACAATGGTTTAGATTAGGGTTAGTGGATGGTCCCACTCTATCCGAATAGTCTGCCGTACACCTATCGCCCCCACCAATTGCTTTCTTACTTATCAGCACCATATTGTGTGAACAAAGTCTCTAAGTAGCTCAAATAAAATAGAAAAGAAGGTTGTGATCGAGTTACGCATGGGCGTAGTTGTCAGGCAGTCTCGTGAAGTGCTGGGTTATACCAATAGGGAACAGCTAGACAACAGCTAACCTGTGCATATATAATACATATTATCCTGAGAACTTCGATTCCCGACTTCTAGGTGAAAAACGCGTACAAAAAATGGTCAACGTGCTCGCGATAAGAATGAATATAAGTATTCTGGTGTAACAAATATTAAAGGTATGGACGGTAAGAAATGGGAATGTTGGGCTGAACAAACACAACACAATATGTAGTGTTATTATATAAGTGCATGTATATATTGCACTGATAACAGAAGGACCAGGGATATGGATAGGTGAACTTTACCTGTCAATTAAATAATTTACAAACGTACGAGTGAACGATACTAATGAACGATACTAATGCAATGTATACGACTATAGAGTGATGCTTATCTAGTCCTCAGTATGGTACTTCAAAATTGTCAAGATATAGATTAGCCCAGCTGAAGAGTGGCGAGTAGTGTATTCCGAATATGTTAATAAGTCCGTGGTAGGGAAAAGTGGCGAGTCGTTTGGCTGGAGTCTGGTCCGGTCCGAGTTCATCCGTGTGCGAATGAGTTCGGAAGGCCAATTTCCTCGATAATTCATCGATAATGGGATCTCAAGGTAAGGCGAGGTATTCTATCGACGGAGCCTGTTGGAAAGTCGAAGTGGACGTAACGTATCGAGAAGAAAATGCGATAGATATCGTCGCAGATGTAATGTTTACAAATGTTGTTGTTGCTGTTGTTGTGTAAGGAAGTGTATTCAAGGGCAATAATCCAGTAATCCAGTAACCAGTGGCAACAATCAGGAGTAGATACAGTTATCGTTCGTAATCACTCGTATCAGCTCGTATGTTTCCGTATCCTGACGAGTCTCTGCCCGTGCACTTGGTCTTGTGTGAGCCGTTGTTATCTCAAATATTCACTCATGCGTGACGATTTACCGGTCAATATTGGTGTTCACACGATGTCCTGTGGACTTAGCCGGACTTGTACTACACAAGTGTTAGCTTGGCATTTAGAAACATGGGTAATAGTCACGAATTTCAATAATATCGCGGAAATCGACTCTAATCACTCGAGACAGCTATTAAAATGTAGAAACAGTACATTTATACATACAATATGTTCAATATTCCAATTTCACTTTTAAACCACAATTAATTACGATTTATATTAAAAGTAATATACTCTGTAAATATACAACATTCCTCACGCGCATGCGCTACCGGAGGTGTCGAATTAAGCTTTCCGAGACGAACGTTTATATAATACTGGACACCATTTATGGAATTTTAATTATTCAAGAGTTTGACTTCTTTAATCACGACAACTTTTTGTAGCTAGCAATTAACTATTGCTCATATACCAGTTACAGAAGGGTACGGTGGATAGGTGTGTAAACCAGCTTGCTTTAATCATAGTACCGACAACAACAATCAATTAATTACGTACGGCAAACATCATTAAGGCGACGCGCGAATACGTAATTACGAAATTAACGTTGTACATCAATAGTGTGATTGTACTGGTACTTTGATGTTCATACTCCACAATGGAAAAACTCCATTTCGCATGACAATCTCCATTTCGCCGGACATATTCTGAGCACGGTCATTTATACTTTTGACATAACATCGAATTATGTAAGGAAATACCTTGTTTTTTTCTCATATATATTATACATATACTACTGTTAATAGATATAATAAGTAAAACATTAATTTCAATCATTAATTAGCAAATTATAGGCGATATAAAACTCCATTTCGCCCGACAATCTCCATTTCGCCGGACATATTCTGAGCGTATTCAGAGCACTGTCATTTATAATTTTGATATCAAATCAAATTATGTAAGAAAATACCCAATTGTTTCAATTATTAATTATACATATACAACTGTATAATAGATAGAGGTCTCCGTAAAATTGAGGTCTCCGTAAAATTGAGAGTAGTCAGCTTTTTTGAAAAAGTAGCCAGCTATATCGACTTCCACGCAGCTGTGCTGCGTGGCTTAGTCGCCGTAGGCGATGAAGGGGAGGGTACCTGAGGGGTACCCCCTTCCCGTTAGGGGTGTTTGAAAATTTTGAAATTTATATTCAACAGAGCAATATAGGCCAGTTTAGCATTATCATCCTTATGAACGTGAATTGCACTATTATCAATGGAATTACAAGGTTATTCACAAAAATAACATTCATAATATGTCAGTTGCTATACGTTTATACTATGATCAGACTGCGCGGATGTAGACCTTATATGCGTATATGCTATTTTCAAATCTATTTTTAAAATGTGTACGTGTATGAGTTTGATGGGAGCTTACACTGTTCATTAATCATTATGTAGCCTGCACTGTAGGTAAATAATTACAAATGACCGATGTACTCGTTATATATATTCTCAGACTGGCGAACTTTTTTAACTTAATATTTCGGGCAATATACATGTAGCCTAATTCAAGGAGATTTAGTTTAGTTTGCAGTAAATAATTCGCGATGATTCTGCTTAATTCCCTGGAAATAACAACAACAACACAAATTATGTTAGAAAATACCCATTTTTTTAATTATTAATTATACATATACAACTGTATAATATATATAATAAGTAAAAAAATATTTCATGCATTAATTAGCAAATTATAGGCGATATAAAACTTTATTTCGCCCGACAATCTCCATTTCACCGGACATATTCTGAGCACTGTCATTTATAATTTTGATATAAAATCAAATTATGTAAGAAAATACCCAATTCTTTCAACTATATATTATACATATACAACTGTTTAATATATATCGGAATAAGGAAAACAAATTCATGCATTAATTAGCAAGTTATAGGCGATATAAAACTCCATTTCGCCCGACAATCTCCATTTCGCCCTTTTCGCCCATTTCGTACTTCAGTACAACAACAATAACAGGAAGTTGAAATAACTGGTTATTTTTCTTGAACACGTGCGTGTGATTTACAAGAGTAACTGTGTAGATCAACTACGAAATTAGCTGAACAATGGGAAGACCAGGTACTGAAACTACCGAAATTACGAAGCATAGTTTACAAACAAGTTTGATTAGCGACATTGAGGGTTTGATTCTGTATTTAGCAGGCACCTCCTGTCGCATTTACCGCTTTTGTTTCAACAGCGAAAATCCATGACAACACCATCTTCACTATTGGCTCTTTTAGACAAAGATTAGTATGCAATATCTGTATATTTTTTGTTTACTTTTATATTGTAATTTGACAGTTTTGGGCCTTTTAAAAAAAAGTGCCTGCTATTCAGTTTGGGAAAATACATTAAACCTGAGAGGACATTGTTAGAGTTTTCCCCGATTGACGGTTTGCCTTCTGACCCAATGTTAAATTTGGCCGTTTTCAAAGAAGATTTTTTATCAATATTGGACGATTTAGTTAATAAAAAACATACACACACATTGTGTAATGTATATTTTATGACTTACAATGTTGTTTTTTTTAAATATGTAACATGTGGGTGACTTTTAATCGATAAATTCTAATCACTTGCGCGGTTGCTTTATTTTGGTGGAGGCTGCCATTTTTAAAAATCACGTGATAGGTGTGGCTTAATTTCAATAACGCGATCATTTCTTGATGGATATTTAATTTGGGCATGTCAACGGAAGAAAGAAAAAAGCACCCTCTACACGATTCTGTTGTCTGCTGTTGAAATTTCTGAGAGAAAAATTGTGTTTTTGGTGCTAGAAAGAGGTAAATATTTGAACAGTGATTTTTATAGGAACGTCTGGATTCGACATCCTAGGACATCAACAGTTTCTTTAACAATCATTAATGTGCCCAAAAAAACACTTTATTGAACCGTTTGGTTTGTGCGCACTCGGTGGAAAACTTTTTTAGTAACTTCATATCAAACCGGAAGTTCGGAACACGAGCAGTATCATGGGTTTTCGCGACCATTTTATTTTCACGTCCACATCGAAAAAGCCAGCGTTACAGTTGAGCTGGCCGTTTTTGGTGTAAAATTAAAGTACAAAATTGTTGTTTAATGATGCCTCTGTGCGTTTGTGGGTCCTTGTAGATTCACTTTGAATATATGTTCAACAATTCAATAAAAAAAAAATTCAACTCCAAAGCACAATGTTATTATCAATACAATTGAGCTGAATCATTATTATTCAGTATTGTGTATTTAGCGATCTTTTTTTTTTGAGACACTAGACTGTCAATTCTCCCTACCCAAGCGCTCTCCGCCCCTCACCACAGCCCCACCTCTTTCTGTGGGCATTTTTTATTATTATTTGAAAAGCGTCTGGAGGCCAATTAATTATGCAATATAACTAATTGATCTATTTTGTATTCAAGAAAATTTCTACAGCGGTGGGGGGGGGGGGGGATTTCTATTATATATTTGTACAGCGCCGGCGGTGGCGGTTGGGGCAGCTTCCTATTCTTACTTTCTCCAAGAGGCACAAATAGATGTTGGTAGAAGTTTACAGCTAAAATATTGACCCCCTCCCCCCAGTTTGCATTAGTTTGGCCCTCTTGTACGTCTTTGGTTTTCTTGTATGTGAGAGTTGTACCCCTTATCTGAGTATGATTAATCGTAATCGAACACGCTGGCACGACCTTATATGACCATATATAGCTGCTTGATAGGCCGTTAAACACCAACAAACTGTCATAACTTCTATATCATTTGAACATAAACAGTTCAACATAGCATACATTAGAAATGAAATTAGAATATCCTATCCTGGTGCTAGGTCCATTCCACACCAGTAACTTAGCCCAACCACAAAAGTAGTATGATCAACACTAACATAATTTTATCTGAAATGAGGCAACAAGAAATTGTGGATTGTCGGCACACAGATGCCCATGGTGGCAGATTGGAGAAACTGTGTCATAAGTTAATTAACCAAGTGATACGTATTCACAAGCGTATTTGTGAAGCTCAAAAGGTCAAAGCCATAATAAGGCCAGCATAGATGTATGGCATTTGTCCACATGTACGATGTATTAAAATATTAAAGTAATCCATCAAGGGAAATAGAAGTGATGACAGAAATGAGAAACTCAGGCAAATTTCTTAATGTGTGAAAAAGTTGTGACGGTCAAGGTCATAAAAATTGCAGCATGGATGTGTGGCAATTTTCCACATGTATGCTGTGTTGAACTGTTTATGTTCAAATGATATAGAAGTTATGACAATTTGATGGTGTTTAACGGCCTATCAAGCAGCTATATATGGTCATATAAGGTCGGGCCAACGGGTTCGATTACGATTAATCATACTCATATAAGGGGTACAACTCTCACATAGAAGAAAACCAAAGACGTACACGAGGGCCAAACTAGGTCTACGGTCGGGATTCCGGTAAGGAAGAATTCCGATCGTTAAATACCCAACGGTTACCCACGAATAAATGAACAACTCTGCCGAACTTCTTAACGTGTGAAAAAATTCAAAGTTGTGAACGCCAAAAGGTGAAGGTCATATTAAGGGCAGCATGGATGTGTGGTAGTTGTTCAGAAGTATGCTGTGTTTGAATATTTAACTAATCTAATCCTATCTAACCAATCCTTAAAGTGATATAAAAGTTATGTCAAAATTGACCGGCGAACCTCTTAGTGCAAACTGGGGGGAGGGGATCAATAGTTTAGCTGTAAACTTCTACCTACATCTATTTGTCCCTGTTGAGAAAGTAAGAATAGGAAGCTGCCCCACTCGCCACCGCCGGCGCTGTACAAATACATAATAGAAATTTCCCCACCCCCACCCCCCCCCCACCCCCACCTGCCACTGCTGTAGAAAGATCAGACATGTTTCTTGAATACAAAATAGATCAATTAGTTATATTGCATAATTAATTGGCCTCCAGACGCTTTTCAAATAATAATAAAAAATGCCCACATAAAGTGGTGGGGCTGTGGTGAGGGGGCGGAGGGCGCTTGGGTAGGGAGGATTGACAGTATAGTGTCTCAAAAAAAAATCGCTAACTACACAATACTCAATAATAATGATTTAGCTCAATTTGATTGATAATAACATTGCGATTTGGAGTTGAATTTTTTTTATTTTATTGAATTGTTGAACATATATTCAAATTGAATCTACAAGGATCCACAAACACACAGAGGCATCATTAAACAACAATTTTGCACTTTAATTTTACACCAAAAACGGCCAGCTCAACTGTAACGCTGGCTTTTTTATGTGGAAGTGAAAATAAAATGGTCGCGAAAACCCATGACACGACTCGTGTTCCGAACTTCCGGTTTGATATGAGGTTACTGAAAAAGTTTTCCACCGAGTGCGCACAACGGTTCAATAAAGTTTTTTTTGGGCACATTAATGATTGTTAAAGAAACTGTCGATGTTCTAGGATGTCGAATCCAGAGGTTCCTATAAAAATCACTGTACAAATATTTACCTCTTTCTAGTACCAAAAACACGATTTTCCTCTCTGAAATCGCAGCAGCAGACAACAGAATCGTGTAGAGGGTGCTTTTTCTCTTTCCATTGACATGCCCAAATTAAATATCCATCAAGAAATGATCGCGTTATCGAAATTAAGCCACACCACCTATCACGTGATTTTTAAAAATGGCAGCGTCCACAAAAAAAAAGTGATCGCGCATGGGATTAGAATGTATCGATTAAAAGTCACCCACATGTTACATATTTAAAAAAACAACATTGTAAGTAATAAAATATACATTACACAATGTTCGTGTATGTTTTTTATTAACTAAATCGTCGAATATTGATAAAAAATCGACTTTGAAAACGGCCAAATTTAACATTGGGTCAGTAGGCCGTAAATCGGGGAAAACTCTGACATCCCTAATATTTTTTTATTATTGCCGCAACCAATTTAACTTTAGCGCGGAAAATTGCCGCAATCTCTCTTCCTGTGGCCAATTGCGGCATAAGGAAAAAACGCCGCAAAGTTTACGTGGTAATTCCGCTCTGTTCCTCGGCAAAACGCGGCGAAATAATTGCGGCGTTTTGCGACAAAATGACTCGGCAAATGCCCCTAACGAGCGACCATACATACTTTAATAGAATAACAGCTGACGTAACGTCGGTAAACTGAAATATCGTAAGTGACAATTGGCATTTACGTTCCAACAAGATTTTCACGGTGTGTAATCGATCGTATTTCCTTTTCACCATATGGAACCCGACTCGTGAAACACATATAGCATCGTTTATTATGCCCCCACCCCCCCCCACCCCCACACCATATAGTGAGGGGGCATATATAGTGTTACCGGCGTCCGTACGTACGTTCGTCCCAAAACCTTAACGCTCGGGTATAATTTATGTTTCCTTGCTCGGATCTGCTACACATTTCACACACGCATTGCTCCAATGGTCCTGTCCCCCCCCCCCCGCTAAGCGCAGGGTCAATGTCACAGACTTGGTGCGTTCGAAACCTTAATGCCACATTTCTAGTTTTTGAATGTGACAATTGTTTTACCAGTTCTAACAGTTTCCCCAATGACTATGGGCTAGATTCCACATTTCAATCCATGTTGCATCGCCGGTTTTCGGTGATAAAACTGTCAACAATTAAAAATACGGACGGATGCACGGACGTCATTGTGAGAAGTGCACTATGTCTCGCTTTCCGCAGGCGGGCTTGACATTAATGCTAATATTCGTACAAAATATAAATGGTTTTGTCATAGGAGACTATTCTCATGAGTTGCCAAAACATGTGTTATTATTAAGAAATAAATATATTTTTTTAAGAAAATAAACCCCATTAGTATCGTCTAATGAGACGATTCTCATGTGTTGACAAACCTATTTTATTACGAAATCAACAAATGTGAAAAGAAAACATGAATACATTGGTATTTCTTTACAAATAGTCGACTTAGGAGACGATTCTCATGTGCTGCCAAATCTTGTTTTAGGTAAAAAAAAAATGTCTTGTTTCCGGTAACCCGACCAACCGCAGTGAAATAGTGCCGACCGTAAACAAATTTCTTACAAAATTCTCGGATTCCGGTATATTTTGTCCCATGAAATTTGTCGTGTTTTATATCATTCGGATTAATCGGTTTTTATATGACCGTTTTTAAAAAACGGTACGTATTATGTTTTACCGCACGACGGGCGGGCGCGCGGTTGAAGAAAAAGCGCATAGATCGTGTACACAACTCCTCCGAAACCTTTCAGTTAATCGATCTGAAACTATACACACGTCTTCTACACATATTGAAGATGTGCACCTTGGTGTTTTTATGCCGAAACAATATTTTTTAAGAAAAATATCACATTTTTAACTTAGCCATTTTTTCTACATTTTTCTATACAATTCTATATACGGTACAGAGATTGCGTACTCAACTCCTCCGAAACCGTTCTGTAGATCGTTCTGAAACTATACACACGTCTTCTACACATATGGAAGATGTGCACCTTGGTGTTTTTATGTCGAAAACATATTTATTAACACAAATATCACCTTTTTAACTTAGCCATTCTTTCTACATTTTTCTATACAATTCTATATACGGTACAGAGATTGTGTACACAACTCCTCCGAAACCGTTCAGTCGATCGATCTGAAACTATACACACGTCTTCTACTCATATTGAAGATGTGTACCTTCGTGTTTTTATGCCGAAAAAATATTTTTTAACAAAAATATCACCTTTTTAACTTATCCATTTTGTATTCATTTTTCTATACAGTTCTATATACGGTACACAGTTTGTGTACACAACTCCTCCGAAACTGTTCAGTCGATCGATCTGAAACTATGCACACGACTTCTACACATATTGCAAATTTCCTCCTTCGTGCTTTTATGCCGCAAAAATATTTTTTAACAAAAATATCATATTTTTAACTTAGCCATTTTGTCTACATTTTTCCATTCAATTCTATATACGGTACAGAGTTTGTGTACACAACTCCTCCGAAACCGTTCCGTAGATCGTTCTGAAACTATACACTCGTCTTCTACACATATTGAAGATGTGCACTTTGGTGTGTTTATGCCGAAAAAATATTTTTTAAGAACAATATCATCTTTTTAACTTAGCCGTTTGTTCTACATTTTTCTATACAATTATATATACGGTACAGAGATTGTGTACACAACTCCTCCGAAACCGTTAAGTAGATCGTTCTGAAACTATACACACGTCTTCTACACATATTGAAGATGTGCACCTTCGTGTTTTTATGCCGAACGTTATTTTTTAAGAAATATATCATCTTGTTAACATAGCCATTTGTTCTACATTTTTCAATACAATTCTATATACGGTACAGAGTTTGTTTACACAACTCCTCCGAAACCGTTAAGTAGATCGTTCTGAAACTATACACACGTCTTCTACACATTTGAAGATGTGCACCATTGTGTTTTTATGCAGAGAAATTATTTTTTAACTTAGCCATTTGTTCTACCTTTTTCTATACAATTCTATATACGGTACAGAGTTTGTGTACACAACTCCTCCGAAACCTTTCAGTAGATCGTTTTGAAACTATACAACACACGTCTTCTACACATATTGAAGATGTGCACCTTGGTGTTTTTATGCCGAAAAAATATTTTTAACAAAAATATCACCTTTTTAACTTAGCCATTATTTCTTCATTTTTCTATACAGTTCTGTATACGGTACAGAGTTTGTGTACAAAACTCCTCCGACACAGTTCAGTCAATCGATCTGAAACTATACACACGTCTTCTGCACATATTGAAGATGTGCACCGTGGTGATTTTATACCGAAAAAATATTTTTTAACCAAAATATCACCTTTTTAACTTAGCCATTTTTCTACATTTTTCTATACAATTCTATATACGGTACAGAGTTTGTGTACACAACTCCTCCGAAAAAATTCAGTCAATCGATCTGAAACTGTACACACGTCTTCTACACATATTGAAGATGTGCACCTTGTTGTTTTTATGCCGAAAAATATTTTGTGACAAAAATATCACCTTTTTAACATAGCCATTTTTTCTACATTTTTCTGTACAATTCTATATATGGTACAGACAAATTTGTGTACACAACCCCTCCGAAATCGTTCAGTCGATCGATCTGAAACTATTCTCACGTCTTCTACACATATAGAAGATGTGCTCCTTCGTGTTTTTATGCCGAGAAATTATTGTTCAACTTAGCCATTTGTTCTACATTTTTCTATACAATTCTATATACGGTACAGATTTTGTGTACACAACTCCTCCGAAACAGTTCAGTCAATCGATCTGAAACTACGCACACGTCTTCTACACATATTGAAGATGTGCACCTTGGTGTTTTTATGCCGAAAATTATTTTTTAAGAAATATATCATCTTGTTAACATAGCCATTTTTTCTACATTTTTCAATACAATTCTATATACGGTACAGAGTTTGTTTACACAACTCCTCCGAAACAGTTTAGTCGATCGATTTGAAACTATACACACGTCTTCTACACATAGGGAAGATGTGCACCTTCGTGATTTTATGCCGAAAAAATATTTTTTAAGAAAAATATCACCTTTCTAACTTAACCATTGTTTCTACATTTTCCTATACAATTCTATATACGGTACAGAGTTTGTGTACACAACTCCTCCGAAACCGTTCAGTCGATCGTCGTTCTGAAACTATACACACGTCTTCTACACATATTGAAGATGTGCACCTTGGTGTTTTTATGCCGAATAATTATTTTTTAACAAAAATATCACCTTTTTAACTTAACCATTGTTTCTACATTTGTCTATACAATTCTATATACGGTACAGAGATTGTGTACACAACTCCTCCGAAACCGTTCAGTCAATCGATGTGAAACTATGCACACGTCTTCTACACATATTGAAGATGTGCAACTTTGTCTTTTTATGCCGAAAATAT
>CM055270.1:58789161-58806337 GCA_029237695.1 Conchocele bisecta | reverse complement strand
TTTTTATGCCGAAAATATAACAAAAACATATCACCTTTTTAACTTAGCCATTTGTTATACATTTTTCTATACAATCTATATTCGGTACAGAGTTTGTGTACACAACTCCTCCGAAACCGTTCAGTAGATCGTTCTGAAACTGTACTCACTTCTTCTACACATATTGAAAATGTGCAACCTGGTGTTTTCTTGCTGAAAAAAATATTTTTTAACAAAGATATCACCTTTTTCACTTAGCCATTTTTTCTACATTTTTCTATACAATTCTATATACGGTACAGAGTTTGTGTACACAACTCCACCGAAATTGTTCAGTCGATCGTTCTGAAGCTTTACACACGTCTTCTACACATATTTAAGATGTGCGCCTTGGTGTTTTTATGTCGAAAAAAGTATTTTTTAACAAAGATATCACCTTTTAAGCTTAGCCATTTTTTCTACATTATTGTATCCAATTCCCTATAATTTCTTCTTTACACTCTACTTTTCTATCTCTGCCGAAATTAGTATACATATTTAGCACAACGAGATGAAGAAAGAATGCTATAGACTTTCAAATTCTCATTAATGTTTCGTGCCTTGGTGACAACTTCACATTTCTGCATCTTCGCTGTCCGCCCCATATTCGACGGGCGTATTTTGTGACTTGCGGCACTCTTGTTATCGTTACGGTAGCGCCGAAAAAGTCAGCGGCTGAAGTTTAGACATACAAAAACAACAACAACATCAACAGGCCGAAATGGTCGATTTTCGCGTCGTCGCGACGGAACTTCGCCGCTTGTGGAGGGACATACATATTAAACACAACTCTTTTTTTTTGGCCCTATCAAGAAATCAAACAAATGTGAAAATGCACTATGTCAATTTAATGCGTAATTATCAATTTATCGGCGATGCGATGGACGTGAGCGACTACATAGCGTTGTTTTGATATGTTTGTTTCTGCCGAATTCTAAATGTCGGTCACCAGGTCACACTTTGCACGTGAAACTGGGTTACCGACAGATGATTGTAAACACCATCAGGTGTGCAGCTAGACAGATAGACAGACAATGATATGTCGCAAATGTGCTAGTTTGGGATATGTGGGCACGGCGGCATATTTCTTTATACGCCGTTTTAAAACTACTATGTATCCACGCTGTATGGGCGGTGGACGACTCTTGGACACAGCTTGTTCTCACGATAGTGAGGCCCACTGCATGTCAAGGGCATCGACGTTCTCTGGGTTTCCAGTACGTACATGTATGCGCAAAATTCAATTTCAACACATCGTGAAAAAGACGAGGTAAAAACGCGACATCGCATTTACAAAAATGCGCGATCACGAGGCGAAAACGCGATATTGAATACAATAGAATATTATGTTTTCGCCTCGCGATTTGGCAGTCTCACGATTTGGTCTCGCGTTTTCGCGATCTTGTGTATATGTCGACGATGCGATGCAGCAACCAATAACACGTATCGAAATATGTTTTCTTTTCAATAAACATGTAATGGCAGTACATTAGAATCGTCTCCTAAGACAATTATTATATTTCTGTTGTCAAGAACTACTGATGTTTGTCCACATTTGTTCTATTTCTTAATAAAAACATGTTTTTGCAGCACATAAGAATCTGGCAGCACATAATAATCGTCTACTAAGACAATGTGTACGTGTCCTGTTAGGGACATGTGACAACCTCGCGTGTTCGCGGTTTCTCGCATAGGTTGCGATCGTGAATCGTAATCGCTAGATTTCGAGTGCACAACTTATTTCCCACCTCCCCCCATGCTACATACGGGCATGCCACAACCTGTCGACTGTCAGCTGAGAAACATTGGACATGTCGCTATTGTGTATTATTATGAGTTGGCTGACGGACGAGTTGGTCGAAGGCCGAAACGGAAGTCGTCGGTAATAAAATCAACGAAATCTAACGGGACCTGTTATGTATTTACTAACATACATACACTGTCTACCTATAAGCCAGTATACACTTCTAGGCTACTGGAATACACTGTATTTAAACAATAGCAGCTACATGGGCGACTATTTCGGTATTGGCATTGAAATTCCATATCCGTGCTTTAGATGCTTAGTATATACAACTATAATCAAGAATAGTCGTGTTGTGTTTATTCATACCCATACATTCAAAACGTAACATGTTGTCAGAAGTTATGCCATAATACTTTGACGGATTCAATTACCAACGCTCAAGAATTTAAGTGACTTTCAAAAAGTATGCTTTAATTCTCGAAATGGTAAATTTAAGTGGTTCACTACCGTATATGAACTGGGACGCTGAAGACTTGGAATCCAGTTGGAAAAGTTTCAACCAGCATGTGCAGTTTATATTCACAGGACCATTGAAAGACAAATCTGAAGCTGAAAAATGCTCATATTTGATGCTTTGGGTAGGGGACAAAGGCCGAAGCATCTTCTCTACATGGAATTTAACCGGTGGTGACGTGAAAACCCTGCAAAAATACTATGATGGATTTGAAGGCTATGTGAAACCGAGATCGAACGTGATCTACAACAGATACAAGTTTCAGCCGAGTAAAGAAACCTTTGAACAGTATGTCACACAACTTCAAATACTTGTCAAAGACTGCAACTACGCATATGCAGATGAAATGGTGAGAGACAAAATCGTGTTCGGTGTACGCAGTTCCTAAGTGAGGGAAAAGTTGCTTAACGTCGGATCGACATTAACACTTGCACAGTCATTGGACATTGCCAGAACGTACGAACTCTCACAGGCACAATGTAGTGTCATGAAGGGTGAAGATCCAAATGTACACGCTGTGCGGAAATCAACAGGTAAACCGGTGCAACAGAGCAAATATCCTCAGAAAAAGCAAGATAACAACTACAAATCTAACAAATGCCGAAATTGAGGATCAGCATGAAGGCAGACCGTGTCAGCGGCTGGATAGCAATGCAGCAAATGCAAGAAATTGAATCATTTTGCGAGTGAATGTCGTTCGCAGAAACAACGATATCGCCCCCACAAGGGTAAGAGTAAAGTACACACCCTTGACGACAGTGACAGTAATTGCAGTGACAGTAATTACGTGGGAATGCTGACAGAATGGTAAGTAAACAAAATATCAGACAATTGGACTGTAGAAACAACTGTTTACAAGAAGCCAATGCTAATGCAAATCTACACTGGTGCAAAATGTAACGTTATTTCAATGGATGCATTTCAGAAAACAGGCGTGGAAACGGCATTGAAGAAATCAAATTCTCTGCTTACATCATACTTGCCTTGCGTTATGAAAGGTAATACTTTTGATATTGACTTTCATGTCGTCAATGTGAAAGCGCCAACAGTTTTGGGTGCGAAAGCGAGCCAAGACATTGGTTTAATCAAACGTGTTGATCAAGTTGACCGGGTCACTGAAAATCAAAGTACCAAAGTACCAAGTGACATTATGAACTCATACAAAGATGTGTTTAATGGTTTGGGTTGTCTCCCTGGAACGTACAAAATCCAAATTGATGAATCAGTCAAACCAGTGATTCATGCGCCTCGGAAATTGCCATTAGCTTTGAAAGAAAAGGTTCAGAAACAACTTAAGACAAGAAACGAGGCAAAGCCACGAAGGCCAGGTGTTTTCCAAGCATATACTAGATGGCCGTGGCCTGCATGTCGCGCTTTGGGGCGAGGCATGAACACTAAAAAAATAGATATAGTAGATGGAAAAACTTTAACGAAAAAACTTTAACCGGACACACGGACGTACGGACGGACGTATGCCACAATGCTGACGATATCGCACTTTTTGCAAGCGGGTGCGACAATGATGATACACACCCATGTGAAGTATCAAGGTAATGGGTGAAGCAGTTGCAGAGATATAGTACACACAAAAACTTTAACTAACAAAAACAATCAAAGTAATTTGACCTTGACATTGGGCACAGGGGCCGCATGGTTGGGGGTGGGGGGGAGTAGAATGAAAATATGGATGATGATAAACACCCATGTGAAGTTTCAAGGTAATGGGCGAAGCAGTTGCAGAGATATAGTATAACGAAAAACGTTTAACCAAAAAACTTTAACCAGACGTACGTTAAAAAGTTAACGTTGAAAATGGCTAAGTCAATTACGTAGAAATAATAGCTGAAGGTTAAAAAAAATGGTCACATGTTGGATAGTTTTATGTGGTAGGTACCCCTTGGTTATGAAACTGTGAAAGTTTGGTGGTCCTAGGTGGTATAGTACCAAAGAAATGGACTTAAACACGAAAACTTAACATTGTAAACGCGAAAACTTAACATTGAAAAAGTTGAGTGCGCTGAAAAAATGGGTCAAGTTAAAAAAAAAGTAACATGTTGGATAGTAATATGTGGTGGGCACCCCTTCATTATGAAGCTGTGAAAGTTTGTTTGGTCCTAGGTGGTACAGTAACAATGAAATGGACTCAAACACGAAAACTTAACATTGATTGTGGACGCAGCCCTAACGCCCGCCCGCCCACCCGCCCGCCGCCCGCCCGCCCGCCCGGCTTTCGCCAATCCAATAGCCTGGATTATTTTTTTTAAAAACCTGGCTAAAAATGGAACAATCAGGCGTAATTAAGAAACAATCAGAACCAACAGACTGGGTGAATTCAATGGTGACAGTCATCAAATCAAATAACAAGGTCAGAATTTGCTTAGATCCTCTTGAACTGAATAAGGCAATATTGCGTGAACATTATTCTATGAAAACTATCGAGGACATCATATCGGACATCCCAGAGGCAAAATTGTTTAGCAAAATCGACGCTTCAAATGGGTATCGGCAGATTCAATTATCAAAGGACAGTCAGAAAGTCTGCACATTTAATTCGCCATTTGGCAGATACAGTTTCACCAGGCTACAGTTCGGAATTAAGTCCGCTTCTGAGGTATACCAGAAAACAATATCCACCATGATACAGGGCATTGATGGATGTGAAGCGATCGTCAATGCCATACTAGTTTGGGGAAGAGACGTTCAGGAGCATGATGTACGTTGGTCATGTTCTGACAGGTCAAGGTGTCAAACCTGACCCAGAGAAAGTTCGAGCTGTACAAGAGATGCCGCGACCCACCGATGTCAAGGAACTGAGATCCTTCTTGGGATTTGTACAGTACTTGGGAAAATTCATTCCAAACATGGCTGAGATTAACGCGCCTCTCAGACAATTACTTGAGAAAGAGTCCCAATGGACTTGGGAACACGAACATGAAAACGCATTCAAGGAGCTGAAAGACAAAGTCACAAGTTGTCCTGTACTAAAGTACTTCGACATGTCCAATCCTGTGACACTATCCGTAGATGCTAGTCGTAAGGGCCTCGGTGCAGTTCACCTGCAAGAAGATCAACCCGTGGCATATGCTTCAAGAGCACTTACAACATCACAGCAGAATTACGCAGTAATAGAACTCGAGACATTGGCAATCAAATATGGATGTACCAAATTTCACGAGTATCTCTACAGACGTGAAGTGATCTGCGAAACGGATCATAAACCGCTACCAGCGATATTTACAAAGCCGTTACATCAGGCTCCACCAAGATTGCAAAGATTGCTACTAGACTTACAGAAGTATGACATTAAGGTCGTGTACAAACCAGGAAAGTTAATGACATTAGCTGATACGCTAAGCCGCGCGTGCCTGAATGAAACACGTGAAGACCTATGGACATCTGACATTAACGTCAACATCCTGTCATACTTGCCGATTCCACAGGAACAGTATTTGAAATTCCAGCAAGAAACTGCTGCAGATCCAGAGCTACAGTTGTTGCAACACACTGTACTAGTTGGATGGCCTGAGACGAAAAACAAAATACAGGCAGAATTACGTCCATACTGGAATTTTCGCGATGAAGTATCGTGCATTGATGAACTACTGTTCAAAAGCCAGAAACTGATAGTGCCGAAAACACTACGCCTGGAATGTTGAACACTATTCATGAGTCTCACTTAGGAATAGTTAAGTGCAAAGCTCGCGCGAGAGACACACTCTTCTGGTTAGGAATGTCTTCAGACATTGAAAACAAAGTGTCACAATGCAGCACTTGTGCACAAAACCAGAACAGTAACGCAAAGGAAACATTAATAAACATGGACATACCAGACAGACCATGGGCACAGGTATCAGCCGATGTGTTTGTTGGATTACAAAAAGAACAATCACTACCTACTCACGGTGGATCGATATTCAAAGTGTATCGAAATTTCCAAACTCGACAATTTATCAAGTGGAAATACCATTCACTACCTGAAAAGACAATTTTCAAAGTATGGTATTTGCGATGAACTTTACTGTGACAATGCCACCAACTTTGTCAGTCGAGAATTTCGTGATTTTGCGAAGGATTATGGGTTCAAACTCGTAACCTCGTCTCCACATTACGCCCAATCAAATGGATTAGCTGAGCGTTAAAAGCCGCATGCAATGTCGACAACAAACGCAAAAGCTACAGTTTGACAAGCACAGTGGTCCAGAGTTACAACCACTACAAACTGGAGATAACGTTTTCATGAGAAACAATGGTAAAAGCCAGTGGAAACTAGCAAAAGTGATCAGCAATCACAACTTGCCTCGCTCGTATGTTGTGGAAACACCAGCGGGACAGAAATACCGCCGAAATCGCAAACACCTGAGAGCCACCAGAGCTGCATTCCCAGCTGCACTGTCCGAATCCGATGATCAGGATCCATCCTGACGGGTACCGAACAACGCCGGAAACAACCGGAATAATGAAGACTCTACGCAGTCTGATCTGGAGATACCAGCACCATCAACTCGTGCAATTCCATCTCCAAATTCAACTTACAAAACCAGATATGGAAGGGAAATAAAAACTCCACTCAGATATCAGAGTCAGTGATTACAGCAGTGTTCTGCTATTTATGAAAACAGCGTAATGCTATCTGTGATAAGTTTTTAAGCTATTTAGTGTGCATACAAATATGTGTTCTAAATAAGTTTCCAAATATCACAAGGGTTTATTCTGTCTAGTGGATATATTTTAATAGTGCTTAAAGCAGAGTAATAAGTGAAAATTCTCAAAATTGGAATTAATGTGATTATCTGGAGCGCTATTCATTTCTCCTACTTTCCAAGCCAACAAGCCAACCACATTCCATAAAGGTGGATTAATGTTTTGTATAGGTCATGCTATGTGTAGTTCCTTGTTTTAGTTTCAGCTGACAAACAATAATTGGACATGGAACATGTTTATTGTTTTAATCTCATTGTTCAGGTCAGCCAATTAACTGTTAGACGTCAACACACCCTGCAGATGAAACAATACCGACTGATACTGTTTCATAACAGGACAGTTACCTCCACAGCTGACTCTAATAGGCTGCAGTATCAAATTACATGTGTTACCCACTTTCATGATATAGCCATGGTCAGTGAAGGCTGCACACCGCTAATTTTAAGAGACAGAAATCCAGAACGCTGATCCTTGCATCAAGCTGACACTGTTAAAAGTTTTCGCTATAAAACTTGAATAAAGAAAGGGGGATGTTATATATTTAATAACATACATACACTGTCTACCTATAAGCAAGTATACATTTCTAGGCTGCTGGAATGCACTGTATTTAAACAATACATGTAGCAGCTACAGGGACACCTATTCCGGCCTTACACTGAATTACATATCCGTGCTTTAGATGCTTAGTATATAAAACTATAATCAAGAATAGTCGTGTTGTGTTTATTCATGCCCATACATTAAAAACGTAACAGGACCCATACAATTTCTAATTACCTCTAAGGTAATAATCGCAATTTCTATTTACCGATCTATTGGAAATGAATACTTATGACCGTATTTAAATTTCGATTGGAAAAATATAATATATGCATGTTATAGCCAACACTATAACATATTTTATGTTCACTGGTGACGCATCTTGTTAGTGTTATACCACCTTTCATTCAGAGCCTCTGGTTTGCAACCCCCTGTGGGTCGCCTCTAATCGCCACGGTCACGTGACCATTATTCAGTATGTGATTGGATTATCGCGTCCCTTTTGTTTATCAACCAGTTGATGAAGTCTACGTATTAATTTCTCGAGTAAATATTACCGTTTTTACCTCGGTTTAAGATTAAGTTTTGCTTTAAACTAACACCATAAGGTAATTTGAGTGTTGAACATTGTTTTGGAGTTATTTTCGTGCCTTCGAGAGGCGAATTTCGTCAGTCACCTAAGTTAAAAGACCCAGTGTGTTGACGCCTGACTCGCTGTGTTAGAGCGCTGTGTAGTAATGAATCAACAACCAGCTGCAGTTACACGTGTGGCTGTGATCGGCCACAGCTTCGTACGCCGTTTGAATTCGGACATTGCCTCAGGACAGTCAGCGGTGATGAGGCCAGACTTTGGTCTCGTACAGTGCCGTGTTGCGTTTCGCGGAGTTGGCGGTTTGCGGGTTCGTGACGTTACGAAGTTTGATGAAGAGTTCACGACCTTTCTGCGCAGTCATAGGCCCCAGGTGGTAATTTTGCAGTTAGGGGGCAATGATATAGACTGTGTCAACTTCACACCTGCAATAGCCATCAGTGTGGCCAGCGCGCTGGACGATCTGGCAGTACCTCACACAGGACTTTCACATTCGGAAGGTATTCGTCTGCGAGCCATTTGGACGCTACCACCCTCGCCACATGACTGCTGTGCAGTACGAGCAGGCTCGTCTGGCGGTCGTGGACATTCTGGAAGACATGCTGGACCACTACCAACATATTCGCTTGTGGCGCCACAGACGGACGCTTGGTTGTGCCACACACATATACCACGCGGATGGCGTTCATCTAAATGACTTTGGTCAGCAGCGTTTTTACCGATCATAGCGTCACGCGGTCATGACGGCCTCGAGATAAACTTGACGACGTGTTCTGCCCAGGTGTTCAAACTGACCTCCGGTTCAATACATTTCAGACACTTGTGCGATCGGGGGTCCTTGCTGGATGAGCAAATTGATAGCAATAATTAATTATGAAGTGTTGCATGTACATGTATATGGCAATACTTATTTTGCTCAATCAGTCGGGTCCCCTCATCAACAGCGCGTGGTGGTGTAAGTGGCCAACTGGCATGAAGTGTTTCCTTTCGCTTAAGTACTGCGCGTCCAGATATCTGCTTGCATTCGTACATGGTCGGTTTTAGTGAACTATTCCGTGGCTGGTGTCACTATTGTTTTAGTGTTGTTAACCATGTTACCCATGCATGCTAGGTATAGAATTCACCCCAATTCGGAGTATTTCATTTATGAATGGGGGCGTTTTGGGTCATGCAATAGGAAAATTACTTACACAATGTACAGATCCTGATGAGGCGGGAGCCGGCTCATCCGGTTCTGCACTTTTTTGCCATATCCACTACACAAAATTGTGCGGTTGACATGGTGAACATGGTTAATGCTACTCAGTAATGAATTATCCCCCCAGATTCGAAAGGGGGGATATAGCGGTCGTCCCTGTCTGTGCGTCTGTACATGCTTACCTCTTTCAGTCTCAAGTTTCAACAATATTTTGATCAAATGTACCATGCTTGTGAGTCTCACATGTGTCCTAGATCTTGGTCCCAAGATCGAGGTCGCATAATTTATCTTATCATATTCATGTTTAGCAGATGCATCGTTAGCATTCATTGCCATAGTGTCCATGCCCCCAGCCAGGGGATATTCTTAGCCTCGAAATGTCATTTCATGCTTTATTTTAATTATGCCCACCCGTTCAGTTACGTTTGTGCCTCGCATGTCGCTGCGGGCGATTATGGGGTGTATAATGATGGTATAATGTCTTGTTGCGTTCGTTGATGCGGACATGGTAGCTACATGTGGGCCATCTATCGAGACTGGTTGTTGAACAATCAGTTTTTGGTTGTGTGTGAAGGATGTCTTCTTAACGCAACTTATTCGCACGTGATATCAGCTTTTAAAATGTTACTACTACATGGCTGAGGGCTGGTTTCTTAATGCGTCTTATCTTCGTGTGTGAGTCCAGTGCTGCCATGGTGGGTATGAGTTAGGCTCCAGTTAAAGTGCGTAATCTGGAAATGCAAATGGCGGCAAATTCTGTTGCACTCATAACTGGTATATTTTATTGAGAATCAAGTGAATTGCGCACATTAACAGGAGCCCTGCCTGGTCATCACTGCCAGGTAGTGCTGGGCTCTGAGACACCCATTTTCGAGCGTTGACTAGCGAGATGGCCTTTAGGCGCAGTGCTTTCGTTAACTGGTATTTATACTTAAATCACTCACCAATATGCTGTATGTCTCGGGTCCTTGAATATATAAGTCATAACCAGTAATTCATGGTAATCAGTATTAACGTAGGCACTGACCGGGCTCGTCGCTGAGATGGGGTACCGGCGGCAGGGTTTCCTGTTGCCGGTCTCGCCGTCTTAGCTTCACGTGCTTATAGTGGTACTTCTCTGCTTTTCTTTAGCTCCGGCTTTCTGCGTGTGAAATTGGTTTCACTGGTTTCTTAACGCGTGTTACATTGTGCGTGAGAATGATTGTCGCCCTGTCGGATGAAGGATATCCAGTAGGTGGGGCAAATATTTTCTTGGCACTGGTGTGCGTGAACATTTGTTCTTGGCACTTTATATTTTTGTGCGAGAACTTGGTTCTTCAGACGAGCTTTATCAGCTTATACGTGCCTGGCTGTCTGATGATCTATCTTCTTAGCGCATCTGGGCATGGTGTTAATATTTAATACATCTGCCCAGTTTTGTTGCATGCGTTGCGCATGTTCGTGGCAACAGGTCACACTGTTAGTCTAGGTAGTAGTTAGTTGGTTTACGTTTCAGGTCATGAACCGTCGGCGCAAGCAAACGTCTTCGGCGAGGGACTCACTCCATCCGGTGCCCCAAAGCGGAGGGCTACGCACACAGCGACGACTTCTGTGCCATCAAACGACGAAGTTAATATCGGTGCCGTGCAGCAGGTCGATGTGGAGGCGTTATTGTCGGAGCTCACAACCGACATTACCAGGATTGTCCGACAGCAAGTGGCGGCGCGGCTCAATCTACCGCAATTGACCAATCAGACAGCTACGACATCGGCAGCAGCTGAGTCTACGATGCATACGGACGGCACAGAACCACTCACGACACACATGGATGCTGTACCACCAGGCACAAGCGATACTTTCAACTTCGGCCAGGCGAATGCTACATGGCGTTCTAGCGATGGCTTCGACCAGGTGCCTCTACTGGGGGCTCCACTTTCTCCAACTCCACTACATGCGGCTCCACTTTCTCCAGCTCCACTTCACGCGGCTCCAATACACGCGGCTCCACTACAAGCGGCTGCGCTGCCCATGGCCGCTCCACATACGATGCCGCTGCCCACAGGTGTCGTCGCCGGTCCTGCATCAACCGGTATGATTCAATCTATGATGGCCCTGACGTCCGGGCCAGCTTTCCAATCTGGTACTTTACCCCTTCATTCGTTTGTGCCCCTTAAAGTGAAAGAGAAGGTCTGGAATATGGAGTTTATTGATTTGTCGTCCCTCTTTGATGATGCCTCAGACGGCCAGGTTTCGCTGACCATCGGTACGGACGGCTCCGCCAAGGTGGTGACTGCGCCCAGACGTCGTTTCATCGACATTGAACAGTGGACGGATGCATTTGCTACATATGCCTCCATCCTGCGCATAAGGTACCCTGAGCTGGCCGAGCCCCTCGCTCAGTACTCATCGACCGTTAGGTCAATTGCCCGGAAACAGGGCAATTTGTTCACCTATGACCAACAATTCAGGCGACTGAGGCAACACATGCCACTCGCATGGGATTCAATTCACCATGAATTGTACTTTAACGCCCTTCGGCCCCGGCTAACTTTTCGTGCCAAATCTGATGTCGGGCGGGAGGCCCAATCAGATAACCCATCTGCCACACGCACGGCCAACACCTGCAATAAATTCAACAGCGGGGCTCAATGTACCGGCTGCAAATACAAACACGCTTGTAGATACTGTGGCTTGCTCCACCCATCCGTCAGATGCTGGAAGCGCATCAAGGACGAGAACAAAGCCAAGCCACAGCCCAATCCGACCACAGCTGGACGCGGGCCTGCCCCGCCTGCCGTTGCTAAACCCGGCGGCCCCAAACCTTCATAGTTCAATGCCGACGTCCATCAAATGGCGAGTCCTGCAACACTTGCTGCAGGGCTATGACCCAGATATTAGCAAGTATTTAGTTGGAGGTTTTTGTCAAGGTTTTCGGTTGGAGTTTGTGGGTGACAGGTCGGCTCAAGACAGTCCTAATCTCCAGTCGGCTGCTCTTAATGCTGATGTAGTGTCAAGTAAACTCCAAGCGGAGGTGTCTCTCGGCCGCGTGTCGGGTGGTCATGTGGATAGGCCCTTTTCCAATTTCAAAGTTAGTCCCCTTAGTGTTGTCCCTAAGAAGACAAAAAATGAATTTCGACTTATTCATCACCTCTCCTACTCCGAGGGTTCTGACCCGTCAGTGAATGAAGGTATCCCTGATTGCCACTCTTCTGTTAGATACTCTCGTGTCGAGGACGCTGTGGCTGCGATTCGTTCTATTGGTACAGGGGCCTTCATGGCGAAGACTGATATTGAGTCTGCTTTCCGGATTATCCCCATTCACCCAGATGACTATCCTTTGCTCGGCTTTAAGTGGAACGGTCTTTACTATTACGACAAATGCCTCCCTATGGGTGCATCGTCCAGCTAAAATTTTCGAGGCTTTCAGCACAGCTTTGGAATGGGTCGCTACTCAAAGATATTCTGGTCAGTCCATAGTGCACATACTCGACGACTTCTTGTTTATAGGAGACTCTTATGGCAGTACTGACGGGGCTCTGCGCATTTTCATAGAACTGTGCTCCAGCATTGGTGTCCCACTGTCCGCGGCCAAAGCCTTCCGACCGGACACCACTATGACATTCATTGGCATTGCTTTGGATGCATTGCGCAAGGAGGCACGCTTACCTGAAGACAAGTTGGATAAGGCCCGCGCTTTGCTTCGTGACTTTCTGGCTAGATCATCATGTACCCTGCGGGAACTCCTGTCGCTCATTGACTTTCTCAACTTTGAATGTTCTGTCATTCAGCCTGGTCGTACATTCCTTCGTAGATTGACTAATCTCTCCATGGGAGTTGACAAACTACACCACCACATTAAACTGAACAAGGAGGTCCACTACGACATGACCTTATGGTTGGATTTCCTGACACATTTCAATGGGACTTCCTTTTTCCTACATGATCTGAAACTGTCTAGCAATTCTCTCCAGTTGTATACAGATGCGGCAGGCTCGCTGGGCTACGGTGCATGTTACAGGCGGAAATGGTTCTATGGTCGCTTCCCCGCGGCCTGGTGCACTGTTAATATTGCGTTTCTGGAACTGTTTCCTATTGTGATAGCTGTTGAGTTGTGGGGTCATCTGTGGAAAAATCACAGTATTGTATTCAATACTGATAACCAAGCACTAGTGTTCATCATTAACAGGAAGACATCTAAGGATAAGACAATTATGTTCCTGGTCAGAAAACTTGTCCTTGCTTGTTTAAGGCTTAATCTTGTGTTTACAGCTTGTCATATTCCTGGGATACACAATAACCGCGCGGACGCGCTTTCTCGTTTACAGTTGTCACGGTTCAAGGAGCTGGCGCCCGACAGCGAGATGGAGCCGACGGTCCTGCCCAAGCACCTACAGCCGCAAGAATATTGCATAAGCTTGAAGTTTTGCTGAATGCATCGCTAGCCCCCTCCACAGCTGCTACTTATAGTAGAGCATGGGAACAGTTTCGCAGATTTTCCACCACTATGTACAGGCGTGAACACCAACCACCTTTGTCGGTCACAACGGTTGCCCTGTTCATAGCTCAAGTACGTGGTCTTAAGCTCGCGAACAGGACGATTTCCACCTACCTGTCCGCATTGAGCTATGTCCACAAAAGTTTGTGTTTGCCTGACCCAACGGTTAGCTTCCTCATCACTACATTGGTTCGGGGTGCACAACATCTTTCGCCTTCATATGATCTACGCCTTCCCATCACCATTACAGTGCTGAACAAAATTGTTGATGCACTGAATTATACAACATCCAGTATTTATCATCGCATTCTCTTCACTGCAATGTTTTTGTTTGCGTTCAGTACCTTCGCTCGTTGCGGGGAAATCGCCCAAACTTCTCAGTCTGACCGCAATTTGGTGAAATATGAGGATATCAGGCTGACATACGACTCCAAGGATAATGCTCCTATGTCGGTGACCGCCACATTCAGGAATTTTAAACACAATCATGGCAAGCCCCATGAAATATCTTTTTCCCATGGACACACCCATGTGTCGCCTGTTTTGGCATTGGTGACATACATCGGCTACAGGGGGAGGCGCCAAGGTTCACTCTTCCTTCTGAGTAATGGCGCGGTGGTCCCTCGCTCTGGTTTTGACAGGCAGCTCAGGAAATGCCTTCAGTTTTGTGGTTTAGACTGTACCAGGTACAAATCACACAGCTTTCGGATCGGCAAGGCATCAGATTGTGCTGAAAGGGGATGTTCTGATGCGTATTTAGAGCTGTGGGGCGGTGGAACAGCAATTCATTCAGGAAATACATCCGGATTCAACAGGACTGAGCATTATTCTCGAGTCGCGTATTTACATTAGTGTTTTCGTGTAGGTCAGTTTGATTGGGCTAACAGGCTAGGTAGGCGCAGTTAAGTCGGGACTCATTTACCTCAGACTGCCTGTTCTGTTGTATATGATCATACAGGGGTTCGGTCTGCTTGCTTGGGCTAGCAGACACTGTTGGGCCGTACTTGTATGTCTGCTTGGGCTGATGTATAAGTATGTCGGCGAATCTTTATTTTGTCTACTACTCACACTATTTAGATCTGCCTGCTTGGGCTGACAGATCAGACCACGAATGGGACAGCTCCCCGTCTGCTTGGGCTGATGGGAGGTCTGGCCTGTTCTGGCCATTAACTGTTGTACATTGCTTTGTTTTTCTTGTTGTATATACATGCATACTATGTTTCATGCTACCAGATTTATCTCGTGTGGGGATGTCATGCGCTGTTCAGCGGCATGGTAGAGCTCAGAGCTATGGTTGTGTTATGGGTATGTTACAGTACTCTACCCACTATCACATGTAGTCTCCCAGTGTCTGCTTGGGCTGACACTTAAAGGCATAACCAGTCCATTTTCGTGCTTGCTAAACATATGCCATTTTGTTGTCGCCACAAGAATTATGGCGGTCACACACACCAAGAGGTGATATTTTCTCATATGTATTTGTAGATATTACATGTTGCACAACTTAGATGTTTTCAGTCTAAAGCTCTGGTAATCAAACAAGCTGTAGTATTTTCAAACTTTATTAATTGAGCCTAAGCGGCTGGCTGTCCCCCCGTTTCTTGTCGTCTTTTGCTTTGCACCAACGCATAATGTGGGGGAAGGCAGATTTCATCTATAAATATCTGTATCTGCCTTTCTGGCCGTTTCTGTCGACCCCCTCATTATACTTTGGTGAATTTTGAAGATTTTGTATTATTAATCATAACTTTCATATATACGTATACCTATTACGTATTATTTTAATATAGGTCACAACCGGTGACACCCTTTTCCAACATACCATGTGTTTGTTTCCTTAGTCCTCCCACATTGCAAGGCACAGTGAGACATAAATGCATGTTATAGCCAACACTATAACATATTTTATGTTCACTGGTGACGCATCTTGTTAGTGTTATACCACCTTTCATTCAGAGCCTCTGGTTTGCAACACCCTGTGGGTCGCCTCTAATCGCCACGGTCACGTGACCATTATTCAGTATGTGATTGGATTATCGCGTCCCTTTTGTTTATCAACCAGTTGATGAAGTCTACTTATTAATTTCTCGACCCAAATATATATATATATAAACGTGACGTCGGCAATGTAATACATGTGTATATGCCGATGTTACGATACAGAAGATATGTTCCTTTACTTCCATACACATCTTTGGAGATATTACGCCGATTCGCGTGACGATATGTGACCTTAAAGAAATTGCAATACTCAAATTAAATATGAAGAAAAACACTGCATTTTCTATCGATCAAAATGCCACAAATTGCGGCAAATGTGTTGGTGATATGTTAACGATTACGCCGCGTTTTGCCGCAATTCAGCTGGTCATGATTGCCGCAATTGTTTTTATCGATTGCGGGGAATACCGCAGGAGGTTGCGGAGTTTGCCGCAAAGTGTATGAGATTCCGCGAGGCCGAACAACTCGGCAAATAAAAAAATATGCGGGTTTCGCGTTGCCTGTACTGTATCTATAGTGAAGTATGTTATACTTTATAAGACATATATACATGTGACGAAAATAATAATTCATAAAAATTGTTCTACGCAGCAATTTCATGAATAAATGTTTACTCTGGATCGCCAGTTCTTCTTACATTGCCCGGTGTCGGTACACAGGTTGAAGTAACAAACCCAGATCTATAAATACATTAAATATGCCTAAAAGCATCAATAAATGAGAACAAATAAGCTAAACAATTTTTGTTACTCCCTCCATATAGACTTATACCAAGGTGCCAAAGTTTTTAATAGGGCGAACCCGCACGGCCTCGAGACGACGGACTCTCACGAAACAGTCTACCGAGTTCTATCATTGTCGCCTATTGCAGAAGTTAGGAAAATGTTAGCCTTCCGCAACGATATATTCCCCGAGGAACCGCGTAAACATTGGGGTTCAAAATACACTTTTACGTCGTTCCAGCCCGTAAAGAAACACTTTGCAAGGAAAAAAATCGCACCAAAATTTCTATCAATTCTCGAGAAGCCATTTTGTATAAACATCATGGGACAGGTTTAATCGCCGGAACTCGTGTACTTACTATGTGGTAAAAAACTGAACTTTTATAAACGGTTATAATTCATATTTTATAATACCTACGTTGATGGTAAAAGTATCAAGTTAAAGGTATGTCTCTCTACTCCGATTTGGTATGATATGTATGTGTGCTAGGGATGGATGTGGCTTCCTTCGGGGAATGTACTTCGCGTTATGTTTTAGATCTTAACCGCTGATCATCCCTACCCTAGGTACGTGATTGTTCCCAGATTTTGTTTATCCCTTTCACCCCTAAGTAACTGAATGGGCTGCGATATGTTAATTTTGCAACGAATCCAATCATCACAAAATGA
>CM055270.1:58768685-58788661 GCA_029237695.1 Conchocele bisecta | reverse complement strand
TTTTTATGCCGAAAATATATTTTTTAAGAAATATATCATCTTGTTAACATAGCCATTTTTTCTACATTTTTCTATACAATTCTATATACGGTACAGAGTTTGTGTACACAACTCCTCCGAAACTGTTAGTCAATCGATTTGAAACTATACACACGTCTTCTACACATATTGAACATGTGCACCTTGGTGATTATTTACCGAAAAAATATTTTTTAAAACAAATATCACCTTTTTAACTTAGCCATTTTTTCTACATTTTTCGATACAATTCTATATACGGTACAGAGTTTGTGTACACAACTCCTCCGAAACCGTTTTGTCGATCAAGCTGAACCTGTACACACGTCTTCTACACATATTGATAATGTGCACCATCATGGTTTTAAGCCGAAAAATATTTTTTAACAAAAATATCACCTTTTTAACTTATCCATTTTTTCTTCATTTTTCTATACAGTTCTATATACGGTACAGAGTTTGTGTACACAACTCCTCCGAAACCGTCGATCGATCTGAAACTATGCACACGTCTTCTACACATATTGAGGATGTGCTCCTTTGTGTTTTTATGCCGAACATTTTTAACAAAAATGTCATCTTTTTAACTGAGCCATTTTGTCTACCTTTTTCTATACAATTCTATACAATTCTCCTCCGAAACCGTTTAGTAGATAGTTCTGAAACTATACACACGTCTTCTACACATATTTAAAATGTTGGACGTTGGAATAATATTGATATTTCAGACAGAAAATGCACTCTGTGTAATTCAAATGATCTAGATGATGAATTTCACTACCTTTTTAACTGCTCTATGTTTAAGGATGAACGAACAAAATATATAAACAAATATTGTTATAGCAGACCCAACATATTGACATTTCAAAATTTAATGCAATCCGAGAAAAAAAGTGTTAGAAATAATCTCAGTGCTTTTATTAATATCACAATCGACAAATTTAAGTAATGGTATTCTTTTCCGTACTAAATCCTGATACCCTTTAAATAGCTAACATTAAGTATTTGTGTGCACTTATATGTCCTGTAAGTAAAGTATTGTTTGTTGCTGTGTTAGTGTGTAGGTGTGGGTGTGCAATTGGCACGGCATATATTATTAATTGTTAACTAACCAAAAAAAAAACAAATCCGCAAATCATTTTGCTATAATTCCCAAATGGTGCAGACTCTGATGAGCCAGCTTGTAATGAGCTGTCTCATTGGAACCTGCAGCATTATGGACCAGTCTCATATACAACATGGAATAGGCCATGTCGGTTAATAGTAACCGGGGGTGAAAGTGAAACATGTATTATTTGTGTGTTATGCTAATATTTACCACAATTTACTATAAGTCTCACGGGACAGTGGGCAGCTAGCTTTAAAAAGGGGGTGGACGATTTTCTATATACTTCACTACCGACCCTGTAAGTTACACCAGTGTGTCTAGAAAAATAGGTTTATGAATATTTCTTGACTTTGGGAGGCTTGACTAGGTGTATTTTTTAGAGTATTTCATAATTCTACGAAACTGAATGTTAGCTCCAGTTGATTTTGACATCTTGGAAAATGTCGCCTGCTATGCTGTCTCGCCGGTACGGTTTTAAGGTATTTTTCGGGCATTTGTAGCGAAAATTTGAGCTGGGTATGACCCCGCTTTCAAATCATTTTCAGAAAATGGTGTGGTGTTACAAGTGATAGAACAAGACATAACAAAGTATCTGTGCCTCATATTTTCATGAAAACAATTCCGATAAATTCAGTCGTGTTGAAACTTTTGGCCAAAAATAGGTGGGTGGGGTAACTTTGTAAAAAATTAATTGAATACATCTGATGCGGTTACTGAATTTTTATTGTGGCGCGCGATTTGTACTTCATTTGCGAGTATTTTTCAATACTTGTCGCAAGAGCCTCCTTAACTGATTGTGAGAGGCGGTGATTTTTATAAGTCACCCGCCGCCCTCAGAAAAGCAGTCAATTTTGGCTATTTTCAACCGTCCCGGGATGCCATAAACTTTAGATTGATTTTGCGCATGACCCTATGGTTTGCACTTAAAATGGTAGTGAAAATCTCTAAAATATGACTGCAGTTGGTGCAGATTTCTCATCTGGTTCCACACCATTGTCATACATTGCTGTGGCTGGATAAAAGGGTAACAGGGGTTATGCAACCAGCGTAGACACAGATCAGCCTGCGCATCCGTGCAGTCTGAACAGGATCTACACTGTTCGCCATTATGTGAGTGAAATATCCGTTACCTCTTTGGCAGCCATAATATGTCATTATTAAGTCGTAGGACTACATGGGCTAGCATACTTCAATACAATAGTGATCAATAACCCCATGGGCCCCTTTTCTCAAATCACGACCACATATACACATGTACACCAGTCTGTTTATACCAATTATAGGAAATATATTATGAAATGTTTGGTGCTCTGTAGTTGAAAGCACCTCATTTTAACAAAATATGAATGGGATAGCACAAGTATTGTGTGTAACTGATGGCAGCTTCATTGTTTACCCCCTGGTGATAGGTATTGAATCTGCTTTCAAATCCACCTATCATGTATTTATGATTCACTGTAAATGGACACTAATGTTTATTATTGCTCATGATGGCTTAAAATAGGCCCAGCTGGTGTCTGTGATGGTGGCCTCAGTGCATGCCCCCTTGGTGGCCGGTACTGCGGTTACTATCATAGACACATTGATGGTACATTGAGATGGACTCCAGATAACATTGTGTTTCTAAATTAATGCTGTGCACTAATGTTGGTATAGTACATGTATCTTATTTTATGAATTATTAAATTAAGTGATTCCGCATAGACAGTGTATTGAAATTTGAACAGTTATTTTTCTCTGCAATTTATGATGACGTCGACGACGTTGCGTTTGCGTAAAAACTTATGCCAACACGCGTGTTATTTGTGACGTCATAGCAACTTAACTAGATGGAATATTTACAAAATTGAATGTTTTTTGGAAAGTACATTGTCTGTGCTAAAAAAACTGTCGAAAAGTAAAATTGCGAAATTTCGACCCTATGGTTGGAAATTGCACAGCAGAGCTCATATAATCCAAGTTTCACTAGGCGAAGGAATAATAAGGATTAACGTATGTATTGAACGACAAAAACGAATAAATTATGCAATAAATAAATGATTTCCGTAAATCCAAACGATATTATATAAGAAACCTTCATCCACCAATCAGGTAAGCTGTACTACTGCTACGAATAAGATTCTCACCAGAGTAGAGTAGCTCATCTTCACCACATACAATGACAGTATTCTCTGTGGAACTAGCAACTTCCTTTCCTCCCATTTCCTTTAAGAAGTATTTAACCTCATCTGGAAAAAATGGAGGTAACACAAGCATAAATAATAACCACAGTTTTCAAGCTTGTATTAACAGCCTGATCTGTATAGCAAACAATGCAGGTCCTGGTGAATCAATTGAACATCCGCTTAATAAATGTGTACCTCGATAGAACCACCACAACATCAATTATCCAGAACATTGCATCCTAAAACTGATGACTTTCACCATGAAAAGGTGTGAGCAAAGATGCACACAAGTGACATGTCACAGATGACAAATAGATGTGTTTTATACATGTTACTAGTACAATGACTGTTATCAAGTTGGTTACAAAACAAGAAAGTCTGTACTGATGTCCCTGGTAGATGTACCTCTCATGAATAACGTATGCAGGTTACTGCTGCGGATGCGTAAATCTTTAAACCATTGTTCAGAAGGACAGCTCAAAATGACAATGAGAGAGTGAATAGTGCATTCTGTTAAGTACAAATGGGTATAACCAGTACTGCACCTGTATATTACTAAACTGAGTTTACAACATCCTAATTTGGTGCCAGATGCTCTTACAACACCAGTAAAATCACTCGGCCCTATTCCCTCTTTTGACAGTCCTTGTGTCAAGCAGGAGTTACTGCGGAATATTCTCGGATGCAGAAGTATTTTTGTTTATAAAGAACTTAGTGACATTAAGCAAACGAAATTACAGTCATTACTTTACCTGTAGTGAGATTATCAAAGGTACTGCCATGCACTTGATAATCAAATGGAGTATACATCTCAGTAAGTGCCCAATCTCCAAAGCCACAGACGCCTGATAAAATGTACTTCTCCTGAAAATGACAGTAAAATATAACCAGGTTATTTCATGAAAAAACAGATTCGATACTGTTTGGCTTCAGTTCTGAGCTTTTAACCAGGGTTTTGGAATATGGACCATTATATTATATAATATGACACACTAGACTGGCTGAAGTTTTATTTTCATTTAGCAGAAGGATATTTAGAACCATGATGTTTCATTTAGCCAGGCATAATGAAGCTGTATTATACATCAGGTGAGCACTTTCTGCTGTCATGGCGTTATTTGATTATTCTCACAAACTACAAACCACTGCTAACCATAATCAAGAGGGCAACCTTCTAGGAACAGTATACTGCACTAAAAATATCACCTTGTTGACAACTAGAAATGTGTTCATTGGAACATCTTTGATAGACGCAAAAGTTGGAAAAGTGAAAGATAATGGGTTTAATGTCCCAGCAACAGCTAAGGTTATATAGAGATGGGACTACAGATTAAAGTCTCATCCAACAGACCAGTTGGGTGGAAATACAGTGAAAGTATGTTTACTGCCTAATGCAAGGTTTGAACCCACAACCTCCGGATTGGAAGTCAGATATCCTAACCCATAGGACACATCCCTGCAAAAGATGGAGACAACAAATATCGGCGAGTGACATTGCCTTTGGGCATTGGAACATGGGATATGTGACACAACAGCATGCATAGATACACACTTTTGACAAATATTTTCGGCATCAAAATCATGTACATGTAGATATATATGGCACACGTGATATTTCATTGATTGCCCAAGTATCTAATTCATAATTATTACCAGATTCTGCACCTGTCCTTGTTCAATGGAATCGTCTATCCAGTTGCTTCCCACTATGGTAACCCGTCTGCCTAGTAGTGCGATGAACAATTTTCGGGTTGCAGATTTGGCATTTCCATTCTCTAAAAGTACAGTAATTAGTGTAACTACACATAAACCCAAGTTACTATAAGTAAGAGTAATATCCTAAATGGTGTCCAAGATGGTATGAAATATGATACAGGTGTACTAAAGATGGCAATTTATCTATGAACATCAGGGTTGGAAAACAACAGAATCCAGGCCACCCAGGACCCGTAAGTTTTAGCATATGCCCATATTTTTGGCTGGCCCCTAAAAATCCCATTTCAGTCAATGTTAACTTAAACAAATTATTGAAAGCTGGGCTCGTAGTTAAAACAGTTAACCATTTAAATATCACAGCCCACTGTTTGCAAACCGGTAGATGTCTCATCAGGATCTACACTGTTTGAAGAATGTTCTATTTAAGAATAAATCACCCCTTTTATGAATTCCTTGGCACCGTTCCCGACATTGAAATATAAGTTGTGTCTGGTGTCTTCCAATAATATTTAGGAAATTCATTGTAAAAATGTACATGATGTGAGACATGTTAGTGCCTTAAATGTTGCAATATCTGTCCTATAATTCCACAGAGCATAGACTATGAGCATTCCCTAGAATATATAGTTTGAAATGTCTTTTAATGATACAAAAAGATGCAAGAATAATAAGATCAGACAAAGCGCTACATATATGGAGCACCGAAATGTATGTTTTCATACATCTGCCCAAAATAAATCATCAATCGCTTGCTACAAGTGTGTGACGTCACTTGCGTTAGGTCATATACACAGCACAACTCCTTTCCGGAACTAGATTTGTTAGTGGGGCTTACAAAATATCCCCCACCTGAGCCATGATTGACCTTGACCTTGGGGCTAGCTGGGGCAACATTTTATTTTGCAGAATGATGCTGTATAATAAAGAGTTAGAAGTGATGTACATCTCTGCTAAATATTTAAATAAATATATATACTACCAACAACATATAATCAGAGCTCCCAATAACTACCAAAATTACTCACATTTTTTTAGCAAATGGCTTCTAAAATCGGTTGTCGTGGAGTTATTTTTTTAGTCTGAGCCATTAAAATTCCTGTTGGTGACTAGATTTGACCATTCGATTCATCAGAAAAAAGTAATTTTTAAAACTGTGTTTAAAATACTAACAAACAATCTAGATCCTGAAGAGAGGATCTCATCAGGATCAACACTGTGTGCAAACATGGTCAATTATGGTCTATAGTGTTGGAAGATATCACAACACATTGACTTCGATACCTGAAATTTTACAAATGACTCCAAAGATTTCAGGAAAAGGAGACAATTGACTCCTGTCGTAAATTATTTCCTGGGAGCTCTGATAATTGCTAAACCATGTTGAATAATTACACAAATACATGTATATCACAGACAATATTCCAGGAAGTACATGTACGTATCATATCACTAAGTACGCTGTACACCTCCACACCCTGGGGGTAAGCGCAGGCGCACATACTTTTTTCGCAGAATGATGCAGGATGTTGATGCATACAAATTTATAGGCAAAATAACAAACATTCTTTTATTTTGTGAAATTATTATATAAATATGTCTAGGTATAAAATGAGATTTCAAGCAATGTACGACAAAAACACCATAAACAAAATTTCCAACTCGTTCAGAAGTTATGCAGGGTTCAATATCTATGCCATTTACACAAATTCTTTCACAGCTAAATGCATGTAATACTGTATATGCATTTGAATTTGTGTAAGTACATGTTCAAATGTGATATTTATTTTACCTGATGGCACCACCAAGGTGGTAGCACTTTCAATAATGGATAGCTTGTATTCCGGAAACAGCTTAAAGAAACCCTACAACATAAGACAAACAACATGTTGTAATTATACAAAACATATGAACAATTGTAAACATCTTAATCACCACCCACATCAAAGATGACACAGAAATGGCCAGGACATAGGGTCTGGCACTCCCGAGGCATTGCTGGGCAATAAAATTGTCATCAGACAGTGGCAGCTATTATTGAAATATTATTGAAATCTGAAGATATACAACTAAATCAGACATTTACAAATCTCAATCATCTAAACATGCAAGGTGATGACAATAATGATGATGATGATGATGATGTTTTACACCTATCCAACACCAAAGGTCATATACAGCCAGCAACTGGGTAGCACCGGTACTGCTCCTATATCATATCGAGAGAAAATCTTGATCTGGTTTCATGTGCCGAGACCACACAAGCAAAATACCTGACGTGAGAAATCAAAGGATTGACCGTCCTGAAATCCTTTGCATTATGTGGTAGCGGGACAGATTAAAAGATGTGTGTGTGTAATTACGAATTTGCAATATGAGCATTTAGAAAAACAAGGACAATTATTTACAAAATTAATTAAAAACGTTTTCTGAGTACAAGTCCAGCATGTTGCATGGTGCAATCCTTAACTTTCGTGTTCTCTATTAGGAATATTGTGATTTTATTCTACATTTTCGGCATGTTCTTGTTGCTTTCTAAACATAGATACCATAGAAAACTATTTACTTGATATTATAGTCCAGGTTAAACAACTTGCTGTGCTCTACAGCACTACTTTGACGCAACTGTTGGGCAATACCTTTAAGACAATAGCCAGTGAGCATATGCATTATTTTTAGTCCTCAATCGCCAGTGTGTATATGAATTAGTCCTCAATTGCCAGTGTGTATATGAATTAGTTCTCAACAGCCGGTTCAATGTTCTTATCACATTCATGGACCCTGCAAACATGGGTACAGACACCACTAGTATGATTCTATGTGTCACACAGACAAATGTATCACGGCAAACAGATTTGGCTGACACACGTTTTGGTGGCCATCATGATTTTATTTTACATTTTCGGCATGTTCGTGTTATTTTCTAAGAATAGATAGCATAGCAAACGATTTACTTGGTATTAATGTCCAGGTTAAACAACTTACTGTGCTCTACTGCACTACTTTGACTCAACTGTTGGGCAATAACTTTAAGACAATAGCCAATGAGCATATGCATTATATTGTAGTCCTCAATAGCAAGTGTGTATATGAAATAGTCCTCAAAGGCCATTGTGTATATGAATTAGTCCTCAATTGTCAGTGTGTATATGAATTAATTTTCAAGAGCCTGTTGACTGTTCTTATCACATTCATGGACCCTGAAAACATGTGCATAGACACCACTAGTATGACTCTATGTTTCACACAGACTAAGATATCGGGGCAAACAGTTTTGGATGGAACAGGTTTCGGTGGCCATCTTGATTTTATTTTACATTTTCGGCATGTTCTTATTGTTTTCTAAACATAGTTAGCATAGAAACCTATTGGCTTGATAGTATTGTCGAGGATAAACAACATGTTGTGCTCTACTGCACTATTTATTTTTATCTGATGGGCAATACCTTTAAGACAGTAGCTAGTGAACATAATTAATTATTTTTAGTTCTCAATTGGCTAAAATATCAAGGCAAACGGTTTTGGATAGAACAGGTTTCTGTGGCACTACTTTGACTTAACTGTTGGGCAATAACCTTAAGACAATAGCCAGTGAGCATATGCATTATTTGTAGTCCTCAATAGCCAGTGTGTATATGAATTAGTCCTGAACAGCCAGTTCAATGTTCTTATCACGTTCATGAACCCTGCAAATATGGGTACAGACACCCCTAGTATGACTCTATGTGACACACATATAAAGGTATCCCGGCAAACAGATTAGGATGGCACAAGTTTTTGTGAACACCTTGAATTTATTTTACATTTTCGGCATGTTCTTGTTGTTTTCTAAATATAGATAGCATAGCCAACTATTTACTTCATACTATTGTCCAGGTTAAACAACCTGTTGTGCTCTACTGCATTACTTGGTATTAACTGATGGGCAATACCGTTAAGACAATAGCCAGTGAGCATATGCATTATTTGTATTCCTCAATAGCCAGTGTGTATATGAATTAGTCTTCAAATGCCAGTGTGTATATGAATTAGTCCTCAAATGCCAGCGTGTATATGAATTAGTCCTGAACAGCCAGTTAAATGTTCTTATCACGTTCATGAAAACCTGCAAACATGGGTACAGACACCCTAGTATGACTATATGTGTCACACAGACAAAGGTATCCGGGCAAACAGATTAGGATGGCACAAGATATTGTGAATATCTTCGCTTTATTTTACATTTTCGGCATGTTCGTGTTGTTTTCTAAAAAATAGATAGCATAGCCAACTATTTACTTGATACTATTGTCCAGGTTAAACAACCTGTTATGCTCTACTGCACTACTTGGTCTTAACTGATGGGCAATACCTTTAAGACAATAGCCAGTGAACATAATGCATTAGTTTTAGTCCGCAATAGCCAGTGTGTATAAGAATTAGTCCTCAATTGGCGGTGTGTATATGAATTAGTCCTCAATAACCAGTTAAATGTTCGTATCACATTCATGGACCCTGAAGACATGGATAAAGACACCATTAGTATGACTTTATGTGTCACACAGACAAAGGTATCAGGGCAAACAGATTTGGATGACACACGTTTTGGTGGCCATCATGATTTTATTTTACATTTTCGGCATGTTCTTGTTGTTTTCTAAGAATAGATAGCATATCAAACTATTTACTTGATACTATTGTCCAAGGTAAACAACTTACTGTGCTCTACTGCACTACTTTGACTCAACTCTTGGGCAATAACTTTAAAATAGCCAGTGAGCATATGCATTATTTGTAGTCCTCAATTGTCAGTGTGTATATGAATTAATCTTCAGTAGCCTGTTAATTGTTCTTATCACATTCATGGACCCTGAAAACATGGGTATATACACCACTAGTATGACTCTATGTTTCACACAGATTAAGATATCAGGGCAAATAGTATTGGGTGGAACAGGTTTCGGTGGCCATCTTGATTTTATTTTACATTTTCGGCATGTTCTTATTGTTTTCTAAACATATATAGCATAGAAAACTATTTGCTTGATATTATTGTCGAGGATAAACAACCTGGTGTGCTCTACTGCACTACGTGATCGTAACTGATGGGCAATACCTTTAAGACAGTAGCTAATGAACATAATGAATTATGTTTAGTCCTCAATAGCCAGTGTGTATATCGTAACACAATATCATCAACCCACCCTTTCAATGGAAAAGCAGACCCTATGTCTAGCTTCTGCTCCGCAGGCGAGACAAACATCTATGAGGGTCAAACAGGGATTCAAGGAGGTTTGAACCATTTAATTAATTACACTTTACCATCCCAACTGCCACCACTTGGACAGACAAACAAAACCTTTAACGCAAAACAAAATTACGGATAGACGAAGATTTATGAAAAACAAGAAAATGTGACCTGTCAGCACACGAATGCTCCCGGGTGCCATATTTTCGAAACTCCGGTGAACTTCTTAATTTGCTGGACGGACGGACGGACACACAGTCCAAATAATATATTCCACAGGCTCTACCGAGACCGGGAGCATAACAACCATACTTAATATGCCGGGACGGGGTTATAATAACAAAGTTGATATACAACATGCACAATGAATTATGAAAAGATTTACTCACATAATTGGTTGACAGTCCACTGAAAGCGATCTGTAGCTCTGGCTTGTCCACTTGCGTCACTGGCGTGTTCACTTGCGTTTGCGTGTCCACTTGCGTCACTTGCGTCACTTGCGTCACTTGCGTGTCAACTTGCGTGCGTTTGTCCACTTGCGTCACTTGCGTAGTAGTGTCCACTTGCGTAGTGGTGTCCACTTGCGTGTCCACTTGTGTCACTTGCGTCACTTGCGTGTTCACTTGCGCGTCCACTTGCGTCACTTGCGTGTCAACTTGCGCTTGCGTGTCAACTTGCGTCACCTGCGTGTCCTCTTGCGTAGTGGTGTCCACTTGCGTAGTGGTGTCCACTTGCGTCACTTGCGTGTCCACTTGCGTCACTTTCGTGTCAAATTGCGCTTGCGTGTCCACTTGCGTCACTTGCGTGTCCACTTGAGTAGTGGTGTCCACTTGCGTGTCCACTTGCGTCACTTGCGTGTCCACTTGAGTAGTGGTGTCCACTTGCGTGTCCACTTGCGTCACTCGCGTTCCTTGCGTGTCCACTTGCGTCACTAGCGTGTCCACTTGCGTCACTTGCGTCCCTTGCGTGTCCACTTTCGTGTCCACATGCGTGTCCACTTGCGTGTCCACTTGCGTGTCCACTTGCGTGTCCACTTGCGTGTCCACTTGCTTATCTTGCGCGTCCACTTGCGTCACTTGCGTGTCCACTTGCGTCACTTGCGTGTCCACTAGCGGCACTTGCGTCACTTGTGTGTCCACTTGCGTCACCTGCGTGTCCACTTGCGGCACTTGCGTGTCCACTTGCGTCACTTGTGTGTCCACTTGCGTCACTAGCGTGTCCACTTGCGTCACTTGCGTCCCTTGCGTGTCCACTTTCGTGTCCACATGCGTGTCCACTTGCGTGTCCACTTGCGTGTCCACTTGCGTGTCCACTTGCTTATCTTGCGCGTCCACTTGCGTCACTTGCGTGTCCACTTGCGTCACTTGCGTGTCCACTAGCGGCACTTGCGTCACTTGTGTGTCCACTTGCGTCACCTGCGTGTCCACTTGCGGCACTTGCGTGTCCACTTGTGTCACTTGTGTGTCCACTTGCGTCACTTGCGTGTCCACTTGCGTGTCCACTTGCGTCACTTGCACGTCCACTTGCGTCACTTGCGTGTCCACTTGCGTGTCCACTTGCGTGTCCACTTGCGTGTCCACTGGTGCTTCCACTTGCGCGTCCACTTGCGTCACTTGCGTGTCAACTTGAGTCACTTGCGTGTCCACTTGTGTCACTTGCGTGTCCGCTGGCGTCACTTGCGTGTCCACTTGAGTGCCTACTTGCGTTTGCTTCTCCACTTGCGTCACTTGCGTGTCCACTTGCGGGCCCCCTTGTTTTTCCACTGGCCTTTCTGCATAAAAACACAACAGTTTATGATGTTGCAAACACGATCGGGATGGCCACAAACAGGGCTTTTTACATTATATACTAATAGTACACAACTAGGTAAGCTTGCATCTCCCCACAAAAAAAGTGTATAATGTTGGTGACAAATTGGTGACTCTTATGGCACTATGTCATGTGATTGTTCACTTGAAACTTAACAAAACTATGGGTACATCTATTTGAAGAATGGTGTCACCTGTCGCAGGCTTGTCAGTGTATAAATATTAAAAGTCCTCGGTGAAGCCATGTAGAAGGTATGGCAGTTTGATGAAACATGTATTGTAACTGTAAATTTTCAGTGTAACGCCGACGGATTACAACGCCAGACAAAGCGATCCCCATGTGCAGGCCTCAACAAATTCATAATGTTCTCCTCGTCCAGATTAGATTTTAATGCACTCGTGCCAATATGCTTTAATATTTATTCCCGATTGTCCGTCCAAATTACCACTCATCCAGATCGGAAATTCACTTTGTCAATGCTTATATGACGTTGTGTCCGACTATTTCCAGAGCTTATTGGAGAAATTGAGACATTTAAATTATTTAGACATGTTATAGTCATTATGTCCACTTTGGCATCTTTTCGCGTTCAATGGTAAAAAAATGGCGTCAAATGATGACTCCGTAACAGGGGCCTTTTTTGAACGGAATTCGCTACAAAACTGAGGTCAAAACCGTGCATCCGCACGAAATAATGCCGACTTTCTCGCGTTATTCTGCACACTTATAATGTTGCCAAGATATTTAAATTGATTTATATTTCATAAACACGCAAAATAGTAATTAAATGAATATTTACATTTATAAAAAATGCTTTAAAGAGGACGTAAAAATCACGGTATTTACGCTAAGATCGACTGTGCGACGGATTCCCTGCGTTTGGCTTGAAATTGTACTGGTTCCCAGTGCTCGTCAACAAGCAAGGTGAAGCCGAAAATAGTTAAAGTTCCTCGATTGCAGAAGACTACACCTGCCCGATACACACGTAGAAAGGTAATACATTTAAGTTATTACTGCCACTAATTATTTGTTTGAAACTGCTGCTATGCGAAATTTAATTCAGCATACACATAACATGTTCTATTTCCGACAAGAGGGGAAGCCGGCAAATTGTTTCATGATTTGGCGACCGGGATCGTTACAACGCTTTAAATGAATGCACGGACCGTAGCGATGGATGATAAATGAGCAGTCAGCTGTGTTACGTTTCTGCAGCTGATTAATTGATTGATTTATTGGTGTTTAACGGCCTACCAACAGCTAAACCTATGGCCGGGAGGGTGGACAAATGGGGCTCATGGGAGTTGTGATCAGTGCAGCTCCTGATCAAATTGCACGCTCCTGTGGCCTGATAAGGATCTATTTTGATTGTAGAAGGATAGCGGGTCTTTCATTGAGAGACTGGCGAACAGTGCAGATCCTGATCAGACTGTACGGATGCACCGGCTGATCTGGATCTACGCTCGTTGTATAACCCATAATCCCTATTTCTCAAGTCCCAGTCATAAAGTAAGGTGTAATCTACAATATTGGGATTCCTGGACGCCTGGTTCCATCACTTTCCATCACTAAGACGATATTCGGTAATCTGATTGCAATAAGGGTGCCTGACACTGGATCGGGATATTTTGTTCTCGGTATGGAGGGCTGATAGTGTAAATAGACTGATATTTGCAGAATTTGAAATTTAGTTTTCTTACCAGGTGAGCTGATTATCTTGAATTAATACACATGCGTGAGTTCTACAGATAATCAAACATGGTTCGCTAAGCTCACACGTTTGATAGACGTAAGGACCCACTCACATATGCATTATTTTAAGATAATTAGCTCGCTTTGCTAAATAATGGTATTTAATACAAAAACACTATTTCTTTATGGGAATTTAACATGGAAATGACATACATGTACAAACTATAAAGAAAACAAAAGTTAAATTTTGAAAATCATTCATTATTTCAGAACTTAGAATAAAAGATGTTTCACTGGCATCCTCATGAATGTTTAAAAGCACAAACATTTTTTTGTATAGGAATTAAATAAGTGTATACTATAATTGTGTCACTGTTCCACCAGTTCTAAAAATTACAAGTACCCGCTATCAGGCTATACAGATATAATCATTTAGTAACATATATTTTACTGGTAGTGACTCGCGGTGGTATCAGGCTATTTTCATATGCAAATGAGGCATGATATATTTTAATTATTTATTCTAGTTAAATGCGCCACCTGAAAATGTAATACCTTCTACAGATTATAAAGTATGATCATTGCACATCAAAAAATAAATACAGATACTAAATAGTAATGCACGTTAACATGCTAAGGAAACACGGTTATCGCCCCTGATATAAGTGTGGAAATTTACATTTGATATAAAATGTATAATAATGCCAATCAATACGTGGGGAAATGGTGAATTAATGTTTATTTTGCCAGACAATGCCTCGGATTATGTCTGATATAAAGAACAGTTTGTGCCTACTGGGTGGGCATGTACATGTACTGTACCTTTAATCTCCTGGTAAACATCTTCACTTATATGAAACTATGATATATCTATGAGGATTTAACATGCAGCATTTGTTTTCGTAATACAATTATTATTTGAATAAATTTCGTGAAATAAAAAGAAGTCTCATTCTTAAATGTTGGTAAGTAGTAATAATAGTGGAAAATTGTGGTGTGTATGGTGTAACATATTTGCCATGAAGATGTCGACATAATTTATCGCTACATGTTGACTTAAATATCATGACATGTTAATATAACCAGATAAGTTGCCACAATAAGTCAACATAATGTGAGTTATCACAATTAGTCAACATACCGTGATAAGTTAATACAATATGTGATAAACACACTGTCAAGATAATATGATATTTTATCTCAACAAGTCGACATAACGTGATATTTATCTCAACGTTGCGACTTTTTTGAACGTGATAAGTTAACACAAAATGTCGACATAATATCAACATGTCGACATAACGTGATATTTTATCTCTACATGTCGACATAGTTTCGCGTCAGCATCTCAACAACAAGTATATGCCACCATAGTTTTGCAATGTTTATATATATAACCTTATAAGGTGGCAAGTTTACACAAAACTGATAGCAGTGTTAGTGTCCATGTATATCATGTGTGTAAGGCCATAGAAAATTAATTAGGAGATTTATCGGCTCATCCAAATTTTACTAAAAATCTGCAAATTAATTTTCTCTGCATGAACTAAAGTTGATAAATGCATGTATCATGTATCCTGCATATTTTACAACCTTTTTGTATTTTTCTTCTGCAGATTTTCAACCCACAGACGCAATGACCGCCTATACTGGGACACCTGGTTTGCGAGCATTTACCAGATGTGGAGAGACAAATAGACAATAAAAGTTACAGAAAATACTGAGAATGTATGATTTTGTTACTATGCTGGAAAATAAAATATCTGTTGTATGAATTTAGGCCAGAAAACATAATTCCGCCGTGTCTGAAAAATATCTGTGTGTCGAAGCTTTTTATGGGAATTTAGTATTATCCTTGTCCGATCCGTCCGTTCTTCCATCCGTCAAGCTTGTAGCTTGTAAAACGTTTAAACCATACTAGCTACACACTTTAAACTTAGTATGTAGCTTCCTTATGATGAGTCGACTTTTTATTCGACCCCCAGGTCATGGATTATCTCCCACTTTTTTACTTAGAATTTCCCAATTTTGCATTGTAACTCGTAAACATTTTAAAGGTACATGCCCATTCAGTAGGCACACACTGTTCTTCATAGTAATTAAATAAGTGTGTCAAATTCTATCAGTTCTAAAAATTACGAGCGCTCTCTATATAGAGATATAATCATTTACAGACAGTCATATTTATTTTACTGATAGTGACTCGCGGTGGTATCAGGCTATTTTCATATACAAATGAGGCATGATATTTTTTAATTATTTAATATACCAATTAAATGCGTCGCCTGAAAAAATAATATTTTCCACAGATTATAAAGTATGATAATTGCACATGAAAAAAATAAATACAGAGAATAAATAGTATTGTCCGTTAACATGTTAAGGACACACGGTTATCGCCCTTGATATCAGTGTGAACATTTACGTCTGATATAAAATGTATAATACTGCCAATCAATTCGTGAGATAGTTATGAATGTATGTATATTTTCCAGAAAATGTCTCAGATGATGTCTCTGATATAAAGAACATTTTGTGCCTACTGAATGGGCTTGTACCTTGAAACTGTACTAGCTACAGACTTGAAGCTTGGTATGTCGCTTCATTATGATGCATTATCTCCCCCTTTTCGACTTAGAATTTGGCAATTTTGCCTTGTAACTTGTAAAACTTTTGAAACAGTAATAACAACAAACCTGACATTTGGTATGTAGCTTCCTTATGATGAGTAGATGTTCAAAGTTTATTTCGATATTTGATTCGACCCCCCCCCCCCCACCCCTGCCCCTTAATTGAATTTCACACTTTCCTCGTTTATTATCAACGCGATATATGGGGCATCTGTGTTCTATGACACATTTTCTAGTTGTTAATAAGTTTGCCACAGTTTCTCAATGCTGTTAAACATGTAACTCTTATAGGATTATTTTAATATTTCATTACATCATACTTGTGCATAAATTCAAGACTCCATGCGTGGTTGACTGGGCGGGTATTTCAACGATCGGTATTCATCCTTACCGGAATTCTGACTGCAGACCTGGTTTGGCCCTCACATACGTCTTTGGCATTTTGTATGTGACAGTTGACTCTGGTTATATCCGTTATAATTTTTGTATGAGTATTACAAGTATTCGTAATCCTATTTTATGGGAAGGGGCCAAATGACTTTGGTGTGGTATGGACCTGGCACCAGATCAGATTAATCTCATTTCAGGGCTGAATTTGTTTTTTTTCAATGTAAATATTCCGTTCTGATTTTGGGATTCCCCCTATATGCAACAGGTTAAAACGGGATTAAACCCGTTTGCCCTGCCTTACATGATCTTACCTGTTGATAGGACGTTAAATTTTAATAAACAAACAAACATCAACACTCCATGCTGGCATGAATATGACCTTGACATTTTGACCTTCCCAACCCTACTTAAGCACTTTTCTATTTCGGTTAAGAAGTTTGCCATTTCAGTTAAGAAGTTTGCCAGACTTATCCAATCTGACATGGGGGGCATTCGTGCCAATCACATACTAGTATATAGCGATTATAATTGTACACATAAGTCATGTACATGTAGATCTCCCGCGAGTACTGACCTCATTTATTGTGCATCGCAAGGTACATCTGCCCCAGTTAAATCAATAATACACGCGCTGTGACCTGTGTTCTGACTGCTGTCTGTGTTTATAAACAGAATGTGTGTATTGGGCCATTTGAGGAAACCATTTGTAGTATTTGTGTAGATACCATGGATACTAAGATGGTGTATACTGTAAATAATGCATGTAGACACATAGTTGCGAACACGTAACTTCGCAACTAGTAGACACAGATCCAATACCATTTTGCTTCACAAGGTTAGATCTATTGTTAGAATACGACGTCATATAATGTAATTTTCGAGCATAAAACGTTACCTGATAAATAGAATACCAGGCTAGTGTATTTTTTAATATCAAGTTTATCAGGCTCGGCTCGGAAACGGTAGGAATTCCTCGGCAAGCCTCGGAATTCCTACACGTTTCCTAGCCGTGTCTGATAAACTTGATATCAAAATACACTAGCCTGGTATGCTCTATATATGGGCATGCTCTCAGGTCTAGCTATGTCCCGGCTACTTTATGTTTGACCCTGTTTACATAATTGAGGGAAAATTCTGAATATTTTTCTTATTTCTCCTTCAAAGTATATATATGCTTATATGGTGTGACCACTCATTTGTAATCATAATATAACCAAAATAACTGTCCATAAAGAAGTATAATATTGATATATTGGGTTATATTTTCGCATTGAAATATTTAAACCTGCAAGTGTACTCCACCATCTAGTAAAATGGACTAAGACCGATCTCAACCAATCAACGTAGAGATGACATAGACTATCCAGCGGGAGATCTACATGTACATGAATTATGTGTACAATTATAACGCAAATTAGTTTAAATACGAATGGGTTTGTCAACGTTTGACTGTTTGGAGCTAGTTGAAGCAAAATGGCAGAATGAGAAATGAATCATCGGCAGAATGAGAAATGAATCATCGACATTGAATGTGTAGATCGGCGACCGTGACCCATTTCTCCAGTGCAGTTTCTGACCAATGGTAGTCCTTCTTACATGCGTGTGCATAATTGAATTTTGTGACACAGAATTGAATTTTGTAACACAGAATTGACAGAATTGAATTTTGTGACACAGAATTGAATTTTGTGGCATAAAAGTGAATTTTGTGACACAGAATTTAGTTTTGTTACACAGATTTGAATTTTGTGGCACAAAAGTGAATTTTGTGACACAGAATTGAGTTTTGTGGCACAAGTGAATTTTGTGACACAGAATTGAATTTTGTGACACAGAATTGAGTTTTGTGGCACAAAAGTGAATTTTGTAACACAGAATTGAATTTTGTGGCACAAAATTGAGCCATGTCCCACTTGGCGCCCCGTAGAGCCTTAGCTGGACCTAAAATTTCAAAATAATGCTATATCAATTACCAACGGAATGAAAAATTTGCATGATTTTTGTCTGATGAATTTAAAAGTCCAGGTGCATGTATATTCCTTATACATGCTGTTCCAGTCATGACATATTATTGTGACTGATTAAAAGATGCATCAAGTGTAACCCCATTGTTAGTGAAGAAATTAGAACGCTCCCAAATAAATTCTGGTGTGTTTCACACACACACACGCACACACGCACGCACGCACGCACGCACGCACGCGCGCGCGCGCGCACACACACATACACACACACACACCACGCACACACACACACACATATACACATATATATACATATACATACACATATATATATACATATATATACATACACACATACACACACACATCTATATATATACGTACCACCTCAAAGACCCCTTGGCATCACGGCATTCCATTGTTGTATAAAATAACGGGAAATGGACATGCATGGTTAGTGACAAAAAGGGTCCCCCCAGTCAATGTCGGGGGTCAATTGTAAGTTGTCACTGGTCATGTCGTTTACGCCTACGAGTCGTGTTGCCCTGTCAATATTGTCAATGGTTGGTCACTGTTATTGGTCTTTATTATTAAAAGTAAATTTAGAAATATGGTAAATTATTTGTGCAGATTTGCACGTATGGTTATCCCCACCCACTAAAATACCGACCCCCGCATGTAAGCAGTCACTACTTTATAATTTAATAGATAGAGCACTATGTGTCCGGTGGTGAGCAGACCGTATCGTTCGTTTCCCAGCGGGGGGTCCCCGATTGGGCATTCCCTACCTGAAAGATCCCTTGGGTTAGTACCAGTCAAGCCCACCCGCCTGGACATTTCATATCGCTATATATTTCGTAACTGCTCTACTTTAGACCTGATCACGAGCAGACTGTAATGCACAATGCTGTTAACTTCATGAGTGCTCATCATTTGAGGCCTTACGTTAATAGTTGTTAGCTGATTATATGCTTAATTGTTTATATACACTTTTGTATATGCTTGGATCTGACTACGGGCTGGCAATATGTTCGTTAGGGTGCACTCTGTGCATGCCTCGGGAGAAGAACCCGCCAAATATATTGGAATTTGGGTAATTCTGACATTCCCCGTTGAAGTTATATATTGCCAGCATTTCGCCACACCCCTCATATACTTTATAATTGTATTATGTTTGATATGATTTGATATTTATCTTATTATGTTGTTAGTAATGGTCAGTCAGTGTGGGGTACTGCTCCCCAACACGTCAAATAAGTA
>CM055270.1:58695785-58768185 GCA_029237695.1 Conchocele bisecta | reverse complement strand
CATCACAAAATGATTTTCAGACTATTCCATTTATGAAAAGGGGTATTTGTTGTTCTCAAAAATATTAAAATTTCTTTCAAACAGTGCAGATCCTGATGAGACGGCTCGTTACGAGCCGGCTCATCTGGATCTGCACTGTTTGCATAAACCGCTATAGCTGGCTTTCGTGTTCAAATGGTTAAACATCTATGTGTAGTTAATGCACGAGTCCAAACATGACTCTGAACCGGTCTATGTCAGTTATTTAGGGGTGAACAGGTTAAATGTGTTGATTAACCCTTTCACCCCTACGTATCTGGAATAGACTGCGATGTGTTAATTTAAGGACCGATCCGATTAGCACACAATGGTTTTCAGACTAGACCATTTATGAAAAGGGGATGTTTTTATTCCCAAATATATGAAAAAATTACTTTCAAAACGTGCAGATCCTGATGAGACGGCTCGTCACGAGCCGGCTCTTCTGGATCTACACTGTTTGCCAATACCACTATACAGGGGGCCGTTTTACTAAACTTCGTACGACTAAAATGTTCGTAAGTGCAAAATTATGATAGTCTGTAAATTTCACATTCAACAATGTTTTTCTTGTAAACAATTATTGGATTTACATTTATGGAGCATAGGCAGCATTTGCAGCCTATGCTCAATAAATGAATATCCATCGAATAAAATTTACAGACGATCATAAATTTGCACTTACGAACATGTTAGTCGTACGAAGTTTAGTAAACGGGCCCCAGGTATCTGCATGTAGTGTTGAAAGAGTTAACATGCGATGTCGTCGGACTTGCGTATGGTATTTCTTGCGTTATTGATCATATTCCTTACCGAAGAGAAGTACGTTGTATCATTTTTGTCTTGTATAAAATAATGGTATTTTAACCCAGGTATGGGACTTAATTCAACGACTTTAGACTTCCTGCTTTCTACTTTCCACACGGGTACTAGCCGTTTGCGTTTTATGTCTTCTCTCAGTGTTTCCATTAAGCAGATGTCTTTCATGTATCTGGTAAACCCATCTTGTGTCAGGTTTTCTGTAACCAACACACACACGAGCCTAAAACGGTTGAATACATCACTCATGTCTTGAAACACAGTACCACCTGTGGAAATCTCTTCAAACAAGCGAATATCCACGGCCAACTCGACCATGCGGGTGTCTTTAAAATGACCTACAAAGTCGATCGCATCATTCCTATCGTCTTCCGAGTGGAGTAAAAGTATGTCCGAATCGATGTCGAACCGTGCTATATCTGTGAAATAAATACAATAATGTACATTGCGAACATGTGTAATATTTAGCATGTTTAGTATCCCTCTCTCTATTTATTCGAACTTAGCTTAAACAGTGTTTTAATTTATCCCGCCGTCAACACAGTGCGTATGTGCACTGAAACACGTTACCGTGAAACATTTTTGATATCCTGTCAATACGAGCTAATCACTGCGTATGAATATGTTCGAAGGCCGAGGTTATTTTTTTTGCATTTTAAAGCGCGACACGGAAACGGGATGTGCTCGGCAGAGCCTCGCCCATCCCGTTTCCTTAGCCTTGCCAGATATTTTTCCAATTCACGGTACTAATCTACTACTCTCTATCAGTAGGGTCATGTACATTTGCAGCCACGTGAAATGAAATACAAGGATCATGAAAACAACCTGAAAACAAATAAAAGTAAGCCCTTTCGGCATCACGTACTTCCCTTTCCCAATGTTTTCAGACAGTTTACATATATCGAAACGAGTCAGCTCGTAGCGAGCCCTCTCATTAGATATGCAATACATATTTATTTATGAATGTGTTTTCTAAAACTTTTTTTCCAAAATTTGATTTCTAGAATAGTGCATTACGCAAACACGTCTTATTTGGAATTAATAAATCACTGAACTACTTTCGGCAAGGGAGATAATCAATATCACGCGAACTATTTTCATACGAGCCAAGCGGATTGTTCTGTTTATGATTAGGATATATAGTTTTAAGCTATCTCCTGTGATATATAATGATACATTACTTTGTTATGTTATGGGTACTAATACATGTTGTTTCAATAGCGTATCTCTGTAACGGTATTGTTGTAGATGGAGTTGCAAATAATTTAATAATTATTACGTTCAAATGGTGGCGTAATACTGATAGCACTTCTGTATAACTGTGATTGTCATAAATGGCGCAACAGTCGTGAGGTTAAGGTCGCCGGCTTCAATGATTTAATTACCGATTCCCGAAAGGGTCGGTGGTTCAAACCTCGACGTGGTATAAAAAAAATTATCCATATATATTATTTTTGTGATTTTAATATTTTTTAATATTTTCACAATTTTATGATTTTAATAAAAATACCTATAAATTGATAGAAACTTACCAACAATTAAAGTGTCTGTCTTTAAGTAATATATACACAGACAGTTTGTTACTGATGTTTTAAGTTTAAGTAATATATACACAGACAGTTTGTTACTGTTTTTTTAAGTTTATACTGTCTATACCATATAATGTTTTACTGTCCCAAAATCTTTATTTTTTGGCTGTCACAATTAATTAATTTTCGGACAGCAAACATTTTTTTATGAATTGAAATAATTATTGTCCTCCATCTGCTCACAACACTGTTCGAACTGCGCCTGTGACTACCACGAGCAGAATTCACTGGCCGCAAACACAGTAGCCATCGGCGTCTATTTATTAAATTATTATTTTGTATTTTATTTGAATTCCGCGTGAACGCTGCATTTTGTGTCAACACCATTTACAGAAAATATTGGTGATTTTCTAAACGAATATCGGAGGAATGCGGCTATATATTTTGTCAATTTTCAACACCATTTACGGAAAAAAATTACTGATTTTTTAAACAATTTCGGCACAACTAAATACGGTGATAGAATTTTTGTCAACTTTTCAACACCATTTACGGAAAATATTACTGATTTTCTAAAAACAATATCGGCGAAGGTGTACTGAACTACTCTTTATTTTAAATAACCAGCCGTCTAATAGATCTGTGTATAATCGAGAGTATATCGTTAATTGTCATGTTGTCTCCGACAGTGAGGTGTTGCGGCACACATCAAAACGACACGTCAATTTCTAAAACATTGCCTAAGGGTCACAGCTGTGTGGTGTCATCAGATCAACACCTCGTCACACACAACTACGCATTATCGATTTTTTCCCCACACAAAGCGACGTGTATTTACAACTAGATCTGTGTAATGTGTCGGGTGTAGCCAAAGACCATACATAAATTCGTAATTAGTCACAGATGTAGCATTAAAATATAATCGATTTCCTTAAATTACGTCCGCATGTTGACAGATATTTCAGAGCAGACGTCATCGTAATTTGCCGTTATTTACCGTTTAAGCGTATCCAATGTTAATGCATCAGTCAATGTGAATCCCCGCACCCCCCCCCCCCTCCGGGGGAGGGGCGGGGCTTTACCGGGGCATACACCGGGGCTTTTACCTTTCATGATGCCCCGCAGTGCGGGGACTTTACCGGGGCTTTTACAAATGGGCCGGGACAACACCCCCGGGGGCTTTACCGGGGTTTTAACCGGGCTTTACCTGGGCATACCCCGGGGCTTAACATTTCATGATGCCCCGCAGTGCGGGGCTTTTACCGGGGCTTTCACAGCAGCGAAAATATAAGCCCCGCTATTCCCCCGGAGGTGGGGGGGGGGGGGGGGTGCGGGGACTTACATTGACTGATGCATAAATAGACATCGTTATTTTTTTATGACTTTCGTAGTTTTTACCGAGAAATTCAAACCGTTTCCAATTATTGGGGAACATAATATCATGATTAGCACATCGTTTCACTAACGCGGGGGGCTACTCAGGAAATGGGATCACACGGTCTATTGTTTACACTGGATTAATGGCGGCCTCCATGAGGTCTCAGGTAAATCTTATTTTTCAATAATACGACTGTGGTTTCTTCCTTTTACTGATAACCATGTTCCAGCCGTTAACACTTATTTAGCAACATTACTTAATATGTAGTTTAGTCTGAACATTCTGCAGAGAAATCTGAATTGGACGGAATCGAGCGTTGTTTAAACTTAGTCCGGTTCATATGCACAGGTCAAAATATGAACTGAAAATGGCGCTTTGTGTGACAGAAATCCGTACGCGGGACGAATAAAAATAATATTTTGTTATAAATATCACATACAGCGAAACAGCGGTACAGCTACTGTTTTAATAATAGCATACATATTGTAATTAATGTTTAATAGTGATATACTTATGAATAATATACGATACTATGGTTTATACTCCAGCACTATGTTTTTAGGCTGTGTGATTTGCCTCAATATAAACTGGATTAATTAATACTTATATTCATGCGCTTCATGACAACATCATTACATTTAAAATATACAAATATTACTTAAAGGGGTACCGATATGATACATTTTAATAATATAAATATTGAAAATACACATTACAATCGCTTACAACATAAGTTATTGATTGAAAATAGTCACTGCATCGTGACCTATTTGACCGCATTACCTATTGCGCGGCAACCTCACCAAACCCGCTGTTTACATAGGTAACCCGGGGTTTGGTGAGGTAGGCTCGCTAATACAATGTTTGCGTAATGAACTAGAAAATCATGTCTGTAAATAGAGAATCTTGCATGAGTATTTATTAAACGAGTTTACTCATTTCATAAGAAACGAGGCTAAGCCAAGTTTATTATGAAATTAATGATTGAACTAGTTTAATAAATATCATATAAAATCAACACAAATGTTATATTCTATCGATTTCATAAGCTTAGACGCATTAATGAAGTTGTACTGATCGCCCAGCATGTTGTTTTTGTAGCGTTCTCATTTGCATATTTATTATACTAGTGTATTATGAGATTATATTACACTGTGTTATCACACTCTGAAAGTCCAATTTATGCAATAAGACAAATATATGACTCTCCCTGTGGTAGCTTTTCCTGAATTTCGCGACCGGTATTTTATATAGAGGATATTCCATCGTTCATTTTGAATAGCGGGAAATAATACACTCGTGTACGTCGGATTACGCGTAAACAACGAGTAAGCGAAGAGAACGAGTTCTTTACGCAGAAGCCGACGTACACGAGTGTATTATTTCAAGCTATTCAAGCATGTACGATGGAATATCCTATTTATTACACTTCCACGGCGGGTATATATGCACATTTAGTCTATTTTGTAGATTACAATCAATGAATTGTGATATGCGCATGAATTGTTACACAATGACGTGTTTCCCGCCTTTCGACGTTTGAAATCCAAATTACGCAGCTGTTTATATGAACTAGATATATTTGAGTGCATGTTTGAAAATGTGATTCATTCATATTAACATTGTAGAATTAGTCGAGATCCTCTTCATGATTTCAAATAACTTTATTTTGACTGTAGATCAGGGGCCGATTTCATCAAAATTGCAAAGTATACTTAGCTAGAAAAGTATACTTTGAGGGCGTAATCATTTATTTTTAACAAAATGCATTATATCATATAAAACTAACGACTACATATATTTGATGATTAAACGTACGCATAATTATTATACTGAATTTATTACATTATCACAGCCAAAATGACTGTGATAATGTAATCAATTCAGTATAATAAAAATTAATAATTTTATCCTTAAATTGAAAATTTCTCCCACAAGGTATACTTTGCTAGATAAATATACTTTGCAATGTTGGTGAAATACGCTACTGATCTAATACAAATTAAACATTTTGTTTGCTAGCTCGTGGTTGCAAGAAAACACGCGCGCAATTACAGGAGTTTTTTTCACTGTGTATTATTTGTAAGGGCCAAAGGGGTTGATAACAGGTTTTCTCTCACAGCGAAACCCATGCAAATAATTCGCAGTAGTGTAATAAATTATTATTTGTAGCAGTTACCACAGGCATTCGGCGTGTTTCGGCTTCCATCGGTATATTTCTATATATATGAATAAAGCTTTTAACTTTGGTCGGACACGACCTCGTATCATAACAAAATAATATGTTTAAAATAGTAACTTTCTATGCAAACTATGTATTTTTATTTTTTTTTATTTAAATATTTTTATTTCACTTCTAAATACAACATGTACATTTTTACATACAATATTTACTGACAATGTATGGCTTACGTGATCGCATGCAGTTACACATGTACTCAATGTATTCGAAAGTAAGGTTTTTAGTTGAAACATAGTAAGGGGGAAAAGATAGAAATAGGAATGTTTTTGGAGTAATATAGAAGGATAGCAAAACCTGAAAAGCGAACTATGTCCCTATGTGTTCATATGTGCTAGACTAGATTGATATTCGTTACATTTGTGTAGTTTGTGTGATTGACACCTGTCTACAGTTTAAAATATAACTATGTATGAAACCTGCCCCAATTAATAATATGTTGTTCCCGTTTGTCTTTTGTTATTGCTATGATCTCCTCTATGTATATCCTATGTCTTAAATAATTTAGAAATGGACCGAAAGCTATATCATTATTTTCATTTTTACATTTAACAATGAAATATTTGGCTAATATGATTATAAAATTAAATTGGTGTGCTCAAGGCGCGGATACAGACATAATCGCAGGGGGTGGGTCTGTAATTACAAGTCGGTGTAATCGTAAAGTAGGGGTGTGGGGGTCGTCCCCCAGGAAATTTTTAAATGCGAGATCGCCGCAGATACGATTTCCTGACACCTAGGCCACGAAAAAAGTCATCCAACTATTCGAGTATTGTAGATTTTCTTCTTTTTTTCTTTTTTTTGCGGGAGGGGGGGGGGGGGGGGAGGGGTGGGGGGGGGGGGGGGGGGGGGGAGGGCCGGAACCCCTGGACCCTCCCCCTGTATTCGCGCCTGCTTTGTTCTTTTGTCATTTATTCCTATAGAAAATTTAATACTTTGGAAATTTACGACAAATGTTATATCTTTTTCAATTAAATATGTCCGCAGCTGTGACCACAAATGTTGTACATGGGCACATTCCCAAAACAAATGTTTTATACTTTCAATATACGTAGAACAAAAATCACACAAACTGCTATTAATTAAGTGTAGAGCCGGTTTTTGTAACCCCCCGGTTTTTGTAACCCCAAATATTAATATTGCTATACATGAACTATGATTGCTTCAAAGTTTAAATAAAGTATCTTTGGGCCAAGCCGGACGTTACGAATTCGATACTCAATCCTTAAGGGGTTGACCGAGCACAATTTTAACTATCATGTCATCGACACATCTAAAAATTGGGACGTGACGAAGCTCCGGATAGGGGCTAGCGATAATACAGATAACGCGGCGGCTGACCCGGCCATAGCTGAGGCCTATGGCAAGCGCTTCTACATTCCGACATACATTAACTACCCCCCCCCCCCCCCCCTCTCATTCGGCCATCATCTGCGGCCAGACTGGCTTCGGAAAAACGGGTTTTATACTCAACCTGCTGGAGGGCACTTTCAGCGGCTTCTTCCGGCACATTATGGTCATATACCCTACGGTGCGGCACAACCAAATGTACCAACGGTGCCCCTGGATATGGACCGACCCCGAGTTGTACATTGTAGACCCCGGTGAGCGCCTCCACGATTATATGTGGGCCTTCTACCAGCCCTTTCAGGGCGAGCCCACGCTATAAATCATCGACAACTGCTCGGCTAAGTCATCTCGGGTCATCCGCATGGCTGTGGGGCTGACCAGCACCGCCTTAATTTTGCCGTACTCTTCCTAGAGTGCTTGAATGAAATGATGCGCTAAGCTATGTCTTCTGTCTTCCACTGGTGACTCTGTGTGGCCACCGCAGCGCACGACCACATAACAGTAGCTGCAGGCCTCGTGATGCTGAGCCCTTTATATATTGCTTTTTGCGGGGTCGAGCTCGGGGGCCGTCGATCTTTGTGGTGAGGGCCTCGAAGTCAGCGTAGATGATGAAGGGGCTGGGAGCTGCTTGTGGTGGTTCTGAAAGCTCAGCATGTTCTTCCTCTCTTCAGGCATCTCCACCCTCACCACCGTCTGTCCAATCCCGCGGCACTCTGGCTTGTGGGCCTCCAGCAAGTCATCCATTGAGTAGCCGTGGAGGCAGCGCTCGCAGACGTGTTTTCGCTCCCGGTGCTTGCTCTGGTCGTGGAGAAGTCGTATAGAGGTTAATGTCCTTGATCCACGTGTAGTGCAACTTGTCGGCCTTCTCAATCAACAGCAGGTTTATCCGTGGGATATCTTCATGCTGCTTACTTAGACTGTGGACTATGAACCCCTTATCCCAGCCGCAAACGTTGATCGCCAGGTCATCCTGTTTTTCGACATTCTCGATCTGAGAGATGGGTGTGGCGGCGTCGATACCTGCGAAATTTAGGCCGTCCTGTGTGGGATACTGTGTGGGCCTATAGGCATCATTTCCATGAGCAACTGGAAACAGGCAGACCATGGTCCATCTCAGGCAGTGGTCATACTTGTTCCGCACGTTTACGACAGCCTTCTGGTGCCTCACTGCCGATGGTAGTGGGATGTAGGAGCCACCACGCAGAGGTTGGTATCGGGCGATGTCCAATCAAAGCGTCTGCACTCTATCTACCACCCACCCTGAGCCTCTTTGCGTCCATTTCTCGAGCGTCTTCGTGAAACTAGGGCAGGCCTTGTCTAGTACCTCTTTGATCTCATGAGCCTTCAGAACCGCTTCTTGTTTATGGTGGAGCACGGGGTCTGTGAGCTCCTAAGTACCATCGGGTTTGTCTTTGCGGAGCTGAATATTAAGAGTAAGCTGGAACTTGACCCCGTTGAGAGCCATTATATCTTCTGCGAGTTTCGGGCGAATCTGGGGGCGAACACCCTCCAGAAAGGCATTTGGATCTGGATGCCCTTCAGGCATATCCATCTGCCAACACCGCAGGTTATTCCCTATTACCCAAGGGGTCCGCCTGAAGCCTGGCCCATCCGTCCTCCTTGCAACATCAAACAACTGTAGAATCTCTTTCCGGTAGTCCTGGGTTGCTCGAAGCGTTTTTGATGGAGGAAGTGGGTCAAACTCCTCGATAATGACCTTGTGGTTCCTCTGGATGATTGTCCGAGGCTTCGGGGTAGGTCGATAGCTGCTTGCAGCGGCTGAAAGCAAGGGCTTCAGCAATCGCCTCTTCGCCGCTTCCGGGATGGGCGCATCCATGATATTCTGGACAACCGCATGGAGAGGCTCGGGTGCCTGCATTTCTGCCAGCAGTTGATCTTTGTATTCGTCCATACTCGCCATGTTGCCAATCGGTATACCTAGCTGTGTGGGGCGGGGTCTGACATTTATGCAAGAGCCTCGTATTTAAGTTGTCAATACTGGCCATGTTGATTGGGTATACCAATTGTAACTCAAGTCTTTAAATATAAATTTCAATGGCTGCCAGTCTGGCAAATTCTTTCGTGAAGGCTCTCTGCTCTCACGGTGCAATAGCTTCATCTTTTCGCTCCTATACCCGCAAATGACGCAGAGTGATATTTCAGTTGTCACCCCCTTTCCACAAACGCGATAAGGCATTGTAAGTGATCCTTTACGTAGACGGGCCAGATGTACTTTACAATACCCCACCCCCCCCCCCCCCCCCAAACAACGCTGGTCACAGAGCTCCGTAAAGCTCAACTTAAGCCACTGACATGTGTTTTTACCCAGCCTCATTATGCACCTGATTTGGTATATCTATTTTAGTGGGGATATCTAAATCGAGAGCCTGGTCCGGCGAGGGTTGTCAGCCGTCCCCGGGCTCTCTTTTGATGCACAAACAGAAATGTAGATTAGAGTCTCCGCATCCACCAACCGATCATTGTGCAGTGTTTGATGCCATGTTTGTGGTACAGAGTTTGGGTATCATTCCTGCAGCATATATTTTCAAGTATATTGATAGCAAACCAAGTGGATTTCGTATGCGACACGTATACAGACGAACTGACTATCAATGATCTAGAATGTACGGACCGTGGTGTGCCTGACTCTAGTATTGAATATGTTATTACGGGTTCAAAGGAAACAAACGAAAATAATTAAATAATTACTGTAACTACAAGAAAGCACTGATGGGTTGTCTTGGAGAAGAGTGATGTGCGTTGTGATTACACAGACATACCGGTGACACTGTTGGTGCACGCAAAACATATGCCAGTACATATTTTGATGGATGTCAGAAATAATTATACAATACACGTCGCTACATTGATGTGATATCATTAGCTAATTATCTAGGTTCAGACATGACATGAGATGAGTTTGTCAAAAGCTTTGGAAGGCTCGGGGAATCGGAAGCATTACCTCCTATAGTCATCTCGCAGCTGGAATCGTTTACTTGAACAATGTATGGGACATCGCAAGTGATGTCCACTAATGAGGCAACGTATTCTTTGTGTTGTGACAATTTCTAAAATACCATCAACACCCAATGTATAAAATAAAGAAGGTTAAACCAAGTATGCTTTCAGTCTAAAAGCAACACACAAGCTCCACAAAAGACATAGCTCAATAAATAACGTTATGTATGTCATTTTGAAATCAACGACCTTCTGTACCCAGTTATAGTTGATTGTATTATTAAATGCATAACATACATCGACATACATACTCGTTTTAAATGTTCCACATGTGACGTTATTAGACGAAAAACGAGAACCAAACAACACCACTTCATAAAAAACGGCGGCAATCTTGAAATATACAAGCATTTCCTTAAATATAGTATTTTATTGTGGAATGAATCAATAAAGTCACGGGTACTCATACAATCTGAGTTAAATCATATTACTGAAAATCGTCGTGCTGGCTGAGCAGTTTTATTAACATGGATTTCCGTGTGTATTTGCACTATGTTTTTATTAACCGCAGTTATAATTTCTTTAACTATTTCACACTGAACATGTCACAGTTACTACTTGCAACTGGTAGACGTAGTATAATAACTTTAAATCACAGGATGTGTCATTATTAGGCTAAAAATGAGAAGCTAATGCCATTTTATGATATAAAACAATTTTTTTTATTGTGACCATTTTTAAATTGGCCGCCATTTTGTTTGAGTACTGTCATTATCACTTCATTAATCACACTACTGATGTATGGCGCACTAATATACGAAAAAATCGAAAGAAAAAGCTAATTCTAATCATGTAATACTATGTTTGTTTGTATCTCGATTGTCATAATTCGGCGAAAACTCGCGAGGTAAAACGAAATTTACAGAATAATTGCACAGGCTGGTGCATTTAAGACACGCATTTCTGAAAACAAGAGAACATGTCATACAAAAGGGAACCTTCAATTTGTTTGCATCAGGACACTTAAATAAATATCCCTGGGCTCCCTGACCATAAGTATCAAACATTCAGGTTTAAATATACAGCCACCCGCATGAAGCACTATATGCCGTGAAATTTTATCTCACTCGGCTATAGTGCAAAAAACGATAAGAAAAACCATAGAGTTAAATTTGCGCTCGGCCACCGCAAAAATGCTTGAGTATCGAACTCGCAACGTCGGGCCAGGCCCAAACATACTTTATGTAAGGTTTGAAGCAATCATGGTTCATGTATCGCAATATTAATATTTGGGGCTACAAAAACCGGGGGTTTACAAAAACCGGGGGTTTACAAAAACCAAGGGGTTTAGAAAAACCGGGGGTTTACAAAATCCGGCGCGTACGTCAACGGTTTTTGTAACCCCCGGTTTTTGTTAACCCCATGCCGTGACAATTCTATTACATTTTCTGTCACTCGGCTATAGTGTAGAAAAATAATTGGTAAAGGCGATAGAGTTAAATTTGTGGTAAACCTGAGTATCGAACTTGGAACGTCGGGCCGGGCCCAAACATACTTGATTTAAGGTTTGAATGCAAAGCATAGTTTATGTATTGCAATATTAGTATTTGGGGTTGGGGTTACAAATACCGGGGGTTTACAAAAACCGGTGCGTACGTCGACGGTTTTTGTAACCCCCGGTTTTTGTTAACCATTATGCCGTGAATAGTCTATTACATTTTCTGTCACTCGCTATACATATAGAGTAGAAAAAAATGAAAAAAAAGACAGAGTTAAATTTGCGGTAAACCTGAGTATCGAACTCGGAACGTCGGGCCGGACCCAAACATACTTTATTAAAATATATGAAGCAATCATATTTCATGTATCGCAATATTAATATTTGGGGTTACAAAAACCGAGGGTTTACAAAAACCGGCGAGTACGTCAACGGTTTTTGTTACTCCCGGTTTTTGTTAACGGGGTTTACAAAAACCGGGGGGGGGTTACAAAAATCGGCTCTACAATTGAGTTACAGCGAAAACGTAATTTATTTGTTCTAATAATTCTCATTACGCAATACGGAATCTATAGTACAGTTGAAATGTAACGTGTACATTTGTTTGCAATTTGGGTTAGTATCCTGAAATTCATGTATCCACTTTTGCTCAGATTTTATATTTTTGTGTCTGTTTACATCGTGTATAGTATTTTATTAACGTATTTGCTTTTCTGTAATTTTGACTTAAGTGTTTCTGAAGGTTGTATCGCGTTGATCATGTTGATGTGTTCTGTTTTGGCTATGCCCTTCTACAGTGGACTTATATACTAATTTAATTATACTTTGATAGTTCATAAAATCATCAATTCTTATATTGAACATTTCTGCAAGATCAGTGAATCTTATAAAAGTATTGATTCTATAATCGTATAAATGTTCAATGTTTTATATTAGAGTTATTCCAAATAATTTCTTTAGATACTGTACCTGTTTGAGGGGAATAGTTCATACTTGCCCAAGATTTCAAAACATTATTTAAAAACGTGTTGTGTTCACCTATTTGTGTCTACTGGTTTCAAGTTGCATTCAAAGATAAAAATCCCACCATATCTTTCAAATATGTTTTCATAAATTTCTTTCCATTTCCCTATGTTGGTTGAATCGCATATTCTTTTCACCCATGAAGCTCTTTCTATGTATTTCTGCAGATATCGATACTTCTCAAATGATCATATGAACTTGCCACTACAATATTGACATTAGAGCCTTGAACACATGATTTAATTTGTTATGCTACGAGGTTGTGTCCGACCTAGGAGAATGAGCTGTAATTCTGTATTAGTTGCATAAATATGTTCTAACTATGTTATTTTAGCAAGATAACAATAATTCTCAAATTAATATGTGCACTTTCCGCCAAAATATTCACATTAGCGTTAATACAATGCGGAATGTGTTTATGATACGAGGTCGTGTCCGACCAAAGTTAGAAGCCTTGTTCATATATATATATATAGTTAGTATCCGATGAAAGCTGAAACACGCCGAATGCCTGTGGCTGTGACGGCAGAAATGGATTTTTCGAGCAGCGTATATCCAGGTCAGCCTGTCTGATCATGATCTGTATCATTCGCCATTCCATCAATGAAACACCCGTCACGCTTCTAACAAGCAATATAGATCGGTTCATATGTCGGTGTTTATTTTGGTTATGTCGGTATATCAGCCTCATTTGTCTTCGTGTTGGCATACAGGCACTGGGGTAAGTTGGACCTTATATGAGGCACGCCATGGGATTTTGTACCTTCGGGCATCCGCGTAATTTCATTAAATACGTTTACAAAATTTAAAATATTTTTCATAAATAAAGTCAAAAGTTGACAAAATGTTTTGAACTCTGAACATTTTTTCAACTTTCGACACCATTTACGGAAAATATTGTAAATTTTGTAAACGTATTTCATGAAATTACGCAGATATCCGAAGGTACGAAAATCACATGGCGTGTCTCAAATGTGAGTTTTAAAGTAGGAGAAGGGGCATAGGTCTCACGGGACAGTGGGCAGCTAGCTTTAAAAAGGGTGTGGACAATTTTTTATATACTTCACTACCGACTCTGTAAGTTACACCAGTGTGTCTAGAAAAATAGGTTTATGAATATTTCTTGACTTTGGGAGGCTTGACTAGGTGTATTTTTTAGAGTATTTCATAATTCTACGAAACTGAATGTTAGCTCCGGTTGATTTTGACATCTTGGAAAATGGCGCATGCTATGCTGTCTCGCCGGTACGGTTTCGCGTCAGAATTTAAGGTATTTTTCGGGCATTTGTAGCAAAAATTTGAGGTGGTTATTACCCCGCTTTGAAATCATTTTCAGAAAATGGTGTGGTGTTACAAGTGATCGAACAAGACATAACAAAGTATCTGTGCCTCATATTTTCATAAAAACAATTCCGACAAACTCAGTCGTGTTGAAATTTCTGGCCAAAAATATGTGGGTGGGGTAACTTTGTAAAAAATCAATTGAACACATCTGATGCGATTACTGCATTTTTATTGTGGCGCGCGATTTGTACTTCATTTGCGAGTATTTTTCAATACTTGTCGCAAGAGCCTCCTTAACTGATTGTGATAGGCGGTCATTTTTATAAGTCACCCGCCTCCCTCAGAAAAGCAGTCAATTTTGGCTATTTTCAACCGTCCCGTGATGCCATAGTAGGTTAGTGCCGTGAATGGGAAAAAATAGCTGGCAAGGCTTAGGAAACGGGATGTGCGAGGCTCTGTCGAGCACATCCCGTTTCCGTGCCGCGCCAGATATGTTTTTCCCATTCACGGCACTAACCTACTATTCTATTTATCCCGTCAACACCTAGAAATGGCTTTGAATGCAAAATATAACCCCAGCCACCGCACATATTCATACGCAGTGATTAGGTCGTATTGACTGGATATCAAAAATGTTTCACGGCATCGTGTTTCACGGCACATACACACTGTGTTGACGGGATAAAAATAGTTCGCCGGACAAGCAAATCATGTGAGTTTCATAGCGGAAGAAGGGGGCATAGCTCCTATGGACAACGGGCATAGCGAACTCGTTTACGTTGCGCATTCCAGCACGAGGGATGTGGTGCATGCTCAGTACGAACAGGATCGGCTGAACAATTGTAAAAGAAGTTCACATGAAAAAAGCAATACATGTGATTTTCAGAGTGGTATCATGCTATGGCGGATCCAGGATTTCGCCGAAGTGGGTGAGGGAGTGGGGTGAGGGGGTGGTCAGTCGAAATTCGAAATATCTGAACATTGATCTGATAAAATCACTCTCATTTGATACAGCTTGCTATTATTCTTACAGAATCAGACAGCTTATCAATTGCCAAAAAAATTGGAATCGCACACCCATTATATATATATATATATATATATATATATATATATATATATATATATATATTTCCGTATAACTATTTTCTTATGTTCCAATTGTATATATATATATTTCCGTATAACTATTTTCTGACGTTCCAATTGTCGAACGGCGTCACATGATGTTACGCAATGACGTCAGTGTGATGACGCAACTGAAGCAAGTCCGAGTTTCTTTTTAATGAAAATCATGTTTTTTTTATTTTTTTTTTTTTCTGCATTTTTTATTATTTCTCATCAAAAGTATATGTTGTTACCACTCAGTTGAACCGTCTCGACGAGACGATTCAACTGAGTTGTAACTACATACACTTTGTGTGAGAAATAAGGAAATAATCAGATATTTCCACGAAAAAAAATTGGCTAAAATCTAAACTCGACCAATTTTAGTGGGGGCGTGCGCCGGACACCTGGAGACTGAGCTTTGCTATACCTCAGGATCAGAAAATTTAATTGATTGATAGCGAGTTTGCATTCCCAAAATATGTTCAGAAACGTTGGTGATCTTGGCAACATTTGTAAATTTCCTTTTTTCAAAATACGTAGTGTGCTTAAAGTCAAACAGATTGATTGCCTGAACCTGTGCTACAGCTCACGCTCAGACAATCAAGTTGCTTGATTTGTCACTGCCATTATATCTTGATCAGCTCGTCAACCTTTGTCAATTTCTTTATTTCAAAATAACTGAATAGTGTCATTAAAATCAAACAGCTTGATTTCGAGTTGGCATTGTAATAGATGTCCAGAAACGTTGATAAGATGGGCAAAATTAACGCAGGCGGTTGTGTCTCTACACATCTGGCAATGCCGCAGAGCTCCAGATAAGGTGCGTACTGGCGTATTTTACGCAATTATTTTAGCTGAATACACATTGCTTATCACAAGTGAGAGTACGAAATACGCACAGCAATGTGAAAATACGCATTTTTCAAATTAAGTAGTGAAAATACTGTCATAAGTTGCAAATTCACTTATTTGAGCTGTAAAAGTGTTTGATTTTTGCAGCTCAAATAAGTGATTGTTTAAATTTGTTATATTTTTTATCATTAGTTCCCTATTTAGTAATGAAGAAAATCAATAACCCATTTGTAAAAGTAAAATACGCAATGATTTTGAAATCAGGGGGTATAGTTCTCTTTAGACACAAAATGTATATGGAGCTCTACAATGGAAAGAAGTGTACCCTTTATCTTACCTTTCAGTAATTGTTGTATATCCGCGTTCATCTCTGCCTGATCAAGCACATGAACAATTGCTTCAGCAACTTCTCTAAGTCTGGAAGAGAAAAACAAAAGTTTGCACTCACGGCAGTTAGTGTCGACTTTTTGTTGCCCCCGTAGTAAAAGTTTATCTGGGTGTGGTGACGACCTGGTACACCAAATCAGGTTATTCTAATTTCAGAACTGAACTGCAAATTGCCAACGGAAAGCATACTGTGCATGAAAAGGGCAGTAACTGTAACTATCCTGGGTAAAATATACTCGGCAATTATCTCCCTTGCTATAATCGTTTTCGGTCCAACACTTTTGCCTCCCTGCTCCGAGTATCTCGTGGAAATGGGCGATTAATATAACGCAGGGAACATACGAATTTCCATGTAGCACATCTCCTCGACTATCAGGTAAACTATAAACAGAAGTCTGCTTATATGGGCGGCCATAAATGATTTCCATAATTTATGTGCATTATGTGCACAAAACCTTCATTTTCTGAATGATTTACTACTTACATGTACAAGCAACCTGCCATAGAAAAGGAAAATATATTATACCGTCAACACCGTGCGTATGTGCCGTGAAACACGGTGCCGTGAAACATTTTTGATATCCTGTCAATACGACATAATCACTGCGTATCAATATGTTCGGTGGCTGGTGTTATTTGTGTTGCATTTTAAAGCTACATGTATTTGTAGGTGTTGACGGGATAAATTGAATAGTAGGTTAGTGCCGTGAATGGGAAAAACTATCTGGCGCGGCACGGAAACGGGATGTGCTCGCCAGAGCCTCGCCCATCCCGTTTCCTAAGCATTGCCAGATATTTTTTCCCATTCACGGTACTAACCTACTATTCTCTATTTTCACCACATATGATTGTATTTTGAGTATTGGAAAAATCTGTTTGAAGCACTAACTGTACAATGTGATATTGATTGGTGCGTTTGAAAACCAATGTGAAAATTCAGAGGCGGATCTGGAGGGAGGGGGGCTCCAGGGTTGCAACCCTCCGCCCCCCGTTCACCAAATGTTGGATACCTAAAAGTAGTAACATACATCTGACGCTAACTTAACTGTATCTGGCGATACAGTAATGATTTGGTTTGATTTCATACGCACGTGCCGGCAGCCAGTGTTTGTGTGTCCTTCATATAGGTGAGCAGTTTATCCAGGCTCTCCAGCGACTGGAATGTGTTATCCGTGTCGCCCTGTAGTGTAACATTCGCACGTATTCGACTTTTCACGTAATCTAGATGGGTTGTCGTATTTAGCTGGGTCTTTCCGAGCTCATTATATAGCTCGTCCTGGAGCAGTACCAGCGTCTACAATATGTGGGTGTCGCTGAAGAAATGGAACTTACAGGATTTGTGAACCAGGGGAGCTCAGGATCAAATAGCGCACTCATGTACGCTTTTAGTTCTCTTTTACTATCTGTGGGTTTCTAAATATATATATTTTAGGCCTTATGAACATATGTTCTCGCCCACGAGGTGCCACGAGACAAGGAAATCCGTATAGTCACGTGCTTGTCTCACATCTAGCAACGATACATTTTCTAATAAGGCAATATCACGGCTAATGTGTCTTACAATTACGCCATCAAATATGAATATGGTTGCTGTTTATTGGTTTATTGGTTTCAATTGTTGTTGACGTGTTTATTGTCGCTATGACGTTTTAATTTTGACGACGTCATCAATGTGTGACGTACATTTTGTCGCCAGCGTTGTATGGCGATGACATCGAAACTTAATTTGAAAATAATTTGTAAACGATCCACTGAATTGGTATTAGCGACCAATTGTTACATTTTGTTAACATGGCGAAGACATTGGACGTGTCAAACGTCGCATAAATAAAACGACTAAAAAGTTGAATCTTATTCTGGGTCGAACAAATATTTTGAGATTTACAAATATGTTCTGTATAAGGGCGAGAAAAATTATCCATTGTATGGACTAGTGTGGAACAAGGATATTCCACTCTCGTGATCAGAAAATTTCGTCAGAAACTCGACAAAGCCTCGTTTCGGAAAAACATATTCTGACACTCGGGTAGAATATCCTTGTCCCACACCAGTGATATGATGGATATTCTTAATCCATTGTACTATCCCTGAAAAGCGTTATTCATCTGTGGCCATACATTTGATAATATACTATATTTTAATAATGTAATATTACCTTAAGGTTGTTGTGATCATGTTCATTTGTCCGCGGTCTGTTTCTACTTGTGACATTATCTGGTGTCAGTGGGTGAGTCGGTGTCGTCGTTGAGGTCACCGGGGGTGCTACAACACATTCATAACCATGTATATCTACACACCGTTCGGATTATTTATCTATGGAGTCGCGAACAGACGTGTCATATATATCAAGGTGCATGATCACATGGTTACAACAACAACAACGTCGCCCACTTCAAAGTAAGTATTATTTTTTATTTTATATTTTCCATTTTTTTTTTTTTTCTTTTTTTTTTTTTTCTTTTTTTTTTTTTAAATTTATTTATTCCCATAATAGGTTTGTGGTGGGTCGGGGCCATCCCCCACAAACCGTACATAATATACATGTCATAGTCAGATACAAATACAAAACATGCAATTACAGATATTCACCCTCTTTTGCTCTTGCAGTACTGGGTAGAAATCACTGTTCTATTAAGACTTCATGGTTGACTGGTACATGAGAATCGTCATTAATGAGATACCTGAATTTTCAATAAAAAGTTGCACGCGTTATTAAAAAAAAAGACAGTAATACTTATGATAAACCCGCATATGACAATGTCACTCTCCAGCGCTGCAAGAGCCAAAGTTTGATTTAGCATATTACCCATGATCCAACTGAACCAGCCCCACTCTGTAAAAAGTGAAGTTCAATCCTGCTGTGCATCTACATGTTTAAATCGTGTATTAACCCTTTCAACACTACAGCCATTTATATAGGTGTTTTTAAACAGTGTAGATCCAGACGAGCCGGCTCATCAGGATCTGCACTCTTTGCAAGTAGTTTTCATATTTGTTAAAAAAAAAATAATTATAAATAGATTATTTGAAAAGTATTTTGTGTTGAATGGAATTGACCGAAAATTAACATATTATATATAATCCATTCCAGTTATTTAGGGCTGAAAGGGTTAAATGTTACAGTTGTTGGTAACATTATGTATTGACAAACCAATGTATAATCTGTTCCGATCCCCACACTGATTATAAAACAAAACGCGGTTGGTTCCGTCAGATCATGGTCTTTGCTTGAACCTGTATTACTCTATGTATATTATATTCTTCTACTAGATTCATATGTATAATGTCTTTATTTTCCAAACCTATAATATGAGGTGGAATGTGAAGTGGGGAGGGGGTGGGGAAGGGGTTAAAACAAAGAAAGGAAGAAAAAAAAACACGCACAAAAGCAGAGATTTATTATGATAGCACCCGCAACTAGCTCAGCTGAAGATGAAATCTTATTTTGGTGTTTTTGTTACATAAATTAAAATTTTGAAATGATAAAGTCTTCCAAAATTTTTGTAAAGTTTTCAAGTTTGTTGGCCATTATTGCTGCCTTCCTGGATGTTTCATACACTAGTTGAATTCGATGCTTCAGTATGCTGAGACTTGGTACTACTTTTGAACACCGGCAATAATAGAGATAGTATTTAGTTTCTAATAGTATTAATTGTTTGAAGATACTTATTGTTTTTTCGTAAATCCCAAAGATGAATGATTTTTACGTTAATTGTAATAGTTATATTTTTGGTCGCTAACCATTCTTGAAGTTCCCTAAATATGTTTTGTGTAACCTTACAATCCCAAAACAAATGTTTTATTGTTTCCGAAAAATTATTACAGAATGTACATAATGGACTACTGACAATTTTAATCTTATTTAGGAAATCATTTGTGGCCAGAATATTGTGGTTTATTCGGTACTGGAACCATTTTCGAGTTGTGTCTTTTGTTATGGTATGCGGCCATAAATATATTTTCTTCCATGTTTCATTGTTAAAATTATAGGTGGAGTTCCATTTAATTTTACCAGCTGGAGTTTCAGAATTGGAGTTTAATGCGAGGTACATGTCTTTTGTCCCGGTTTTGTTTTATATTTTCCTTAATATGCAACGGATTTTGATGAAATATGTTCCTATCTGGAAATAATATATTCACATAGGGAAATGTCAATAGCCCATGTCATTGCCCGGTTAACCGCGGTTAGTGTGAATTTATTGAAAGTAAATTGTATTTGGCTTCAGGCGGATATTTTTGCCATGTCGAAACATAATCTTAACGAAAACAATGTCAATAAATTAGTCCTAAGACTAATTGCATGCCTATTTTGAACTTTCTATTTTCACATTTGACTACTTTATGACGATTTTAATGTTTCGGTGCCGCTATTTGTAGTTAATGCTGTTAGTGGGCTTTATATGGATATGGTTACGGGTTTGATATTTGAAACAGATGACTTTCGTCAAAACTACTGTCTGTTCCACGTTTTGCTACCGACGAACTTTTGGCTATTAAGCAAATTAAATCTAAAAAAAATTAAAAGTAAGTACTTTTTTATCAATAACAAACAAGTCACCCTCCCTAAAAAAACGATTTTCCTATGGGAATTTAACATGGGGGCTAAAAATAGATTTTTTTAAATAATTATTTTTATTTGTGGACCGATTTTCAAAATCTAACTTTTGTTTTCTTAGTTACATCATTTTCAAGCTATCTCGCCAGGTTTCGGAGTCAAGTTAAAAAAAAAATCGTTTTTTGATCCTTAAGGATCAAAAAAGGAAAAGTTTTGGAAATTGACTCCCCATGTTAAATTCCCATAGGAAAATCGTTTTTTTCGCTATAAAATCAAATTTTGATGGAATTTCATCCAATAATATTTTTGGGAGGGTGACTTTTTTGTTATTGATAAAAAAGTACTTATTTTTAAATATTTTTTAGATTTAATGTGTTTAACAGCCAAAAGTTCGTCGGCAGCAAAACGTGGAACAGACAATTGTTACCTGATATGAACGCTTGCCAACCTATGAGAATTTCAATGTCTACTTCCTAATTTAGGCTGCAATTTATTAGATTCATGTCTTGCGAATGAACACCTGGCCTGTCAAAGGCGATGAATTATCACCACTACAACGTTTATATTGTCAACGCTTACTGGGATACAAAAATGTTATTGTTGGTGGCAGGTGGGAGCCTGCGATGGGTAAATTAACGATCAGGGTTCATCCTTACCGGAATCCCAACCGGAGACCTGTAGGCTATTTCATCAACATGGCAAAGTATACTTCGCTAGCAAAGTATACTTTGAGTGAGAAATTTTCAATTTAAGGATAAATTTATTAATTTTTATTATACTGAATTTATTACATTATCACAGCCATTTTGGCTGTGCTAATGTAATACATTCAGTATAATAATTCTGCATACTTTTAATCATCAAATATATGCAGTCGTTAAGTTCTATATGACATAATGCATTTCGGGAAAAATAAATGATTACTCCCTCAAAGAATACTTTGCTAGATAAGTATACTTTGCAATTTTGATGAAATCGGCTACTGGTTTGGACCTCACGTAGTCTCTACCACACACATGCATAGTATGTGGCAAATATGGCGTGACATCAGTAAAACATTGCTCATAAAATGGACGTGTATTTAAATCCGCAAAAAGGACACGCATAAACGTATTTCCACCAATACAACATAAGCCCCGTTATTACATGCACATTGTACATGGCAAATGTACATGCTAAATCACAGGTGTGTAAAAATCACAGGTGTGTGAAATCACAGGTATGTGGAATCACAGGTATGTGAAATCAATAGTACGCACAACCATACAACACAGTACCACACATCACAAATATACAATTATACGGAAATTCGGAATGTACAAGAATGCACGTGTCACGCGACAGATATAACATATTTCAGTACTTTCAGTACTTTGATTTATTTGATTGTCTGCCCTCGTGTTTATGGACCAATGAAGCACAACATTTCGTCTGAATTAATTGCATATTGCGACGCGTTCGCCAATATCTATTAAATTACTCATTAAATGTTTCAATACGTAGAAAGTGTTATATAGAACCAGAGGCTCCACTTTGGTGACGTAATTTTCCGTGACGAAAACCATGCAATAGAATTCCGCATTTGCTATGAACATTTCGGCAAAATTCGACGTGACTTACGGAATATCGTAGATATGAGATATCGCACATGTTCTTAGGTACAAAGTCACATGGCGTCTTTCATGTGTGTTGGTTTAATATGATATTTATTAAACTCGTTGATTGATTCCATACTCTTTCTTATGAAATCAGTAAGCTCGATTAATTACAGTGGAACGTCTCCGGACACCAATACACCACCCGATATCTTATTTTTGATGAGTTTCTTGGACATTTATCTCAGGTGATAATGTCTGTTCGTGATCGCATAGAACACGACGGTGACTCAGAATGATCAAATGCCTGATTTAAAGTGAAACCTCTCTAAGCCGGACACCCTGGGGACCTCCCAGGATGTCCGGTTTATAGAGGTGTCACTGTAATATCATATTAAAACATCACTCATGTAACAGTGGCGTAGTCAGTACTATTTGTACTATTTGCCGAGTGGGAAGTAGATCGAGTTTGAAAAGGGGCGTGGGAAACGTACTCCCTGGATTTCTACACTCAATTTCCTCGATTATTCGCACCCATGCACCCCTAGCTACGCAATGTGTAAGATACTCTATATGAGAAAAGCCATGTTATTTTGTACCTAAGAACATGCGCGATTTTTCATATTTTCTTTAAATGACGTCGAAAGTTGACGAGAAAGCAAATGCGGATTTCTATTTCTAGTTTCTGTGAAAATGTTATCATTTACGGAAAATATCGTAAATTTTATAAACAATTTTCTTTAGATATCGCACATGTTCTTCAGCACAAGATCACATGATTTGTCTCACGTATGAGGCTATGACTGGAAACACGGGGCTTATGAGATTTGTAGTGTAGCCGCTGATCCTAAATATATCACACTCATGTAGCCTGATAACGATATATATTCTTTGTTAGACGCATGGAATGTGTTGCATCGCATGGCGAACAGTGCAGATCCTGATCAGACTGGGCGGATGCACATGCTGATCTGGATCTACGCTGGCCGAAAAACCTATAAACCCATTTCTCCAGTCAGAGCCAAATATGAGGCACGCCATGGGATTTTGTATCTTCGGGCATCTGCATAATTTCATGAAATACGTTAAAAACTTTACAAAATTTATAACATTTTCTGCAAATGACGTCAAAAGTTGACACAAATTTCAGAGTAAATTTCGCATGTACTCTGACATTTTTGTTGACTTTTGACTTTATTTATGAAAAATATAAATTTTGTAAACTTTGTAAACGGATTTCATGAAATTACGCAGATGCCCGAAGGTACAAAATCCGATGGCGTGCCTCATATAAGGTCCAACTTACCATGACAGTATAGGTATGTCACCGCGGCTCCGGATAAGGCCCCAAAACAAAAACCCGTTGCAGCCGCACACAGTTCGTCTCTCAATGGCATGGCGGCGGTCCCTGTACGCAAGCTACAAACAGTAACTCTGTAGCACGGTAAGCAAATATATGTCAAGAGTTACTGTTCGCAAACACCTGCACGCGAGCACTTCTAGTTACATTGGAACCTTGAAACAAATTTTAACTTTTCTCGTACCGTCCGGGGGGGGGGGGGGGGGGGGGGGGGGGGGGGGGGGGGGGGGGGTGGGGGGGGTTGGGGGGGGGGGGGGGGGGGGGGGGGGTCACTAAACTTCGTACGACTAAAATGTTCGTTCAAATTTAGGATCGTCGGGAAATGTTAATTGATGGATTTACATTTATTGAGCATCAGACTATCATAAGTTTGTACTTACGAACATTTTGGTCGTTCACAGTTTAGTGAAACGGTCCCCTGATGTCCGTTTCACTAAATTTCGTAACACTGAGAAGTTCGTAAGTGAAACATTTAAGTGTAGGATAACATTTAGGCCATAAAAAGTACTACTTCGGTTCTCAGATATCGCGTCAGAAAAAATAAAAATCACTAAACTTTCGTACGACTAAAATGTAATTGATGGATTTACATTTATTGAGCATCGAGCCGATGCTCAATAAATGTAAATCCATCAATTAAATCATTTTAGTCGTACGAAGTTTAGTGAAACTCACTCCCCCCCCCCCCCTGTCGGAGACACGGAAATCGATTCTTCTCAAAAACGACAGAAGTTTGGGTGGAAATACAGAGACCACCAAAATACAGCTTAACGAGATGCGTTTGATGCGCCATATTTCATCAAAATCCGTTACGTAATAAGGACAATATGAAAGAATACGTACTTTGAATCAGATGGATTCTGGAAGTTTCAGTACTTGTTGTTGTTGTTAGTACCACGTGATCATACACCTTGTAGATTAAACACGTCTAAATTCAAACGAGCCGCTTCGAACAAATGGCGTACTGTGTGAAGCGTCATTTCCTATTTTGTCATTAAGGTGCGTAAATCACTGACTGGATTTAAACAATCCGCCATCCCGCGTTACATTTCGCAAACACCGGTGTCTGAGAACCAAAGTACTTTTCTATGATCTTATACTGGCAGCCGATGTTGGAACATCTTTAGTGGGTGTGTTTATATGTAATGGTACGAAGCCCCGCAGAGGACATGGATTTTGTTTTATTAATTCCCTCAATTTAACAATTCGTTCCCTCGAATTAACAATCCGTTCCCACGATATAACAATTTGTTCCCTCTAATTGTTCCCTCGATTGAAGACAATTCGTTCCGTACAAGAAATTGACAATTCGTTCCCTCAAATTTAACAATTCGTTCCCATGATATAACAATTCGTTCCCTTGAATTAACAATTAGTTCAGACCAAATGACAATTCGTTCCCTCAATTTAACAATTCGTTCGCTCGAATTAAAAATTCGTTCCATTGAATTAACAATTCGCTCCCACATAATGACAATTCGTTCCCTCAATTTAACAATTAGTTCCCTCGAATTAACGTTCTGACCAAATGACAATTCGTTCCCTCAATTTAACAATTCGTTCCTCGAATTAAAAGTTCGTTCCATTGAATTAACAATTCGTTCCCACGAAATGACAATTCGTTCTCTCGAATTAATAATTCGTTCCCATGATATAACAATTCGTTCCCTTGAATTAACAATTAGTTCCGACCAAATGACAATTCGTTCCCTCAATTTAACAATTCGTTCATTCGAATTAACAATTGTTCCTTGATTCGAACAATTAGTTCACAATTAGTTCCCACGAAATGACAATTCGTTCCCTCAATTTAACAATTAGTTGCCTCGAATTAACAATTCGTTCCCACGAATTAACAATTCGTTCCCGTGGGAACGAATTGTTAAATGTAGGAACGAATTGTTATTTCGTGGGAACGAATTAGTAAAAACAAGAATTCTACGTCCCCTGCGGGGCTCCGTATAATGGGGTGTGCATGCAGGTGTAACATTGTAACGCTAGTTAATCACGTTGATGTGAGAATCAAATAAATACAAATATTCGTACGAACATTTTACTGAAAAACGTTTTATCGATTTTCCTATTGGGAATTTAACATGGGACAAAAAGAAAGTAAAGATTGACGCTGTGAGTTGACAAACAGAAAAAAAAACGGAAACTGACTCCGAAACTTGGTGAGATAGCTAGGAAATGATGTAAATAAGAAAACAAAAGTTAGATTTTGAAAATATGTTTTTAAAAATCTATGTTTAGCCCCCCATAGGAAAATCTTTTTTCTGCAATAAAATCAATATTTGATAGAATTTCAAGTTTTGGGGAGGGTAACCTTTTGTTATTAATCATGTTAATGAAAAAACACTTACATTTAAATATTTAATGCGTTTAATAGCCAAAAGGTCGTCGGCAGAAAATCGTGGAACCGACAGTAGTGAAATGAGCCCCTGGGACCCGTTTCACTAAACTTCGTACGATAAAAAGGTTTGTACGTAGATTTGTATGAATTTGCTTCTCACATTAATGTGGTTTCCTAGTGCAACCATTTCCCACCAGACAATATACTTTATTAACCGTGAACACATCTAAAGTTGCCACCACCGGCTGCAAGTGCAAATGTTATTGTGAAGTTCCATTTTGCACTTACGAACTGTTTTATCGTACGATGTTTAGTGAAACGGGCCCCAGGGTCGGGTACAACATAATATCAAACTCGTTCCCATTTGATATGAGATGTATGAGACTCGTCAGCAATTTTATGCAACTCGCCAGAGGCTCGGTGCATAAATTGTGCGTGAATCGTTTCGTTTCATAAATCGCATATCAACTTGAAAAAAGTTTGGGATCCTCTATATGTGAAATACTATACACGTTTGGCCGATACATGCATATTAGGCCATGGGCCCAACAGTCAAATATTGTCTGTTTCACGAAAGCTGCCTAGTCGGGACGTTATGGGGTTGAACCTTGCACTAAGGTACTACTAACGTTTTTTTGATGAATTATTGTCCCTGACGATGTACTTATTCGAAATCCGTCGGATGACACTTTGTCATCCTTGAGCATTTCTTAAAATTCAAGATGGCGTCCATGATGGCCGCCATTTTCCTAATAATTCTATATTTGCGGAAAAGACATTATTTTCTTCCGCAAAACGTTCACAATTCAATTAAACACGGTGCTGAGCTATTTAGAAAAGCAATCAATTCATTTTCCATATATAAATTCAAGATGGCGTCCAAGATGGCCGCCAATTTCGGCAGAATTTCTTATTTGTAGAAAATATTATTCTTTTCATATGTTTAGTTCGAAAACGGTGCTGGGCTATTCAAAAGAACAATAAATGTATTTACCACATATAAATTCAAGATGGCGTGCAACAATTATGCATCTTGCATGTTCCTGTCAATTAAATGAATACTGAAAAAAACCCTGAAACTACAACTAATTTGCCATGTTCGCTATTACTAACCACTTTACACATTACATGATAAGCCACTGACTTTATTACTCGTCACGATCTTCATCATTTTCGTCGTCGGTGTCGGTCTCTTCTGGTTTGGTATGTGGGTTGTTACACATTCCAAGGGAGATACATTTACAGAATGATGTGCATGATAGTGCTACTCCATGACATGAACATGTATGCCTGGAACAAGCGGTTTGTGCACTACATCCGCACGCCACAACACGCATGTCCCACCCAAAGTCTGATATGTTCACATCGGGTGGTGAGCACTTATCCGATACCTTCCAAAGCATTGTCTGTAAGTGAGCACGCTTCACGTGTTCGTTCAACGCGGAATCGGTTGGTGGCAGACTCTTAATCTTTGGAGTGGCTATTTTGCTTGTGAATATAGAATGCCGAAGCTGATTCATTGATGATGAAGTGTCTTTGGCTTTGTACAACAAGCCCACAAACGTTCCCCCAGCAGCTGTCACTTCATCAAGTGGTGCGTCTGTCTCGCCAAGCAAATCCAGGGAAACATCATGTTTTATCATTGATGTGACGGCAGATGCCTTCCCTTTACCAAACATGTAGCTGACTGTGTCGCATCCTGTAATTGCAGGAACGGCTAGCAGTTGAGATGCTTTCGGTCCAAGCTGTGCAGCCGTGGCATTGATGTCAACCACTCGTCCATCCGACTTCTTCATGCAGATTTGAACAGGAGTCTGCCACTTCCAGCAAAAGTACACCAACAGTGCAAATATATCGGTATCATCTGAGACACCATCGCTCTACCTACTGAGCAAACCGGGCACAAATACACACTTATTCACCATAGTGATCACTTCATTCAACCAAAAATTCACAAGCTAGAAGTTATGCCAAATTATTACAGTCGACGTCACAGATTATGCTCTTGGCGACATTAGCGGACACTAATTTGTCCATCAATTTGATCAAATAAACAACGGAATCTGACAGATAACACTACGACGGCGCATGGAAACATCATTATTCTGGTACTTGGAATGAAAATGGTGGATATTAAGATCAATATGTGAGGCGCTGACAGAACCTTTAACATTTTTTATCACGATAGCAGCTATAGGGATTGTTGGACGCATTTATTTAGAGAAACAAGAGATTACAACCCGCATTGGATAATATACTAACATTTTGTTCTAAAGTACACCAACATAGAGGATTAAATTTGCGACAATGTTGGATTCTGGATTTTGTGGACAGGTAACAGAAATCGGAGCTGGATAAGAACCGACAGACGTGATTCTGAATATGCGTGCTTGGTCTGTGTGTTATTCTTCCAGATCATGTCATGCATGTTTTAATTTCACGTCATGTCAAAGCAGCACGTAATGAATAACTTTAATATTCTACACCAGAATTAAAGTTTATTCATCGTCTGATGTGTAACTGATGAATTAAGGTAAGTTACTTGTATATGACAAATTTTGCCTCACTAATTTTTATGCCCCACCACGATAGTGGCATTATTATACATTTTATATCAGAAGAAAATTTCCACATTGATATCAGGGACGATAACCGTGTTTCCTTAAAATGTTAACGGACATTACTATTTATTCTCTGTATTTATTTTTTGTTATGTGCGATGATCATAATGTACTTTATAATCTGTCAATTTTTTTTTCAGTTGATGCATTTAATTAGTATAAATAATTATAAAATATCATGCCCCATTTGCACATGAAAATACCGATACCACGCGCGTCTCCTATCAGTAAAATAAATATTATTAAATGTTATATCTGTATTGCGGGCACTCGTAATGTTTATAACTAGTGAAATAGTGAACAATTATCACTTATTTAATTCCCATAAAGTAGCATGTTTAGCCTACTTTGAGTGGGCATGCACCTTTAAAAATGGGGTTCGGACAATTTTTGTCGCGAGCGCCTGCAGACAGTGCAATATAGTCTGCGCATTGACGTCCATTCCGTAGTTTTTTTTGCCGAGCCTGCTTGCGGAAAGCGAGACTTAGTGATCACAATGGACGTCCAGTGCGTCAGTCGTGCGTCAGTCCGTCCGAAAAATATCGGTGTATGCTTTTAAATACCATATTCTAAGTCACATTGACTTGAAACATCAAATGCTTATTAGTCATCATCCATATATTCATTCTGCGTCCCACTCATGCGGCCCCTGTGCCCAAGGTCAAGGTCAAATGACTTTGAAATTTGTTGTTAATGTTTTTTGCATACCTTATATCTCCACAACACTACTCAGATTTGCTTCAAACTTCAGATAACTTTTTTATTATCATCCATATTTTCATATTATAGCACGCATGCGACCCAAATGCCCAAGATTCAAGGTCAAATGACTTTCAAATTTGCGTTAAAGTTTTTGTTTTACATAACCTTAATTCAAACTTCAAATTAAATATACTAGAGATCGTCAAATGCCTCTGCTGGCTCGACATGCGGGCCATGGGCCATCTGGTTTTTTTTATTCACGTAGGTTAAAGTTTTTAAGAACACTATATCCTCAGAAAACAGCTTCGCCAATTCACTCGAAGCTTCATGTGTGTTTATCATTCATCCTTCCATTTTCATATGCTCAACCCCTGCAAGTTTTTGACATGCCTGCATGAATGGAACCGTGCGATATTGTTGTCACATTGGCTACATTACGTAACGTACATCCATATGTACGTCACTTCGTGCGTCCGGTTAAAGTTTTTTTTGATTTAAGGTTAAAGTTTTTAAAAGGTACATGCCCACTCAGTAGGCCACAAACTGTTCTTTTATAGCAATTAAATAAGTGTATAATTGTGTCACTATTCCACCAGTTCTAAAAATTACTTGTGTGCCCGCTATCCAATATAATCTTTAGTAATATTTATTTTACTGATAATTGAACTAGCGGTGGTATCAAGCTATTTTCATATTCAAATGAGGCATGATATTTTTTTAATTATTTATGCTAATTAAAAAAGGTACAATACCCATTCAGTGGGCACAACAATTAAAGTTATGTGTATTCTCAGTTATTTGTAGGAATTAAATAAGTGTATAATTGTGTCACTATTCCATCAGTTCAAAACATTACGAGTACACGTTATATGGATATAATCATTTAGTAATGTTTATTTCACTGATAGTGACACGCGGTGATATCAGGGTATTTTCATAGGCAAATGGGGCATGATATTTTTTAATTACTTATACTAATTAAATGCGATCCTCTGAAAAAATAATGTTTTCGAACAGATTATAAAGTATGATCATTGCACATAACAACAAATAAGTAGTAATGTCTTGGTAACATTTTAAGGAAAACGGTTATCGCCCCTGATAGCAGTGTGGAAATTTACGTCTGATATAAAATGTATCAATAATGCCAATAAATATGTGTATTAATGGTGAATTAATGTTTATTTTTGTCCGAAAAATGTCTCAGATTGATGTCTCTGTTTATAAATATACATTTTGTGCCTACTGAGTGGGCATGTACCTTTAAGAATCACTATATCTATGAAACCGCTTCACCAATTCACTCGAAACTTCATTCATACTGTGTATTTGTCACCCTCATTTTTATTATTATTTTATATGTGCCCAATGTCACTGTCAAATTACTTTGAAATTTCCCTTATTAGTTTTTTGTTGGGCCCGCTTGCAGGACAGAGCGATAAAGTCGGCACATTGGTGTGCATTCAGGATAAAGTTTTTGGTTAAAGTGTTTTTCTAGTTAAATAGTTTTTGGGTATACTATCAAAGCCTCGGCGGGTGCGGCATGTTTTTACGTCAAACGGGGCTAAAGCTTTGGTTGCAATAACAAATTTGTTTGTACTATCAAATGCCTCGGCGGGCACGACATGCAAGCCATGGCCCATCTAGTTTTAGTATGGCATGCGATTTGATCAGTCGGCATCGCACCATGGACTAGTGTAGCACTTGATCAGTTGGCCATCGCACCAGGACTAGTTTAGCACTTGATCAGTAGGACATCGTACCAGGACTAGTTTAGCACTTGATCAGTCGGCCATCGCTCCAGGACTAGTTTAGAACTTGATCAGTCGGCCATCGCACCAGGAATAGTTTAGAACTTGATCAGTCGACCATCTCACCAGGACTAGTATAGCACTTGATCAGTCGGCCATCGCACCAGGACTAGTTTAGCACTTGATCAGTCGGCCATCGCACCAGGACTAGTTTAGCACTTGATCAGTAGGCCATCGCACGAGGACTAGTTTAGCACTTGATCAGTCGGCCATCGCACCATAACTAGTATAGCGCTTGATTAGTCGCACATTGCACCATGCCCAGTATAGCACTTGATCAGTTGGCCATCTCACCATGCCCAGTATAGCACGTGATCAGTCGGCCATGCCGAGTATAGCACTTGATCAGTCGGCCATCGCACCAGGACTAGTAGAGCACTTGATCAGTCGGCCATCACAACATAACTAGTATAGCGCTTGATTAGTCGCCCATTGCACCATGCCCAGTATAGCACTTGATCAGTTGGCCATCTCACCATGCCCAGTATAGAACAAGTGATCAGTCGGCCATGCCGAGTATAGCACTTGATCAGTCGGCCATCAACACCAGGACTACTTTAGCACTTCATCAGTCGGCCATCGCACCAGGACTAGTATAGCACTCAATCAGTCGGCTATCACACCCGGACTAGTTTAGAACTTGATCTGTCGGCCATGACACCAGGACTACTTTAGCACTTGATCAGTCGGCCATTGCACCGGGACTAGTTTAGACCCTTGATCAGTCGGCTATCGCACCAGGACTAGTATAGCACTCGATCAGTCGGCATCGCACCAGGACTAGTTTTAGAACATGATCAGTCGGCCATCGCACCAGGAATAGTTTAGAACTTGATCAGTCGACCATCGCACCAGGAATAGTTTAGCCCACCTTGATCAGTCGGCCATCGCACCAGGACTAGTTTAGCACTTGCTCATGTCGGCCATCGCACCAGGACTAGTTTAGCACTTAAGATCAGTAGGCCATCGCACCGAGGACTAGTTTAGCACTTTTGATCAGTCGGCCATCGCTCCAGGATAGTTTATCCACTTGATCAGTCGGCCATCGCACCAGGGACTAGTTTAGAACTTGATCAGTCGGCCATCTCACCAGGACTAGTATAGCACTTGATCAGTCGGCCATCGCACCGGGACTAGTTTAGCCCTTGATCAGTCGGCCATCGCACCAGGACAAAGTATAGCACTCGATCAGTCGGCCATCGCACCAGGACTAGTTTAGAAATTGATCAGTCGGCCATTGCTCCAGGACTAGCTTAGCACTTGATCAGTCGGCCATCTCACCATGACTAGTATAGAACTTAATCAGTCGGCCATCGCTCCAGGACTAGTTTATCCCTTGATCAGTCGGCCATCGCACCAGGACTAGTTTAGCCCTTGATCAGTCGGCCATCGCACCAGGAAAACTGTAGCCCTTGATCAGTCGGCCATCGCACCAGGACTGGTATAGAACTTGATCAGTCGGCCATCGCACCAGGACTAGTTTAGCCCTTGATCAGTCGGTTCATCGCACCAGGACTAAGTAGAGCACTTGATCAGTCTGCCATCGCACCATAACTAGTATAGCGCTTGATTAGTCGACATTGGCACCATGCCCAGTATAGCACTTAATCAGTTGGCCATCTCACCTTGCCCATGTTATAGCACGTGATCAGTCGGCCATGCCGAGTATAGCACTTGATCAGTCGGCCATCGCACCAGGACTAGTAGGAGCACTTGATCAGTCTGCCATCACACCTTATAACTGGTATAGCGCTTGATTTAGTCGCCCATTGCCACCTGCCCAGTATAGCACTTGATCAGTTGGCCATTCTCACCATGCCCAGTATAGCACGTGATCAGTCGGCCATGCCGAGTATAGCACTTGATCAGTCGGCCATCACACCAGGACTACTTTAGCACTTCATCAGTCGGCCATCGCACCAGGACTAGTATAGCACTCAATCAGTCGGCTATCACACCAGGACTAGTTTAGAACTTGATCAGTCGGCCATGACACCAGGACTATTTTAGCACTTGATCAGTCGGCCATTGCACCGGGACTAGTTTAGCCCTTGATCAGTCAGCTATCGCACCAGGACTAGTATAGCACTCGATCAGTCGGCCATCGCACCAGGACCAGTTTAGAACTTGATCAGTCGGCCATTGCTACAGGACTAGTTTAGAACTTGATCAGTCGGCCATTGCTCCAGGACTAGTTTAGCACTTGATCAGTCGGCCATCTCACCATGACTAGTATATAACTTGATCAGTCGGCCATCGCTCCAGGACTAGTTTAGCTCTTGATCAGTCGGCCATCGCACCAGGACTAGTTTAGCCCTTGATCAGTCGGCCATCGCACCAGAACTAGTGTAGCCCTTGATCAGTCGGCCATCGCACCAGGACTAGTATAGAACTTGATCAGTCGGCCATCGCACCAGGACTAGTGTAGCCCTTGATCGGTCGGTCATCGCACCAGGACTAGTAGAGCACTTGATCAGTCGGCCATCGCACCAGGACTAGCATAGCACTCGATCAGTCGGCCATCGCACCAGGACTAGTTTATAACTTGATCAGTCGTCCATCGCACCAGGACTAGTTTAGAACTTGATCAGTTGACCATCGCACCAGGACTAGTTTAGCCCTTGATCAGTAGGCCATCGCACCGAGACTTGTTTAGCCCTTGATCAGTCGGCCATCGCACCAGGACTAGCATAGCACTCGATCAGTCGGCCATCGCACCATGAGTAGTTTATAACTTGATCAGTCGGCCATCGCACCACGACTAGTTTAGAACTTGATCAGTCGGCCATCGCACCAAGACTAGTATAGCACTTGATCTGTCGGCCACGTCATCCTGCGTTACAGACAGAAGTGGTGGTCGGTGGGGGGGGTGTTGTAGTGTATTTAGTCATAGACAAAAACTGATGGTTGGTGGTCATACACGTTGTTCCCACAGTGGGATATAGACCGGAACTTTTAGGACGACAAATGTAGATGGCTGGTGTGTGTGGGGGAACATTGTTTTGTGTACAATGATGAATTACTGATGAATTACTGTATTGAACACACATGTATATGCACTGTGATACCGTACTTCACAATCCTCAGTTTTAAATTGTTTCTGTATCGTAAAACTGAAAATTTATTCATTTCTGAAAAACTTAAAATTGTGGCAGATGATCGAAATGAAAACCGGATGTTTACATGCGAAATGAACCGGTGCCTCGGTATATTTTAACCGCACGATGACCCCACTGTATATTCATACCATATCAGTACGGATATATCGTATATATTATGATCATACGATATGCTCATTAAATATACCAATACTATACGATTACGATATGTATACGATATTAGTATATACAAATAGGTAAGGAGCAGAAAAGCGCTACAGTAACTGTAGGTGTATGTATACGCGTAACGCTAAGTTTTTACCGCAAATAGCGAAAGAATGACCGCACAAACGGTATCGCGAAAGAATGACCGCACAAACTGGACCGCGAAAGAATGACCGCACAAACGGTATCGCGAAAGAATGACCGCAAAAACTGGACCGCGATTGGACCGCAATTAGACTGCAATTTCAGAGAGGACGAATTGCAATTCAAGGACCGCTGGATTGCAATTCTTGGTAAGAGAATCGCAGGCGGGAGTGTAGCAAATTCTGCCATAAGTGACAAAATATGATTTTCGGACGAGGCTCATTTGTACTTAGATATGCAAATAAAAACAATTTTAGATATTGGAGCACTACAAAATCAGACTGTTATAAGAAAAGCCATTTCACTGTGAGAAAGTTACGGTACGCGCGGCTATCAGTTCTGTAGGCGTTATATGACCTTAGTTTTATGACGAAAATTACAACACTGCAACAATAACTTCGGAGAGATATCTGTATCCATTCTCAAGTCCAAATTTATACCAGCTTTGCGTAGAACCACGGATATAGACAGTGTATGGTACTGGCAGGACGGAGCAGCCTCGCACACAGCCAATGTTGTCCTGGAATTTCTAAAGAAAGTGGTTCCGTTGCGACACATTTCATTAAAAAGTGACGTCGAGTGGTCGCCGTATACACCGGATTTGAGCCCCCTCCCCCTCTTTATGTGCGGTTACATCAAGGATCGAGTGTACACGCCTCCACCTTCTAACTTAAAGGAACTAAAAACAGCGATTCAACGTGAGATGCAAACTATATCTATCGGGTCTTGCAAGCAAACAGTACATAATATCAAGAAAAAACTTGTCCTCATCGCACAACAAAATGGACGTCACGTCGAACACATTCTGTAATTTTGCCATGCTGATATTATTCATTAAAGGACTTGACGTTGGTGAGTACTTGTGTATTATGTATGTCCACATGAAATCTCACATCCCCATGCTACAATATGGTATAGAATAACATGCTGTACACCTAGTGGAAATGCAGTTATTAAGTTTTAAAGATGTGAGATGATTTTGGAACTCCCTGCACGTACATTGCTAAGTACACTTTGAGGCAGAAATTTTCAATTTAAGGATAAATTTATTAATTGTTATTATACTGAATTGATCACATTATCACAGCCATTTTGGCTGTGATAATGTAATGAATTCAGTATAATAATTATGCATACTTTTAATCATCAAACATATATGCAGTCGGTAGTTCTATGTGAAATAATGCATTTCGGGAAAAATAAATGATTACTCACCCAAAATATACTTAGCTAGATAAGTATGCTTAGCAACTTGGGTGAAGTCGGCTACAGAGAATTTTCATTGGCCGTGACTGTAAATCTTAAGCTTGGAATTATCCACAATACACTAAGCCATAGCACATGTACACTTTCATGCATGTACCTACGTAAATGATATTCAATGTTATGTTTTAGAATATTCCATTAATATGAAAAAGTGTAATGTACAAAATCTAAAATATTGACAAACTGCGAGATGACTTAATGACTCATTATGAGCCAGCGCATCCTGATCTGCACACAGGCATTCGGTGTGTTTCGGCTTTCATCTGTATAACTCTATATGAACAAGGCTTCTAACTTTGGTCGGACACGACCTCGTATCATAACAAATCGTTATCTGCAGAAATACATATAATGCATAGACAATTACAATGTTAAACATGTTATTGTGTTATGATACGTTAGTTGTTAGTAGCCTTGTTCATATATAAGGAGTTATACCGATGAAAGCCGCAAAACAACGCCGAATGCCTGTGCATCTGCACTGATTGCAAATGTCAACCATAAACATGTGGTCATGAGTGTGCAATAGTTAACCCAACACACATATATATATGATACGAGGTCGTGTCCGACCAAAGTTAGAAGCCTTGCTCATATATATATATAGAGTTATACCGATGAAAGCCGAAACACACCGAATGCCTGTGTGCAGATCAGGATGCGCTGGCTCATAATGAGCATAGTGGTGTTTGGTTAACTATTGCACACTCATAAGGTACGGATACTGAAGTGATTACATGTACATGGACTTAGAAATAGGACTAGGTGAGATGAATGGTGTGAGTATACCTTTATAATGCCACTATAAATATGCATGTTACATTTTCATGTACCACGCGTAATACACGCCAACATGCATAGGCTTTCTAGTGGAACTAACAGTATTGCCCAAGGTACCTTAGGACCATACCGAGCATTAAGCGTATGCGTGAGAGAACTCGATGGAATTTGAGAAATGTGGTTGTGACTGGAGAAATGGGGCTGATGGGATTTATTACCAGTCTAGTTCCTGATCAATAGCACGCGCCTGTAGCCTGATACCGATCTGAAATATTTGTTAGAAACATGGTTGATGTTTTATCGATGGAATGGCGAACAGTGTAGATCATAATCGGACTGTGCGGATGTACAGGTTGATCAGGATCTACATTGGTCCCATTTCTCCAGTCACAGCCACAAATGATGACATACATTCCGTTTAGAACTACATCGGTTCTCGTCAGTATATGTAGAATCTTCGCTAAGAAGTCATCTCCGACAACCTCGGATTCACGACCTGTTGATTCCCGGACTTGACTCGTCAGTTTGTCTAGTTTGTCATCTTTGAGTGCCGCCCATCTGGAAATTGCACTAAGGACTTGTTCCTCCAGCCACTGAGCTATCATAGCTATCTGCAGAAATAAAAGCACATTAACAGCCCCTGGTTAACCAAGACGTGCATGTGTGTACTTTAGTTTATCACGAACAGACAAACGGATGTTCTCGCATATATGTTGCCGTAGCTGAAGAAATGATGATTATGGGTTTCGTGACCAGTGTAGATCCAGACCAGCCTTTGCATTTGCAAAGTCTGATCAGATCTGGAATGTTTGCCATGCTATCAATAAAACACCGGCCATCTTCTAGCAAGCAATATAGAACGTTTTCAGGCTACATGAGAGTGCTATTTGATTAGGAGCTACACATCATTTAAGCCCTGTTTCTCCAGCCACATCCATACAATATTGCGACTTACACGTTACAAGTTACAAGATACTTATGTACACCTGGGATCCGTTTCACTAAACTTCGTACGACTAAAGTGTTCGTAAGTGCAAAATTATGATAGTCTGTAAATTTCTCATTAACAATGTTTTCTTGTAAATAATTATTGGATTTACATTTATTGAGCATAGGCTGCTGCATATGATAAATAAACGTAAATCCATCAATTGTAATTTCCAGACGATCCTAAATTTGCACTTACGAACATTGTAGTGGTACGAAGTTTAGTGAAACGGGGCCCTGTACTGCAAATACGTCAGGAAACAATGGTAGAACTACGTGTATCATTAATTTATCTGACGTAAATTCCCACACTGATATCAGGGGCGATGACAGTGTTTCATTAAAATACTAACGGGCATTACTATTTCGTCACTGTATTTATTTTTTGATGTGCCACGATCATACTTTATAATCCGCAGGGGACATGGATTTTTGTATTAGCCCTTAGACCGCTACTCACAACAATAGTCGTCTGCTGTTGCTTTCGTATCTTGCCTTATTTCTCAATACAAACATGGTTTGACAGAACTTTAGAATCATTTCCAATAGAAATGATTCTGAAGTACTGTCAAAGCATGTTGTAAATTATTCTAAATTGCTGTTAAAGCATGTTTTGATGATAAAAATGGAAAAAAAGAAAATAAACAGCAGACGACAAAAACAATAAGATAGCGGTCTAAGGGTTAATTCGTTTCCACAAAATGACAATTCGTTCCCTCAATTTAACAATTCGTTCCCTCGAATTAAAAAAAAAAGAATTCTACGTCCCCTGCGGGGCTCCGTAGGTTTGTACCTTTTTCCTTTTTTATTTCTTTCATTAAAGGTACATGCCCACTCAGTAGGCACACAATGTTATTTATATCAGAGACATCATCTGAGACATTTTCTGGCAAAATAAACATTCCTTCACCATTACCCTGCATACCAATTGGCATTATGAAAATTGTTATATCTGACGTAAATTCCCACACTGATATCAGGGGCGATGACAGTTTCATTAAAATACTAACGGGAGTTACTATTTCGTCTCTGTATTTATTTTTTGATGTGCCATGATCATACTTTATAATCTGTCGAAAACATTATTTTTTTAGGTGACACATTTAATTAGTATAAATAATTAAAAAATATCATGCCTCATTTGCATATGAAAATGGCCTGAGACCACCGCGCGTCACTATCAATAAAATAAATATTATTGAATGATTATATCTGTATAGCGGACACTCGTAATTTTTAGAGCTGTGGCATAGTGACACAATTATATACTTACGGTGGTATCATTTATAACCCTATATACTACCCCCACCACCCCCGAAAAACCAAAAATTGGTTAACGAGGAAATTATCTCCCGACAGCAAATTCATAAATTTGCAACCCCCTATAATACCCCCACGAGGAAATTTATGAGAAAATAATTATTTTACAAAATTAATTTCAATGAGATAGTTTATATTCCAACACCCCATTTTTCTCCTCCAATATAGCTAATTTATTTCTACGATGTCGAATTGTAGTCCAATTATATTGGTGTCATAAATACCTCATGTTTTTTTCACGTCCAATTGAACATATACATTTAATAGGTTATAATAAAATATTATAACAAAATGGATAATAAAATACGCAACGAATTGGAATTTTGTAATGACTTTGATGAATTTTACACTGTTTCTACAGTATTAAAACACGGTAAAATGACAATACTATGTGATATCGAATACATGAAATATCAGCGTAATTTATTACGCTGCGATAAAAACGTTGCATTTACAATATTAAACCGGCAATTATGTCGCCGGTATAAGTATCAAATTTATGTAATGAAGCGACTAAATAGGATCGGAGAAACACTACCGAAACATTATCAAACTAATTTTATAAAACAGTTTAAAATCAAAGATTCGTTTACGGATATGCGTTTCTACGATATCGCTTTTAACGAAGAAATTGGAGGAAAAATTATTAGAAGAAATTGGAAATTGAACAGAAAAAAACAACTATTAGAGAAAATGGATAATACAATACAATTGGAATTGAAAACTTTTAATAACTGTGTTGAAGAAATTTACGAAGCTTATGGGGGTTATAATCCTATATATAAATTCTATAAAATAAGAACACTAGGCGATATCGAATACATGAAATACCAGCGTAATTTATTACGCTCCGATAAAAACGTTGCATTTACAATATTATACCGGCAATTATGTCAACTATACAAGAGGCAAATACAAACATTAAGACGGATAATGCGTATCGGATATGAAACTAAGGTGTATTATATAAAATTGTTAAAACCCAACGATTTATTTACGAATATACATTTCTACGATATCGCTTATAAAGATATTAATAATTTGTAAAAATTAAAAAAAAAAATAATAGCAAAAGCCTCCACTCGTGCACAACACCCCCAGCGACTGGGCAGATTTCTAGCCGGCACCCAGCCACTGGGGTGTTGGGACCTTTCTTAAGCCCACGCATCTGTTGGCTCACAGTCTAGTTTTGTTACGGGTCGCCTTGAACCCCATTGCCAATTCCTCTAATTAAGAGAAACCAGCGAAGTAAGGCGAGCCTATGTGTGAATTTGGTTTCCGAAATTGCAAAGCTCTTAGGCAGAAATCTTTTAGGCCGGCACCTTTGAGCTACACAATTACATCGCCAAATACACACATATGCATAGACTGCTACCATTAAACAGACGAGACGGACGTCATACCGGATCAACAACATGGCATGCACGAGATGAGACCAATTGTTGTAAGGCCAACAAACATATATATACTCATCAGTTTCCTATACAACATACAAATGGTGTGCAAATTATAATTATTTATTAATACCTATTGGCGAAAGAAAACATGTGATGGTTCGTTATTTTGTTAATTTTATAATTAATTTTGTATTTTTTTTTAATAATTTAAAGCTGAACACCCCCTATTATTACATAGTAATTAATTTATGTTGTAACGACAATGTTTCAATTACAAGGGTTATGGCCCATGCGTAAATTGATAGCCGAGGTAAACAGAGCCGAGTGTATAAATTACACGGGTTATGTCCCACGCGTAAATTGATAGCCAAGGTAAACAGAGCCGAGTGTATCAATTACACAGACGGTGTGTACAGTGTAATACTCGACTGAATTTGTAATTCTCAATGAAAAACGTATGTTGTATAGGTATGTAAATTTGTTTACTGCACCAATATAATAATTAATAATTTTGAAAAAATTATAAAATTAAGAAAATTAGAAAGAAAATTAATATTATTTTATATATCACAATGGTGCTGTAACATTTCCTCCGACTTTATTTCCAAGTTTTACCCTAAATTTATCCCAATCAGTACACTCAATTTTGGGCATGGTGGCGCGCGCCTTGATTCTTATATCATTTTTTAATTCTTCATATCTCCCCATTTCTTCCACCACGGATTCAAACTCTAAATTTGATATTTTCTTATCGGCCAACGCTTTGGACACCATAACGTCGATGCTATTTTTCTTAGACCTAGCGAGAACGGATATTCTATCATGTTTTCTACTTTTTTTTCTCGAGTTTTCCACCCGCCGCCCTAATTACCATACAAAGTATTCCAGATAAAACGGTAATTCCACTCAAAACCCCTGCAAGCCCTGCAAGTGGAACCGTTACAATTGTAGATAGCGTTGCAGCAGTCCCCGCCCCACACAACACAGAAACACTTGCCAGAACCGTACTAGATGCTTCAGCTATGTTCACCGCGCGCTTATATTTTTTAGCGTGTCTTTTTCTATTTGCACATTCTCTAACTAAAATATCCTGCATAGCGACGATATTATTCAACCTAAAATCTGAACTTCTTTCGTTAATTGGATACAGTGTTGATGGTAGTGGTATTGAGAGTTGGATACAGTGTTGGTGGAGTGGTATTGAGAGTTGGATACAGTGTTGGTGGAGTGGTATTGACAATTGGAAGCGGTGATTCGTTTCTATATTTTAAATTTTACAAATTTAGTTCAATATATTAGTATTTACACAATAAGTTCAATTAACAATGAGTAATAGTGGAAGAACTCCCTGGGTCACCGATTTTCGTAACAAAGTTAATAACACTACCTTGGGAAAGAAATCTAATTCGATCATCACCGGCGAACGAAACGACCGTCGAACTATCTCAAGAGATTTTAATGACTCCAACCCCCCGTTCTTCCCCATCTACTACAATATTTATCGCGACCGCGCCCACAGGTTTACCACTACCATTAACTGAGCAGACCGCCATTTGGATAACTTCACCTGCAGCTGTCATAGTGTATCCCCCATATTTATTACTCGCTTTGGCACCGAACGAATATTCATAGTGCCCCTCAACCAATGGGCCCCGCTTCTCAGCCCAAACTGTTATGACACGTTTTGGCGTTTTCATTGTTTGCACTATTCCGGCAAGCGCATTGGTTGCGTTATATGCCTCAGTACGAATCTCATAAGAGGCCTCCTCAAGAGCTTTGGTCGCGGCTATACGATCATGTTTCAGTTTATCAGAAACTTCGGTTATCTTTCCGTCTAGTTCGGTAAGTACCGCTTCTCTGCTGTGAGAGTTCTCTAAGCGCAACGCATCATAAGCCTCCGTAATGGTCGCCTGGTGGCCTTCTAAAGCTTTATCAATACCCGACCGGGTCTCTTTTTTGAAATTCGGTTATTTTTTTCCATCTAGTTCAGCAACCGCCGCTTCTCTGATGAGAGAGTCCTCTGAGCGCAACACCTCATAAGCCTTCGCAAGGGCTGCCTTGTTTTCTTCTCGGGCTTTCTCAACACCCGACGGGCCTCTTTTCGATATGTTGGTTATTTTCATAGTTCAGTAAGTGTCGCTTCTCTGTTGATAGAGTCCTCTAAGAGCAACACCCTATAAGCCTCCGTAATATCCGCCTGGTGGTCTTCTAGGGCTTTCTCAATACCCGTTCGGACTCCATCAAGATCCAACCGGGTCTCTTTTTGAAATTTGGTTATTTTTTCGTATAGGTCAGTAAGTGCCGCTTCTCTGTTGATAGAGTCCTCTGAGCGTAACGCCCATAAGCCTCCGCAATGGCCTCTTTGTGGCCTTCTCGGACCCCCTCAACCCCCGACCGGGTCTCTTTTAGAAATTCGGCTATTTTTTCATCTAGTTCGGTAAGTGTCGATTCTTTGCTGTGAGAGTTCTCTAAGCGCAATGCATCATAAGCCTCCGCAATGGCCTCTGCAAGGTTCGACTGGTGGTCTTCTCGGACTTTATCAATACCCGACCGGGTCTCTTTTCGAAATTTGGTTATTTTTTTATCTAGTTCAGTAAGTGCCGCTTCTCTGATGAGAGAGTCCTCTGAGCGCAACACCTCATAAGCCTTCGTAAGGTCCGCCTGGTGGTCTTCTCGTGCTTTCTCAATACCCGACGTGGCCTCTTTTCGAAAATCGATTATTTTCCGTTCTAATTCAGCAAGTGTAGCTTCTTTGCTGAGAGAGTCTTCTAAGCGCAAACGCATCATAAACCTCCGTAATGTCAGCCTGGGCGGTCTTCTCTGGCTTTATCAATCCCCAACCGGGCCTCTTTTCTAAATTTGGTTATTTTTTTACCTAGTTCGTTTAGTTCCGTATGCGTTTCTTCACGACTTTGTGTATTCACAGCCAGGGCATATTCTCTAAGTTGTGATAGTAGACTCTTGTGAATCTCGTCCGTGGCCCTCGATATAGTTCTATTGATCAAGGCCTTTGTTTTTTCGGTAGTTAAAAAGTCGCCCTCTGTCGGGATGAATCCCCCTTCTGCCGGTTCCAAATTATTTGAATTTGTCACCCAATCGGAAGAACTACCTGGTCCGTATATACTCATAATGTTGATAATATATATTACGAACATGCGTTTAATTCTAAATAATTTTCTTAATTAATTTGTAATTTCTAGGACGACCGAAATCGGGTAATCGTTCTTCAACTCTCTCCCTTTATCATCAAGAATAGAAATCTTCAACTCGTGGATGTGTCCAGATTCCAAAACTTTCATCTCGGGGTGTGGGAAGTCTAAGGTTACAGTCTCGCCATAGAAACAGTCGCTGGCGGACACAGTTTTCAGTAATGTGCTGGGGGATCCGTCTACCGTGTTGTACGATGTGATCACCCGATCAAGGTGCACCCCGAGAGTTTTCGTGAAGGCGAAGTTTACTGGGGTATCGCCGCGGTGATAACCCACGGGGAAGACAAAGTGCAACGGGAACATTCGCCCTTCATCCTCGTTGTAAGGGGGTGCAAATTTAAATCCTAACATTGAGGCCAACCCCGGAGTGATCTTTATTTTTTTATCAACGAACAATGTCGCAATCCCCGCGGCTTTTGAGACTGTGAGAGTGACATTATCAGGCATATTCCTTGCGATTAAAGCTTGGACATCTCTGAAACCCCCAAAGGCAGGACGTAATGCGACAGCTGCTTCCAGAACGCGTCTCTCTACTTCTGCAGGACTATCGGCGGTCTCTAGATCTAGACCATCTACGGAATAGATAACCTCTACCCGTTCTATTCCTTGGATATCCTTGTACATTTCAATGTTTTTCCACCCAACCGTGAAGGTGATTGATCTAAGGCCTAAACGGCGTTTTCCGCAGCAGTTGTCTATTAATTTTTGAAGTTCACAACTCCCTTTTTGAACTTAGTGATAGTAGAAAAAACATAATAATAATCTTTCAATGGATACAAAGCATTTAGCTTTAACTCTAATGTAAAGTACGCGGTCGGAGGTAAATACACGCAAAAAGACGTTGTTAACCGCCTTGTACACCCAACCGTAACGGTTAGACCGGACAGTGGCTTTGCCACCAACTTCCCTAACATCTTTGAACAATATAGGCTGCCCAAGATTACTACGATGGAGGCGGTAAACGGGTGGAAAGCAACACCGATGCAGTTTTGGCAGAACCAAATAAATTTCGCTGTATGGTGCGCAACAGCCGGGTGTGAGTTTCATATAAAGACCATCTGACATCCAAGAATGTCATGCTCCGAAGTGTCTACAACTTTCACGTGTATTATACTATTAGGAGGGGTTCTCAAAGAACTAGGTATTTCACTACCTCAAGACGACGCCTGGGATCCAATTTCCAACGCATACGACCGTATGGCGTTTGAAAGACTGTGTAACGAATTAACGTTTCAAAAGACGCGGACTGGAGACGAAAGCATTTCCTACCAGCACCGCCTCGGGGACGTTCTCATTAGGGGCCAGTCCGGGAATTGGACGCAGACTGATTTTAGACACGATCACTCCGGTGACCACATCGTCAGTCGGAACGCCGGGAATTTTGACCCCGCGACGATGACATTCGGGCCGGAAGTGTCTGGAGGTCGGCACTGTGGCGTGTTTTCTTGTAAAATGTTACCTCCGAAACGGGCTCACGTCGATTACATACAGCAGGCTGCTGAGGTTCAGAACGCGTGGGTACATTTATGTTAGATACGGGTCTAGGGTTCACGCAGGCCGGGGTTACTCGCGTCAACGACTCCATTCGCACGTACGTCTGGGCCATCCTCGGCGCACAGAAGCAAACTCGCAGTTCTATACTGGGCACGGGAACAGCGTTTGATGCACAAAAACAATTGTTGGAACTTGTAGAGGACGCCATCTCAGCTAGGGTGGACCTGGAGAAGGCGATCCAGAATTATCAAGACGTTTTGCAGAATGCCAGCACCCAGTAGACTATGTATTTGGAATAGGTCTTTATATGCGCCGAGCAATATGATACTACGAGACGACCCGGTTGACGGTTACAATAATCAGATCGTAATCGCCACCGCCAATCAAAAAATCGGCCACAACGGTAACGTGAACACGGATATCATCAAGCGCACCCCCAACATGATCGGTTTCAACAGTGGAACCGATTTCATAAAACACAAAATGGATACACCTCCCCCAATTCGTAAATCGAACCCAGTACCCCCAATTCGTAAATTGGATGCACCATCGAGTTCCATCAACAGACCAATCGCGATTGGAGAAAACACCAATCAATCGCAAATTGGGTGAAATTGGAAAGCACACACACGAGGAGGAGAAATTTAGGGCTCGTCATCGCCCTCGTGGCGATCGGATTATTTACGCTTTGGTTGTAGGCACTTCCAATCTCGATTGGTGGCGAAGAATAGTAGGAGACCGGCGATTGCCACGATTAAAGCCCAGGTATTTTTGGCTAGCCATCCGGCCGTTTTTGATAATATAGATAGCAAGTAAGAAACGATACTTCCGATCAGTCCAGGTAGTGCGGCAGCCGCCTTTCCAGCTAATTTAGCTAGAAGATTGGCAAGGGCTTTTAGTTGTTTTTTTACCCACTCCTTGGCTCCACCGGATGGAGCGGGTGCTGGTGCTGGCGCGGGTGGTGGCGCCGCACCACCAGTGAAAGCTAGAACTATGGTCGATATAGTCATGCCGATAGCAACGAGGATGCTTGCTATCGTGACGCCCTGCTCTCTGAACAGAGTGCGAAGACGCTCACCGAGTGTCGTCTCCTCGTGCAGGACCCTCGAGATTGATTCGCGAATCCGACTTATTTGTGTGCGGAGAGCCTCACGGTTAACCGAGGCGGCCTCCAAGCGAGCTTCTCTTTCGTCCCGCAAAGACCGCAGTCGTTCGGCGATCCGCTCGGTAGATTCTCTATCGTCACCGGCTTCCTCCAGTTTTCTTTCTTCTAGCGCGATATGTTCATCCAGCGCCGTGAGTTTGGAGAGATTAAGGACCAGTTCGCCCCGGACCGTTTGTAGAGCCTTATCGAGTCCACGGAGTTCTCGAAGAGGTAACGGTGGGTCATCGTTGAGTATTTTCCCCAATTGTGATTGCACGCTGAACGTGGACTCCATCGTGTTAATAGCGTCGGTGGCTATTTGAGGGACCTCGCTGAGCTCGACCGTTTCTATCGCGATGGCCGTCTTCGCCATAGTTTCGTCGGTAGACTGTAGGGCCTCTACAGCGCGGGCCGGTATAATTGTTTTACCCCTCTTCCAATCCGTGAATCCTAGTTCGTCCCTTATGAATCGGCCACCGCCCCGGTTTCCTGCAAAGGTGTTTAGCGATAGGGGTTTTCCGGTCCTCGTGTTGACTAATGGGAGATTTAGTGCTGCTCTTAGTCGCAATCTACCGTTCATATTTGAACTTGGAGTAGTCGCGACCGACAGAGGGGACCAGACCTTTTTCTGCTGCCAAATTATTGTAGTAGTCGTTTACAGCTCCCTCAAGTAATTCCTGACTTTGACTAGTGGTAGCGCCACCCAATTGTGATTGGATTGGAACTGGAGTCTCTATGGTGGGTGTCTCGAGGGAATCCTCGAAATTATCATCACCATCGAGGTAATCGTCTCTGCCGATTGCATCCATTTCAACATCGTAATCAGCCATATTTATAATTTTCTTAAAATTAATTATGTATTAAAGACAAAACCATACGGGTTTAATAGTTTCAATACAATTAATTATGTCTTCGAGTCAATACGGTCGCAAACTCAATCCATACCGCAGACTGCGTGAGCCCTCGGGGCAAAAGGCGTGAGACAGAGTGTGTTATTACGAACAACCCATCGACGATCGACCAGAACCAGCAGCTCTTAGTCCGCTTCCCCAACCTCGGAGCTAACGACGTCATTGTTCCGGGTACTGTTCGCCTCGCTTTCACTATTTCACTAACGTCGACGGACGCGGACCGAACCGTCGTTCAGAACCTGGGTCGCGCCATAGTCAAGAAGACCATGATAAAAATTTCTGGTAATGAGGTGATGTCGATCGATGACAGCGACGTCTACCATTGCTATCAGGACCTGTGGAAGACGGCACAAGAGCGTAAAAACGCTGTCTATCAGGGTATTGACACCAGCAAAAATAAGAATGTAACCAAACTTAGAATCGGGGCTGCTAACAAGGCAGATAACAACGCGAGTGACAACGCGGTCGCGGGGGGCGCTTACGGCAACCGCTTCTACATCCCGCTCGACTTTGAGTTGCTAGAGAGTCACATGCCCTACTATCAGAGTGCTTTGGCTGACCGCCTCGAATACGAACTAACGTTCAACGACTACGGCCGAGTTCTCATAGCCACCGACCAGTTATCGACGTATACGATCGATAATGTTTCCCTGGAGTACGACATGGTCACGATGCCCGAACTCGCGCGATTGATCAGAACCCAGTACGCCGGGCGCGTTGCCATACTTTATGACCGAGTTCTTCGCCATCGCAAGATGCCGAAAGACAAAAGCGACACATTGTGGAATATTAATGTCAACGTACCCGCCCGCTCGATGAAAGGTATACTGATGTTGTTCGAGGATGCTCGGTTCGCGTTAGGTGCTAGAAAAACCGACAAATTCTATTTCTATAACCCCAAATTCACGAAGGTAGAGGTGACGATCGCGGGAGTCCCCAAATCAACTATACAGCGCGGGTCTTCGCGCGCACCAGCAGTGGGATGAAGTAAGAAAGCAGTTTGCTGCCGGCTCTAAGCGCTCTCCGGAGGTTGCAGCAGTTGCCAAAGACCTGCAGCTCTCGGCCGTCTCCCTCGCAGAGTTCCTGAATACCAAATACGCGTTATGGCTAGACATGCGAGCCAGCGACGATGACCAAATACACGGTAGCGGACGCCAAGTTGAGAACGCTAGTGAGGGTGTGACGATCCAGATAACCAAAGAGGCGGACGGAGCCGGGCCATTGAACGTGTACTTATATATAATTACAGACGCACAACTCAACATCGAAGATGGTCGATACGTATCAGCGATCTACTGATTTAATAAAAAAATCATCTAACGATTTATTAATACATAATTCTAAAGAATTAATTAAGAAATCTAGCAATCAATACCAATTCACGATTGGAGATGCCCACTCTGCCATAATATGTGGGCAGACAGGATGTGGAAAAAAAACGGTTTTCATCCTCGACTTGCTCGAGGAGTCCTACCGCGATGCCTTTCGTCACATTGTGATCCTGTGTCCCACTGTGCGGCACAACGATACTTATCAGCGGCGCCCGTGGATATGGACCGACCCTGAGGTATACGTTATTGACCCGGGTGATAGGCTTCACGATTGGTTGCGTGGTTTATACCAAAGATTCCAGGGTGAGCCCACCCTATAATGTGATTGACGATTGCTCGGCCAAGGCGGCGATGACCAAAAAGAAGGACATGCTCTCCGAGCTCGCATTTTGGCTGGCCGCCATGCGAGGCAAAGCGTATGGATCTCCACTCAAAAATACAACGCCGTCCTCAAGGATCTGCGCGAGCAAACGAAATGGGTCGCCCTCTTTCACTGCAAGGACCGAGACTCATTCGATGACTGTCTTCGAGAGAATGACGTTATCCCAACGCGCGAGGAGCGCCTGGAGGTTCGACAGATGATTTCCGAAACTAAGCACGCCAAGCTTCTGCTAAAGACTGATCAACCAACTGCTTATAAAGTTATCAATTAATTAATAATTTTGAAAAAATTAGGAAAATTACAAAGTAATAAGCTATTGCAATGCTTAACAATGCTTAGCAATTGCTGAACAATGCTTAGCAATTGCTGAACAATGCTGAACACTGCTGAACAAATACTGAACAATGGTTAACAATGTTAACACTTTTCTGCTCCGCTGCGAGCTTTGTTGCGAGCATAATGGTGATCATAAGTATCGGGTGGTGCGCTTGGCAATATGTTAAAGTGATGAGACTTGTTAGAATAGTTAAATTACTAATTTTGAAAAAAATGAACTGCGACGAACTTCTCGATCAGCTAATGGAAGAAACCTCAACTCCGACTGCCAACATTCTGAAAGATAATGAAACATCAACTCCGACAGAGCAATCGGGATCAACTCCAACTCCAACGGCAGTTGGTATTGGGTTGAGTGCAACGACTCCGAATGAAAATGCGGCGCGACGCGAGCGTCTAGCTGCGCTGGTTGCTGGGGAACAATCGGAGCATTATCTAGGTAGGCGTCTCTCAGTTTGTCAGGTGGATAAGATGTCAGATGCGGAGATTGATAAAATGTATGCGCGATACGAATCCAAATTGGGAGCAGAGATGACAAAAACTCTTGGATCGGCGGCTATTCATTTGTACGCTACCGCCGTTAGTAGACTTCTCCCTATACCAAACACCGAAGGGTTGATTCACGATCTAGAGACTGACCCTTTTATAGGACACACTCTTAGAACGGCATGCTGCATCACAAGTTTGGAATGTACTTAGCTCCACTGACAACCGCGTTGACCACGGGTAAACACTGTCAATTTGGACATATATGCCCACGAACTATAAGCTCTAATATTAATATTATAAATGATGACACAAGACACACCCACGAGATGACGGAGTTGAACCAGATTGCTCCAACACAATCGAACCAGAGTGTTACTTCCGCCACTGGCTGACATACCGCATATAAAAAAATCCCAAAAGACAGGCAGCTGGGCGGGCGGCGGCTGCCACCCGAAAAGTTAAACAAGATAAAATACTCGCCGAGCTTCGAGAGGCTAAACAGTCGTTGCAATCGGGGACGGAGACAGCAAAACATCTGAAGACAGAGCAATCGGGTTCAACTTCAATCCCGATTGGGTTGAGTGCAACAACACCCCAAATTCACGAATTAGAAGCACACCCAAATTCTTTGAATTTGTCACCCAATACCAACTCCCGTTGGAGTTTGACTGAACCCCAATTCACGAATTGGAGTTGGTTTGTTGGTGGTAGTCTGGCAGTTGTTGGTGCCCTGTGCGTGTGGAAATACCCGAAAAAACAACCAGCCAGTGTTCAGAAGAAAGTTACTAAACGCCAATCATCAACAAAGTTGAATTTGGATGCGCCTCATTTAAACATTGATCGCGACCCCTTTTATATGCAATAATTATAACAATGGCTGAACAAGATGGTAAAATGTTAGTGAATGCGCTTTATCACGCCGTGGTGATATCGGGTTTCAGTATCGGGTATGCTCGACTATCAAAGATGGCCCTAGGAGGAACCGCTCCCAAATTGGACTTTACTGTGAGAGACGTAGGGCTCGCGACCTTAGATGTAGCGGCCGCAGTTTGGACCGAGATTATCTAGTTAAAGCTGGAATTCTACCAGTTAATATATGGAAATAAATGGCTTCAATCACAGTAATAGTAGGTGGTGCGCTTGTAAACGCATTGGCGTTCAGCGGTAGCAACTTTATATTCTCTAAAATGAAAAGCTCGAACGTGGATGAGGAGCGTAAGCGTCACGATTTAGCTGTAGAACAACTCAATAGCGCAAAGGAAGCGTGGTCGAAAAAACGAACCGCCCATCTGGACTGGGTCAACGAAGAGCTTCGCCGCGAAAATCACGCCGCGCAAACATTTCAGAACGTTGAAGAAGCCAACCGCGAGTACGCGCTGGCATATCCGCACAAAAGTCTCGATCCAATGGATCCCGAGCCCCAACTTTCAGATTTCTATGTACCATCAGAGGCCCAAAATGACCGCGAGATCGCGTTCATCGTCGTGGGAATGGGTGTGGTTGGGCTCGTCGGCTACTATATAAAATAATTAATTAATTAAAAAAAACATTTTTTTTTATAAATATATATATATAGAACGATGTTAGTTGACGAACTTTATGACGCTATGATCGATGTAGGCTACACTGCCCAAAAACATCGTTTACCTGGTGCAAAGAGTATGATTCGTCTAGCCCGAGATTGTCTCGAGACGTGGCGCGAGGACGAAAAAGCGGCCACCCTTTTCGCAAAGCGGATGTTAGATTCCTCCATCAACAATGTTGAATTAGATTCCCCTCTCCTGTTTCCAACCCAAACGCGATTGGGGCTGCAGCGAAACTTCCAACAAAGGTTTATTATTAACGACGCAGTTACCGGACGAACTGGCGAGGGCATGTTGGAGATTGTCCGATATATTAGAATACTTCGCATACGATGAACACGCGCAAACTTGATACCAAACTAACGCGCAAGCTGTCGAATACATACTATAGCCCACGCGGCTACTGGAAGGGACTCGCGGCCATCAAGAACCTCGCGGCGGCGACCAAGGTTTCAGAAAACGCTGTCAAGGAATGGCTCAAGAAGCAGGCCATCTGGCAGATCAATTTACCCGCGCCTCACAATATTCCGCGCCCGAAATTCCACGTGCCGGTGCCGAACCAAGTTCACCAAGCGGATCTCCTGTTTCTCCTCACGATCGCGTCGGTCGCAAAACGTACAAGTACGCACTGACAATCGTTGACGTAGCGAGTCGTTATAAGGGGGCTGAGCCGTTGGCCACTAAAGAGTCTAAGGAGGTGGCCGAGGCTCTTTCCCGAATATATAAGGACTCCTCTCAAATGGCCGAATCTTCTCCAGGTCGATCCCGGCCGCGAGTTCATGGGCGCGGTCTCTCATCTATTGTCTAAGCATAAAGTTTCTATCAGACGCGGCCGCGTCAACATCCACCGGGACCAGGGATCGTGGAACGCTTCAATCGAACCCTGGCTGAGAGACTGTTCGGACACCAATACGCCAAAGAACTTGTAGACCCTCATTCGCGATCGACCGAGTGGGTGGCCAGACTGCCCGCCGTGGTCTCCGCACTGAACGGAGAGGTGACCAGATTGATAGGTAAGAAGCCTGTAGATGCTATCAAGTTTAAAAGGGTGACGAGCAAGCCCTCTGCCGTGTCGCGCGGGCGACCCGTTGGTTTAGAGGAGCAACGGCTTCCATCAGATATTGACGTCCGGTACCTCTATCAACCTGGAGAGCTCGAAGGTGGCAGCCGCCGCGCGACTGATCCAGTGTGGTCTCTCAATGTATATCATCTAGATCGATCTATTACCAAACCCGATGAGCCCGTGCTCTACTATTTGGATGATGGGCCATCTCGAGGGTTTGTTCGCGAAGAACTTCTTATAGTGCCTTCTGACACCCAGCTACCTCCGGATCGTCAGATTCTTTAGAGATGTTCTGTATGTATTCCGTCTGGTAACACGCGTCTTTTATCGTAGTATGCCGAGAGTCCTAATTTTTGTTGACAGTACGTTTTCATAACGCCGTCTTTCATTTTAAATCCTCTATTTTGTGCTACATCTATAATGTGTTTTCCATCTTCTGTAGTTTCACTTAGTACTCGTTTATATCTATCCCAATTTAAATTGTTAGTTCTCTTGGACATTCCTTTCGCAGAGTTTTTATTAATTTTAATTTGTTCCAAATTATCTTTAGTGAAATTAATTTTTTCTACGAAATAACACTTACTAGATAACGCTATCGCCCTATCCCCGCTAAATTCCATTTTGAAAAGTCCGGGCTCTCTTTCGCTCCATTTTATCCCAAGCCAACCATTTCTTTTTCTTTTTCAAACTCGTCTAGTAAGTTAGGTCTAATCAATTCCTCTATCGTTTTTCCACTAACTCCTATATACATACTATCTGTATCCATCTGTATTAATTCAAAGTCTTCTCTTTTTATGATATCTAGAAATTCGTAGTAAAATTCCAACATTCTCAATTTAGCTAGTTGATAAACCGCTATTCCACAATGGAATGGTCTCTTTACCGCACACCTGGGTTTTCTTGAAGATATTTCGTACGCATCTCCTATCTCTTCCAAATCGTCAAAGAATGCAGATCTTAATGCTTTGTCAACAAAGGTTTCGTTTTGTGTATATGTCGTATTTAAATGTCTCTCCGTGTCCTCTATCATTTTTCCACAACACGAGTTTCCTAATAATTTCATTATGTCGGCTACTGGTTTCTTATTTGGTTCTACATCGCCTGTTCGTCTTGCGGCTGTAACTTCTTTTGCGAACTATTCGAATGGTTTTCCGCTAATATAATCTATAACACGATGAACTCCAGTTATTTCTAGGCCGTGTTTTAAATACCATTTCAACAGTGGCGCGTACAGCAATACTTTAGTGGCGGTCAGAGATCCCACCAATTTTTTTCCATCTCCTCTTGTTCGGCCAGTATCGTTTAAATATTTTAACATGTGTGTGGGAACTTCATCAACCTCTACTTCTCTGTTTATAAATATTGGGGACATTTCAGAAAACTTATGTTTTAAGTTGTGTGTAACTTCTATATCCACCTCCGCAAACCCAAACCAGTCTCCAGATAAAACTCTTTTACAAAACTTTTTAATAAATTTAGGGTTATGTGGGGTATCTATATGGTGTATAGTTTCTCTCCCACACGGCATCTCTTTATTTAACGTAGATAAATATAACGCGTTTGCATCGTACCCCAAAACAGCCTTGCAAGGTTTGTTAATTCCTGTGAATTAGATCTAATATTTGAAACACCAGCTTCTGCATATCGTGTAAATACTATTGATGGACCGCCAACTAGAGCGTCCTTCATCATTTCGTATGTTTCTTCTTTTGGTGCATATAGAGCATCCTCCGGTATAATCGCCTTTGAAGATTTGTGTTCTTTAATGGTTCCTCTCAATAAATATTGTATAGCTACTCCAGGTAGTGTTACCGCATCTTTGAAAATATCCACACCTCTGTGTTTATAAAATTCACACATTTTTTCCACCGCTTCTAGGAACGGTGCTACATCTAAATCGTTATAATATTTCAACCAATCTCTGAAAGTTTTCATATTATTTTCTTCGAAAATTCTACGACATTTACTTAATTCTGTTTCATCTATTAACATTTTCCCAGATAGTTTGGAATACCAATTCTCTATATCCGGTAGTCCTGGGTAATCCAGTTTGTCTGGAGAATCGAACCACTCATAAGGAAAGAAAGATTTCTGTCCTTTGCATTCGTAGGCTTTTATCCAACTATCATAACTTACACCAGGTCCTAGATAAAGTATTACATCAAGAAATCTAAACTCTGGAGTAAATAGAAATATTGTTGCGTTTGCACGTTTTCCGACCATTACTTTCTTTGTTGTTGATGCCAGTTCGCCCTACTAGGTATTTCTTTATTAAGTTTATATCGTACTTACTGCTGTTAAAACCTATAACCGGTACTTGCTCTATCCACTATTCGATCTTGGCGATTTGGTTTTTACGTAAATGTTCTGTATTAAACCTATATCTTGACCACACTTCTTCTCTTATAGCTTTTCCCCTGACTTTCAAATCTTCTACGAATTTTTCTATAAGTTTTGCGGGATCTTTATCACAAATATGAGTTACTGTTCCTGAGAAATTATCTCCTATACTAACGCTTACCGGAACGTGCTCGGCTTCGTACTCTAGATTATTACCGAGAGTTTCAAATTCTGGGTTGAGATATGCCTCAAAATCGTATACTATCTGATATGGATAAAGAGTAGTGTCGCAACCGATCTTTATGTCTTTACCAGTTCTTTGAAATTCGCATTCCCACATAACTACTAGGTTGAATTCTTTGCTTTTTCTAATAAATGTATCTCTTCTCATAGTGGATGCGCGTTCTTCTTTTCTATGCTTTGCATGAATCTCACACCCGTGCCAGTAACAGCCGTGATATTGATATACGGTATTGGTTTCTGGACAGTATCCATCTACTGGAGCTCCTAAAATCCATCTTTCACCCCCGTGTCCACACTGTTCGTGGTGAATGTGAATTCCCTCGCGCTTTTCCACAGAGTACATCCAATCGATCGCCCCATAACTGTTAGAACTTTTTGGGTAGAACGCTTTCTCGAACGACGAACGCGGGCGCTCTAAATAATTACCATCACATATTACTTTTGTCTCACCTCTCATACATTTTGGCCCGTGTCTCTTCATATTACTCGCTTTCGTGAATTTCTGCTTGCAATTATCGCAGGCGTAAATTTTAGATAGGTTTTTAAGGTTTTTTATCAGAAATGCGTGATTATTAAACAGTCCTATTGTCATTGTTTATTACCTATTACCTTATAGTGCGCTGGTACCTTTTTCAACCACCATACATTACATTCGGTGGGTTGATATACTTCTATACCGATTTTAAAAAACTCTTCAACCTTTTTCAGATCTGAAAAAGGAATTGGTGAAACCACATTACTATCAAAATATTGCTTACTAAGTTCTTTCGCCTTTTCTGTACATCTGTCGGGTCTTTTATCTGTCATATGCATAGCTAGACACCTGAACAGACAAAGGTCGTCATTATACTTATCTAAAGAATACATACCTTTTTTATTCTTCAGCCATTCTGGAAGTTCTCCTCCTGCTGCTTCTTTTGGATGTAGACCCAAATATTTTCCCCTACTACCCTGTATTAGCTTTACAAAAACCTCTAAAAACCCTACCATCTTACAAACTTCCACTTTGTATTTGGTCTGTCTATTTTATCGGACTTATTCGTGTTTGCTCCTTATCTGACAGCCATTTTTTTAACGGTTTTCATTGATGATAGTGGTTCGCTACCACCGAGATTTTTTGTGAAATATTATAGTTTTAGGTTTTTCCATTTTTAGTTTCCTCCATATGTTCTAGCTTGTAAGAATATGAATATCTCAAATAAAAATTGGTTGTTAGATACGGAGTCAGTTTATCGGACATGCGTTCAGACTCGTTAATGTTAATGTTTTTACGAAAGGATAATGTAACTACCCGTCTTCCATTTTCTACCTTTTCCAATGTTTCATCGTGAGCCCCCAATATTTCTTCACCTTTTTCCACTATCGCGCGAACTATAGATCTTTTATTTGGTATTTGGTCACCTGTGTGTCTCAAATTATTTTTGCTTGAAGGTAATTCTTTAGAATTAATTACACTAGCCCTTAGCTCCGCAATACTTTCTTTTTGAATTCTGTTACCAACTTCCTCCGCTAGTGAGAGGTCTTTAAATGCCCCTCTTTTATAGGCGCGGGTAAACCGCTTCATAAACGCCTCATTCTTTGTGGCATTTATCAGCTTTGTCAACCCCCTAACTCTCAACCGTGTACTATAAGTAATCCCTAGCGATTCGGCTTCTCTTCTCAAACTTTCTATTTCTGGCGTTATCATATTTTCTGTAATACTACTTTTGTATAACCTATGAAATTTATCTGTTCAATTGGTCTTGAAAACATTATGTTTTTTTCACTTCCAATTGAATATAAACATATACATATACATATATAATGGAGTGTGAGACTTGTTGTAAGACGTTTACGCGTAAAGACTATCTACGAAGGCATCTAGCGAGACGTAGAAAAATTCCTTGTGTCCCCCCGCAATTTCAATGCCCCAGATCCCCTTGTAAATTCGTTAGTGCCCAAACTCTTTGTAGACATAAGCAACTACGCTGTCAGGTGGCTACAGGTGAACGTGGTTAGACTAGAGCTGGTAGATTAGTTGCTGATCTGCGAAATATTAGCTATATTGGAGGAGAAAAATGGGGTGTGGAATATAAACTATCTCATTGAAATTATTTTGTAAAATAATTATTTTCTCATAAATTTCCTCGTGGGGGTATTATAGGGGGTTGCAAATTTATGAATTTGCTGTCGGGAGATAATTTCCTCGTTAACCAATTTTTGGTTTTTCGGGGGTGGTGGGGGTAGTATATAGGGTTATAAATGATACCACCGTAGGTGGTATCATTTTGACTCCCTATATACTACTCATGTTGTACCTACTGAGTGGGCATGTACCTTTAATAAGTATGTCCATCTATATATGATTCCAGCACAAACATATTTATGCAATTCCCTAACATTTGATTGGTCCGTAGCAAGTCTCTGTCCAAAATTTATATCCCAGTAAACTCCCATGCCGAACTATTTTCCGTAACCGTGAGGCGCAGTTAAAATAATTCTTAATAAAACGGAAAATAAACACATTTTCTTGATGAATTTATTTCAAATGCTGGAATTATAATGAATGAATGGCCTTTTTGTGGAATTTATCGGGGATATAAACTTGGAAAAATCGCGGGAATACTGGACGAGGCCTTCCGGCCTTCGTCCAGTATTCCCGCGACTTTTCCAAGTTTATACCCCGATAAATTCCACAAAAAGGCCATCCCTATAGTATTTCTTGTATGGTTCCATGTATATGTTGAAATCTCTGCAAGAAGGAATTAAATTCTTACATTTCAGCCGGTAGTTACCGACAGTAGTTTACAGAAATATAACGGTGAATTACACTTCTCGCCAGCAGTAGTTTACACCACTCTCGTGTTTACCAGTAACGTCGCAATGACGTATTTCATTCTTCCAAACAAATGATGTTGTCGGACACACCCTCTGGATCGTGAGACAGTCGCCGTCACTACGGCCCGCCTCCAGAAATTAATTCGCATATATCTTTACCATATGTTACTCTCGATTCGCTTTGTTTTTATGAAAAGTGTTTAACATGTTTATTTAACCAGCTGAACTGATTATCTTGAAACATGCACTCGTGATTGGGTCCTACCGTTAAATAAAGTATGTTCGCTACTCTCACTCGTTTATTTAGCGTAATGACCCAATCACTCGAGCATTTTATCACGATAATCAGTTTACCTGGTGAAATAAACGGTATATATATGCCAGACAGTTCCACGTGCGAAATATGCCATTGCCCGCATTGCTAGAACCATGTTCCCACCGCGGCGCCAAGTATGTCTGTATGTCCAGAGATATTATACATATATAATATTATATGATAAATTGTGGCGTGAAAAATAGGTCCAATGCAAATGTGAAATTACCAACACAAATACATGTTCAGTTGTTTCTTCCAGCTGCCGCCATTTGATCCCATCGTGTCGCGAAAATGGGATAAAGAGATGCAAAAGTCGTCCGTCCGTCCGTCCGTCCGTCTGTCTGTTTGTCTGTCCGTCACTTTTTAAATTCTGCTATTACTTCTTTATATGACCGATTAGCTTCAAACTTCATGTACATATCTATTATCATCCATATATTCATTACCCACCCCAGCCATGCTCCCACGTGCACAAGGTCAAGGTAAAATAACTCGGAAATTTCACATTCAATAGATGCGTGCGCGTTTCATATACATGTATAACGTATTTGCTCACCCGTGTCCAAGGGCAAGGTCAAATAGCTTTCAAATTTCACATTCACTAAATTGTTTTCACATTCAGTAGATGCGTGACGTTGCTCCAATCTCCTACAGCTTCTTTATTGTATGACTGATTGACTTCAAACTGCATGTACATGTTTAGTATTATCCATCTATTCATTCCCCACCCCACCCATGTTCCCCCGTGCCTAATGTCAAGGTCAAATAACTCCGAAATTTCATATTTACTAGATTTTAACATTCAGTAGACGCGTGCGCATCCATTCTCTTTTAACTTCTTTCGTGTATGACCGTTTGGCTTCAAATCTTCATGTATATGTTTACTATCATCCATATATTCACCCCCACCCCAGTCAGTCATGCTCCCCTGTGTCCAACGTCAATGTCAACTAACTTGGAAAGTTCACATTTAGTAGATGCGTGCTCGTTTCATATATACCGTCTTTACTTTATGAGCGATTGGCTTGTAACTTGTGCATGTTTCTCATCATTCATAGTATAATTCCCCGCCCCACACACGCTCCCCCACACCCTATGTCAAGGTCGAATAACGTTCAACTTGGAATGTCACATTTAGTAGATGCGTTCAGTCCATTCCCCTATAACTTCTTTACTGTATGAGCGATTTGGCTTGAACATACATGTGCATGTTCTCATCATTCATCCTTTCATTCCTCGCCCCACCCATGCTTCCCCCTAAGGTCAAGGTCAAACAACTTTGAAAATGGACATTCGGTAGATGTGTGCGTGTGTTTCTCCTTTCCACTATAACGTCTTTAGTGTACAAGCGACCGACTTGAAACTTCATGCGCATGTGTCTTATCATTCATAGTTTCATTCCCCGCCCCACCCATGCTCCTCATGTTCTCAAAGTCAAGGTCAAATCACTTTGCAATTTCGTATTCAGCTGATATGTGTGCGTTTCTCCATTCCACTATACCTTCTGTAAAGTATGTGCATATTTCTCATTATTCATATTTTCATTCCCCACCACACACCTGCTCCTTCGCCCCCAAGGGCAATGTCAAATAACGTTTAAATATCACATTCTAATTTCAGTAGATGTGTGCGTGTTTCTCCATTCTACCATAATCTCTTTACGGTATGACAATTGACTTCGAACTTCACACGCATGTTTCTCATCATTCATATTTTCATTCCCCGCCCCATTCAAGCTCCCACCGCCCCCAAGGTCAATGTCAAATAACTTTGAGATTTCACATTCAGTAGATGCGTGCGCGTTTCTCCATTCCATTATAACTTCTTTACTACATGAGCGATTGGCTTGGAACTTCATATGTGCATGTTTCTCATCATACATATGTTTATTCCCCGCCAAACCCAGGTTCCCCACATTCCCAATTTCAAGGTCAAATAACATTGAAATTTCACATTCAGTAGATGCGTTCGATTTTCGCAATTCTCCTATAACTTCTTTAGTGTACGAGCAATTTTGGCTTGCAAATGCATGTGCATGTTTCTCATAATTCCTGTTTTCACTCCCTGCAGCACCGATGCTCCATCCGTGCCCAATGTCAAGGTCAAATAACTTTGAAATTTCACATTAAATTATTGAGGTGTGCGCGTTTCTCCATACTCCGATATCTTTACTGTATGAGCGATTGGCTTAACATTGAATATGCATGTTTATGATCCAACCATCACAGGCATTGGGATACAAGCCGTTGGCGGCGTTCTTGTGTTTATGTGGCTATAAACAGTCCCATATACTACGACATGTACTGTGACACGACACTCAGTGAAAACACAGACCAGCCTTCCGGCTATCAATAATATCATTTATCCCGTCAACACAGTGCGTATGTGCCGTGAAACTGTTTTGATATCCTGTCAATACGACCTAATCACTGCGTATGAATATGTGCGGTGGCTAAGATTATTATTTTGCATTTTAAAGCCATTATTAGGTGTTGACGGGATAAATAGAATAGTAGGTTAGTGCCGTGAATAGAAAACTATCTGGCGCGGCTCGGAAACGGGATGTGCTCGGCAGAGCCTCGCCCATCCAGTTTCCTAAGCCTTGCCAGATATTTTCCCCATTCACGGCACTAACCTACTATTCTCTATTACCCCAACTCCAAACGATGTACACGATTCGGAGCATTTTCATTGGCCGCGAATCCGGGCATACGGCAAGAGTTCATACACGAATAAACTGCAGAATAGTTTATATTGAGCACCATGCTATAGTTGAACTTTTACCAGTTTATATGTATACCCCGATACATTTCCCAAACAATGACGTTTATTCCTACAGTGGAACCCCTCTAAACCCGACACCAAGAAAACACCTGTGATATTATTTTTGATGCGTTCCTTTGTCATTTATCTGAGGTGATAATGTCTGTTCGTGATCACATAGCACACATATATGGCTCAGCATGATCAAATGCCTGCTTGACAGTGAAAGCCCTCTAGGTCGGACAACCTGGGGACCTCCCAGGGTGTCCGGTTTATAGATGTGTCGCTGTAATATCATATTAAAACATCACTCATGTAACAGTGGCGTAGCCAGTGCTACTTGCCGAGTGGAGTGTAGATCGAGTTTGGAAAGGGGCGCGTGAAACTAATTCCACAGTTTCCGGTTTAGGCGTGTGAAACTAATTCCAGAGTTTCCGGTTTAGAGAGGTTCCACTGTACATGATGAGAGGTGACGGGGCTCTTATGTACCGGTGTCGACTGCGTCGTGCCTACCGCGGCGGCTCGGGGTGGATTCCCAGCTACACGTGTGCTGGCACCTGCAATGACCGGTCTACATGTACCTACATATGCATAAGCCCACATTTTCTAGTCACAGCCACACTTACAATAAGAAATCATCAGGGGGCCGTTTCACTAAACTTCGTACGACTAAAATGTTCGTACGTGCACATTTTGGATCGGCTGGAAATTTCAATTGATGGATTTACATGTACTGAGCATAGCTGCATATGCAGCCTATGCTCAATACATGTAAATCCAATAATTAAGAAAACAGTGTTAATGTGAAATTTACAGACTATCATAAGTTTGCACTCACGAACATTTTAGTCGTACGAAGTTTAGTGAAACAGCCCCCTGGAATTGAAATGAGCTAACGGTATCTTATTGCATAAGATGTGCTTTCGCAGTTCAATTGTACAGTGTATTAAATAGCTAATACTCAGAAATAAATACACACAACTCTTTGCTATGGTTTAGACTTGTGTTTCATGAAAGTGATGTGACACACGTGCCATAACACCTGGGGCGAAATTTATTGGCATACCCAATCACTATACGTACGTATTCGTGTTACGCGCTAACGTTATGTAATATGAACAAAATGAAGACCTTCCAAGTTGTGTTCCTAATGGCGTCAATGCAATGGCATTTTGACGTTGACATTACCATGTTTTAACTGCCATTAGAAACATCAGTGACTCAGTAAAATGGTTGCAAGTGTGAGAATGTGTTCACATTCATATATTTTGTATATGTTATCTCCCTTGAGATAGCATATTATGTCACGCAAATGTCTATGGGTGCAGTCATATTGTCGTGCTATGCCTAAATGGCAAGTACGACCAAGAAAATAGTGCCCTGTGCCAACTGATCATATGGCGTTTTGGTCTTTCTTGCTTTGTATCTAAAACTCTACATATACTATTATCTACAGTTTTCACAGTTTTGGGCTCAGTTCATCAGTAAAATTCTGGAAAATACGAATCAAGACATTTCGTGCGTATGAATACAGCAGCTATTATCTTTAGTTCACACAGTTAGGTAGCAGTGACCAGTTAGCCGCCAGCTTCGTACAATGTTTTCTGGGAGTTTCAAACAGTAATTTATTCTAGAGAAAACGTATGTATTGGAATGGGTTTGCACCATCACAATACATTTGCCTCTGGATGATGATTGTGAAAATATGCAACGTTCAGTCTCTAGTTACGCAAGTGATCAGTTTTTGTGGATATAACATATTTCAGTACTTTCAGTACTTTGATTTATTTGATTGTCTGCCCTCGTGTTTATGGACCAATGAAGCACAACATTTCGTCTGAATTAATTGCATATTGCGACGCGTTCGCCAATATCTATTAAAGTAATCTTTAAATGTTTCAATACGTAGAAAGTGTTATTTAGAACCAGAGGCTCCACTTTGGTGACGTAATTTCCCGTGACGCAAACCATGCAATAGAATTCCGCATTTGCTATGAACATTTCGGCAAAATTCGACGTGACTTACGGAATATCGTAGATATGAGATATCGCACATGTTCTTAGGTACAAAGTCACATGGCGTCTTTCATGTGTGTTGGTTTAATATGATATTTATTAAACTCGTTGATTGATTCCATACTCTTTCTAATGAAATCAGTAAGCTCGATTAATTACAGTGGAACGTCTCCGGACACCAATACACCACCCGATATCTTATTTTTGATGAGTTTCTTGGACATTTATCTCAGGTGATAATGTCTGTTCGTGATCGCATAGAACACGACTGTGACTCAGAATGATCAAATGCCTGATTTAAAGTGAAACCTCTCTAAGCCGGACACCCTGGGGACCTCCCAGGATGTGCGGTTTATAGACGTGTCACTGTAATATCATATTACAACATCACTCATGTAACAGTGTCGTAGCCTGTACTATTTGTACTATTTGCCGAGTGGGGTGTAGATCGAGTTTGGAAAGGGGCGTGGGAAACGTGTTCCCTGGATTTCTACACTCAATTTCCTCGATTATTCGCACCCATGCACCCCTAGCTACGCAATGTGTAAGATACTCTATATGAGAAAAGCCATGATATTTTGTACCTAAGAACATGCGCGATTTTTCATATTTTCTTTAAATGACGTCGAAAGTTGACGAAATTTTCAAAGCAAATGCGGATTTCTATTTCTAGTTTCTGTGAAAATGTTATCATTTACGGAAAATATCGTAAATTTTATAAACAATTTTCTTTAGATATCGCACATGTTCTTCAGCACAAGATCACATGATTTGTCTCACGTATGAGGCTATGACTGGAAACACGGGGCTTATGAGATTTGTAGTGTAGCCGCTGATCCTAAATATATCACACTCATGTAGCCTGATAACGATATATATTCTTTGTTAGACGCATGGAATGTGTTGCATTGCATGGCGAACAGTGCAGATCCCGATCAGACTGGGCGGATGCACATGCTGATCTGGATCTACGCTGGCCGAAAAACCTATAAACCCATTTCTCCAGTCAGAGCCAAATATGAGGCACGCCATGGGATTTTGTATCTTCGGGCATCTGCGTAATCTCATGAAATACGTTAAAAACTTTACAAAATTTACAACATTTTCTGTAAATGACGTCAAAAGTTGACACAAATTTCAGAGTAAATTTCGCATGTACTCTGACATTTTTGTTGACTTTTGACTTTATTTATGAAAAATATTATAAATTTTGTAAACGGATTTCATGAAATTACGCAGATGCCCGAAGGTACAAAATCCGATGGCGTGCCTCATATAAGGTCCAACTTACCATGACAGTATCGGTATGTCACCGCGGCTCCGGATAAGGCCCCTATACCACAACCCATTGAAGCCGCACACAGTATGTCTCTCCATGGCATGTTGGCGGTCCCTGTACGCAAGCTACAAACAGTAACTCTGTAGCACGGTACGCAAATATATGTCAAGAGTTACTGTTCGCAAACACCTGCACGCGAGCACTTCTAGTTACTTTGGAACCTTGAAACAAACAAACGGATTTCATGAAATTACGCAGATGCCCGAAATCCGATGGCGTGCCTCATATAAGGTCCAACTTACCATGACGGTATTGGTATGTCAACGCGGCTCCGGATAAGGCCCCTGTACACAAACCCGTTGCAGTCGCACACAGTATGCCTCTCATGGTGGCGGTCCCTGTACGCAAGCTACAAACAGTAACTCTGTAGCACGGTACGCAAATATATGTCAAGAGTTACTGTTCGCAAACACCTGCACGGGAGCACTTCTAGTTACTTTGGAACCTTGAAACAAATGTTAACTTTTCTCGTTACCGTCCGGGGGGGGGGGGGGGGGGGGGGGGGGGGGGTCACTAAACTTCGTACGACTAAAATGTTCCGTTTCGTTCAAATTTAGGATCATCGGGAAATGTTAATTGATGGATTTACATTTATTGAGCATCGGCTGCATATGCAGCCTATGCTCAATAAAATGTAAATCCAATAATTGTTTACAAGACAATTATTTTATTTTGAAATGTACAGACTATCATAAGTTTGTACTTACGAACATTTTGGTCGTTCACAGTTTAGTGAAACGGTCCCCTGATGTCCGTTTCACTAAATTTCGTAACACTGAGAAGTTCGTAAGTGAAACATTTAAGTGTAGGATAACATTTAGGCCATAAAAAGTACTACTTCGGTTCTCAGATATCGCCGCGTCAGAAACATCACTAAACCTCGTACGACTAAAATGTTAATTGATGGATTTACATTTATTGAGCATCGAGCCGATGCTCAATAAATGTAAATCCATCAATTAACATTTTAGTCGTACGAAGTTTAGTGAAACTCACTCCCCCCCCCCCCTCCCCCCCCCCCTGTCGGAGACACGGAAATCGATTCTTCGCAAAAACGACAGAAGTTTGGGTGGAAATACAGAGACCACCAAAATACAGCTTAACGAGATGCGTTTGATGCGCCATATTTCATCAAAATCCGTTACGTAATAAGGACAATATGAAAGAATACGTACTTTGAATCAGATGGATTCTGGAAGTTTCAGTACTTGTTGTTGTTGTTAGTACCACGTGATCATACACCTTGTAGATTAAACACGTCTAAATTCAAACGAGCCGCTTCGAACAAATGGCGTACTGTGTGAAGCGTCATTTCCTATTTTGTCATTAAGGTGCGTAAATCACTGACTGGATTTAAACACTCCGCCATCCCGCGTTACATTTCGCAAACACCGGTGTCTGAGAACCAAAGTACTTTTCTATGATCTTATACTGGCAGCCGATGTTGGAACATCTTTAGTGGGTGTGTTTATATGTAATGGTACGAAGCCCCGCAGAGGATATGGATTTTGTTTTATTAATTCCCTCAATTTAACAATTCGTTCCCTCGAATTTAAAATCCGTTCCCACGATATAACAATTTGTTGACCTCGAATTAACAATTCATTCCCACGAAATGACAATTCGTTCCCTCAATTTAACAATTCGTTCCCTCAAATTAACTATTCGTTCCCATGATATAACAATTCGTTCCCTTGAATTAACAATTAGTTCCGACCAAATGACAATTCGTTCCCTCAATTTAACAATTGGTTCGCTCGAATTAAAAATTCGTTCCATTGAATTAACAATTCGTTCCCACATAATGACAATTCGTTCCCTCAATTTAACAATTAGTTCCCTCGAATTAACGTTCTGACCAAATGACAATTCGTTCCGTCAATTTAACAATTCGTTACTCGAATTAAAAATTCGTTCCATTGAATTAACAATTCGTTCCCACGAAATGACAATTAGTTCCCTCGAATTAATAATTCGTTCCCATGATATAACAATTCGTTCCCTTGAATTAACAATTAGTTCCGACCAAATGACAATTCGTTCCCTCAATTTAACAATTCGTTCATTCGAATTAACAATTCGTTCCATTGAATTCACAATTAGTTCCCACGAAATGACAATTCGTTCCCTCAATTTAACAATTAGTTGCCTTGAATTAACAATTCGTTCCCACGAATTAACAATTTATTCCCGTGGGAACGAATTGTTAAATGTAGGAACGAATTGTTATTTCGTGGGAACGAATTAGTAAAAACAAGAATTCTACGTCCCCTGCGGGGCTCCGTATAATGGGGTGTGCATGCAGGTGCAACATTGTAACGCTAGTTAATCACGTTGATATGAGAATCAAATAAATACAAATATTCGTACGAACATTTTACTGAAAAACGTTTTTTCGATTTTCCTATTGGGAATTTAACATGGGACAAAATGGAGGTAAAGGATGACGCTGTGAGTTGACAAACAGAAAAACAAACGGAAACTGACTCCGAAACTTGGTGAGATAGCTAGGAAATGATGTAAATAAGAAAACAAAAGTTAGATTTTGAAAATATGTTTTTAAAAATCTATGTTTAGCCCCCCATAGGAAAATCTTTTTTTCGCAATAAAATCAATATTTGATAGAATTTCAAGTGTTGGGGAGGGTAACCTTTTGTTATTAATCATGTTAATGAAAACATACTTACATTTAAATATTTAATGCGTTTAATAGCCAAAAGGTTGTCGGCAGAAAATCGTGGAACCGGCAGTAGTGAAATGGGCCCCTGGGACCCGTTTCACTAAACTTCGTACGATAAAAAGGCTTGTACGTAGATTTGTATGAATTTGCTTCTCACATTAATGTGGTTTCCTAGTGCAACCATTCCCCACCAGACAATATACTTTATTAACCGTGAACACATCTAAAGTTGCCATCACCGGCTGCCAGTGCCAATGTTATTGTGAAGTTCCATTTTGCGCTTACGAACTGTTTTATCGTACGATGTTTAGTGAAACGGGCCCCAGGGTCGGGTACAACATAATATCAAACTCGTTCCCATTTGATATGAGATGTATGAGACTCGTCAGCAATTGTATGCAACTCGCCAGAGGCTCGGTGCATAAATTGTGCGTGAATCGTTTCGTTTCATAAATCGCATATCAACTTGAAACAAGTTTGGGATCCTTTATATGTGAAATACTATACACGTTTGGCCGATACATGCATATTAGGCCATGGGCCCAACAGTCAACTACTGTCTGTTTCACGAAAGCTGCCTAATATAGAATGTGTGTATTCCAGGGCGGATTCACGTAGGGGAAAACCCGGCGCGTGTCCCCCTAAAATTTGGCGAGTAAAGATATGTTTGCTCTAAAATGTGCCATAACACAGCAAAATTGTGTGTTGATATCAAAACTATTCCAGAGGGCATACCGCCTGACCCATCTAGCAGTCTCCCCAGCTGGTCGACGAACAAACGGTACTAGTTCGAAAATATAAAATATAGTAAACTATTTCAATTGAGAAGTCCGCCACCCCACCCGCCCCCACAACCCCCACACCCCCACCCCACCCCCCCCCGTAACCGTAACCCCCTCCGAAATTAACACAACGATCTAAAGTAGGACTTCTTAAATATGTAAATTGTAAATTTTGGAGCCTGATCAGGGTCTGCAGTGATTGCAAAAATACTAGTAAAATATATGCCATACATTCATATAACCATATTTACAAGTGGTCAATTAAAATAATATTTAACAGTTATCAAACGCCAATCGTACGGTTGATGCAATGTGATATTTTTTAAAGTCGCTAAAAATTATATTACATTAGAAGGTACATGTACATGCAAGTGGTTGCAGATACAGATACAAATCAGTAGGCTACGTCCATGGGGCCCGTTTCACTAAACTTCGTAATACTAAAATGTTCGTAAGTACAACATTAAATTGCACATTAACAACGTTTTCCTGTAAACAATTATTGGATTTACATTTATTGAGCAGCCTATGCTAAATAACTGTCGAGCAGTTATTGCGTCAGCCTGGCAGTGAATATATGTATGCCACCGATGAATGAGTTTCACTTTCATTGATAATGTACACTCGTATGAAATATCATAAATATAATGTATGGACTAAAACCATTTATGACTTTTAGCCGACAGTACCATATCTGATAATGAACATGCAAATAAAACAAATAATAGCAACTGCAAATCCTGTAATCGCGGCTTAATCAAATTATATGTACGGGCCTATTAGGAGTCACACATCTCCATGTATCTCACCAGCACACTCAAATTATTCTGCATTATACTATGTTCCCGTCACATACCACTTCAAATGTTTGCATAACTTGCACACTATTATTATATTTAATGTCAATAACATTTATTTTCGAAAACATTTGTGTGCAAACAATATATATGCTGAACATGCCATTATTACCCCGACTCAATCATTAATGTATATTAATGTGTGTCTTACAGACTACGTGTCAATTAATGATCATAATTTAATATGTAAAACACTACTTTATTCCATGCAAACGCTGTACATATGATTATTAGGCAAACATTCAGTTCGTCAACAAAACTATTAAGTCCAATAGACGTAGTAATAGTAGTAATAAATATTAAAATATATAATCATGTGTTTTATAAAATATATAGAACTTCAATAAATGTTCGTGTACGTGCTGCCATTGCGCCATGTTGTAGGACCACCATACATGTGTCGAACTAGTACACATGGGCCACTGAGAAATATTCAGGTACATGTCCCCTATTTGTTCCTTAGACACTTCGCACAAAATGGAATTTTCCAGGAGCACAATTCACATAAGCGTAAAAACATGTTTTCTAATGCAATTGTATGTACTATATATATGAATATCACTTATCTTTCATGAAATAAATATTGCTTATAACAATCATGTTCACATAATAGTATTTATATTGCATATATCGGATAAACTGATGTTGCTGTCAGCAATGCACCTCGGTATGTACAATTGCTAACAGTATATCTACATCTACAATGAATTTTGTTGATATCAAATACATTTAAAATATTAGCAATGTCATAAACATATATTTAACCACCACCAATAACATTGTATGGTTTGTTGTTACACTATAATTCCACTCACATTCATTGATCAACAAAATTATATAATTATACCAGAACCTCTTCTATCATAACACAAGACGGTTTCCTGTACCTCACTAGTCTTCCAGAACACCGACATATGTCTGCTACGCAGAGTTACATGACTATATTTTACCGAAGGTCAGGTGCATGTGACTGCCATATGCGATTTCAAAATATAACACTTTATTTCTACAAATATGCACAGATATTATGTATATTTGCTAGTATGACAGTGAAGCATGTTTCTGCGTCGAATGGGTTAATTATTCAAACATGACACTATAATTATTGTCCAATTATGTAACTTTGATAGTCGAATATGAGATTATATACAATTTCACTAGACGTATTTCTATCACAATGTATTCGAAAATAGTTCTCTGGAAATATAAACGATTGACATGCAGACTGTTTCTGCCACGCACAGTCAGTTTAATATGACAGACACATAATAATATTGGAAGCTATATAAAATCAAGAAACAGTCGCATTTTTCGCCAGCAGACGTACGTATATGTTCATATTTTCGGTCTAGGCAACAGTATCAATAAATGTTTTATGGTACCATGTAAGTTAGTTGAGTACTACTCACATGTGTTTCCATATATGTGTCATTACCATCAGGTTCGTGCTCTTGCGAATATATTATGTCAGCATATGTTCAACATGTTTGCGACTCAGACTGTGTGCTGTTTACTAGATTATCAGTTGAGTATGTTTTAACTGGGCTCTCCGTTTTCTCTGACCTCTATTTCACACATGAATATTATACGTTTTGTACATGGCTATACTAGAGCAAGTGGGCAGGGGGTAACCGATACACCCGGCCGCAGCCTGGTCCGACATTCAAAAATTTCCTCAGTCCAATGGCCTTGACATTGGGCATGAAAGCAGCATGGATGGGATATAGAATGAAAATATGGATGATGATAAAGAAATAAAGGCAGTTTAAAGTCAATCCGACTGAGGCTGCAGAGATAATGGGTACCCGAAAGCTTCAATGCAAATCTCACGGACAGACGCCCTGGCGGACTAACAGATGGATGGACGGAAATACAAAAACACATTTCTGTTCGAAATAACACTAACCATGACTGCTAGTGGGTTCATTATTTCGTCATCACCCGGTATATCCTCATTCATGAGCAATTTATAACATGTTGTGTGCCAATGTAAAATGTGTTCTCAAAACAAAAGTTTGAATTATATCCAATCTATTAAAAGTGACGATCATTTTATTATTGTTATGTTACAGGCACATCCAATACCTACAGGGAAACTACATGACGATTATTTTCATCAATCTATTAATCTATATCCCATTCTATCATGCGTTAGCATACATTATTAACTACAACGAATTACACAAATTAAGACATTTTGCCGACATGCTACAAGTCATCTTATAGAATACTGTTATTTCGAACAGGTTCTCACACTGCACTCATGATTTAGATAATTGTATCCCCCGGACTCCGTCGGGGGATACTATGTGTTTGACAGCGGGCCGCGTCCGCGTCCGCGTCCGCGTCCGCGTCCGCGTCCGCGTCCGCGTCCGCCGCAGACACTTCTTGTCCGGAGCATAACTCGAACACCCTTTGGAATATTTTCATGAAACTTCACACATGCATAGACCACGACCCGAAGGTGGTTCGCGCATAAGAATGACAACTCTTGCATAGCTATTTTTTTAGTTATCTCCCTTTTTTGTTTCGCGCACTGATTTCGTGTCCGGAGCATAACTCGACCACCCTTTGGAATACTTTCATGAAACTTCACACATGCATAGAACACGACCCGAAGGTGTGTCGCGCACAAGAATGACAACTCTTGCATAGCTAATTTTTGAGTTATCCCCTTTTTTTGTTTCGCGCACTGATTGAGCATAACTCGACCACCCTTTGGAATATTTTTATGAAACTTCACACATGCAATTAGACCACGAACCGAAGGTGTGTCGTGCACAAGAATGACAACTCTTGCATAGCTAATTTTTCAGTTATCTCCCTTTTTTGTTTTCGCACACTGATTTCCTGTCCGAAGCATAACTCGACCACCCTTTGGAATATTTTCATGAAACTTCACACATGCATAGACCACGACCCGGAGGTGTGTCGCGCACAAGAATGACAACTCTTGCGTAGCTAATTTTTCAGTTATATCCCTTTTTTGTTTTGCGCACTCTACAAACTGGACAATTTTTGTCTAGTAGCATAAGGTCGTAAGTGCTATATGCAGACTATTATCATATAATAAAACAATTATTGACTAGTGAGCCATCGAATATAATCTGATATTCTATGGCTCACTAGTCAATAATTGTAAAATATGTTCGGGCCAGTGAAAATTGCTTTCGGGCCCAGGCTCGAGGTCAAGGCGGGACAAGGCGGGACAAGGCGAGGCATTTGATTCCGCGGAATTCTTGTTTACTTATCTCCCTTTGTTGTTTCATGCTCTGATTTTGTATCCAGAGCATAACTCGAACACCCTTTGGAATATTTGTATGCCCCACCACGATAGTGGATGGGGCATTTAGTGTTACCCTGGTCCGTCCGTCCGTCCGTCCGTCCGCACACACGAATGGGTACTTGTTGTAAGCGTACGGGGATCTTATTGGGTAGGGTTAGGATAGTGTTGGGTACTCTTGTTGGGTATTTTCATAGAGTAAAAACCCAACAAGTATTCATTCGTAGGAACGTGCGTCCCGTCCTCCCGTCCTCCCGTCCGTCCGTCCGTCACAAAACTTTAACACTCGGGTAAATGTCTCATAATTTCTTCATCCTTCGACCGATCTGCTTCATATTTCATATACACATTGCTCTAATGGTT
>CM055270.1:58670927-58695285 GCA_029237695.1 Conchocele bisecta | reverse complement strand
AAATTATAGCGCCGCGGTCCACGGCGCTATAACCGGCTGGGGAAAGGCCTGCAATAACCCCTGACCTATATCTGACATTCACCTACATTTAACCTTGAATTACTTGGTTAATTTCCCTTGGTTAAGGTTTTTAGTCGACCTTGGTTAAGGTTTTTATGCGGGCAGCGGCCACCTTGTTTCTCAAGCTATGTACATCGACAACCCTCGTAGTCGAGCTATTGTACAGCTCTTCTTACTACTACCAGGGTTCCCACAAGCCTTGAAAAGTCCTTGAATTTTGGTCGAGTCCTTGAAAACTCTTTGAATTTGATTTTGGTGGGTTTTGTCCTTAAAAAGTCCTTAAATTTTGAGAAAAACTCCTTGATTTGTCCAAGACTGCGCTTGAATTGTCCAAAATTGATAGTACAAGCGCATATTTTGTAAATGATATTATGTTTGGCTGGCTGTTTCATGTTTTTTACCACCATTTTTTATCCATTTTTTATCCATTTTACCATTTTCAAAGCTATTGCACAATGCTGAATACAATTAGAGGGGGATATGGTTACCATAACACCGCACCGTTGAGTCAAAACTTAGTGTAACTTGGTATAACTTCACTCCTTGAACATGAATAAATACTCCTTGAAAAGTCCTTGAAAAGTCCTTGAATTTCATTTTGACATGGCTGTATGAACCCTGTACTACTACTACTAGCGCCAACCTGACTGCGAGTGGAGAAATGGGTACATGGGTTTTGCAACCAGTGTAGATCCAGATCAGCCTGTGCATCCGCACAGCCATCAATGATACACCTGTGCTGTCATGCATCTAACAAGCATCGTAGGTCATTATCCAGCTACAGGCAGGAGCTACACTGGCCATAACTTGTCCCAATTTCTCCAGTTTCAGTCTGCAAGGCAACAGGCTACAGTTTATCATTTGCCATGTTTATACAATGACATTACAGATTGTGTTAGGTGTATGAGGAGAATTGGCGAGAAGTATCTAAAGCGTCAGCGTGGACATGTATGCAGTGTAACGAGAACGGCTGTAAAAGAAAATGAAATTTCTTGTAACCGGGTGAGTATCTGGTCAGCTGTAGCGATTCATAAACTATGTTTGCACCAACAATTTTTTAAATTCGGAGACAAATCTGAACCGATGAAATGGATTTTTCAAATGTTTTGCCTTGAGATGATGTCGATTTCAATACCCACATCTTTATGTCCAAGTTCAGGGTAACACTTAGAGGTCAAATGTCAAGAATGTGCTTCTGTTTCTGCTATACACTTTCAAAACCGATGAATGATTTGCCATACATGATTACCATGCGGAGACGATGTGTTGCTAACTGGCTATGCTCAACGGGTGTATATATTGTGACCTTCAACACTTTTGGTCATGTGACCCATAGGGTCATATATATTCAGAAAACCATAAGTATGTCAAGGTGTATATATTTTTTTCGTCATTTCGTTTGTCTGTTCGTCCATCCGTAAGATTTGCGTTATACGTTTTTTTTGTCAGTTCAGGCAGAGGTCGGGGTTATCTGTGATTGTCTGCTCACTTGCTCTAGTTACATGTACCAACTGTTTTGGTCACATTTCATCCACTGCTGAGACACAGGGCCTTTAACAAAACACATATTATCCAATTTTATTCGAATTTTGTGATGCTGTGGTAAACATTCGTTAGTTTTACCATCTTTATATTTGCTTATCAAGGCCTAGATAATATGCATTATTACCTTTTCGGGTGTCATTGCAACCACAAGTCTGATTGACATGGAACTACATGTGCTTTTTCAGCACATCTCATTTCATTCTATAGCCCACCATGCCTAAAGGGCCAAATTTGTAATTTTAGCCAGTCCAGGCAGCATTTAGATGCGTCTCTTGGCTATTTCACACTTGTTTTTGCTTTAAGTGTTCTTGTTCAAAATTCAAGTGATTTGTAATTATTTTCAGGGTTGGCCACTCGCACCTCTGGAGGCCTGAGAATGCCAGCCGTTCAGCAGTGTAGCCACATTTTCTTACGGGGATTCACACCTGATATGGTGATATGGTGTACCAAAGATGCCTGACAGTGCTAAACATCTGTACATATTTCCATGCTTGTGCTGACAGTTAATGGTGCTGACAGTTAATGGTTGATAGTTGTTTTAATTCTGCATTATTTCAATCATCAATACATTCTGGAGCCAATGTATTAGCTATTTATTCATCTGTACAGATTTCCATGCTTGTGCTGACAGTTAATGGTTGATGGTTGTTTTAATCCTGCATTATTTCAATCATCAATACATTCTGGAGCCAATGTATTAGATATTTATTCATCTGTACAGATTTCCATGCTTGTGCTGACAGTTAATGGTTGATGGTTGTTTTAATCCTGCATTATTTCAATCATCAATACATTCTGGAGCCAATGTATTGGAGATTTATTCATCTGTACAGATTTCCATACTTGTGCTGACAGTTAATGGTTGATGGTTGTTTTAATCCGGCATTATTTCAATCATCAATACATTCTGGAGCCAATGTATTAGAGATTTATTCATCTGTACAGATTTCCATGCTTGTGCTGACAGTTAATCTTGCATTATTTCAATCATCAATACATTCTGGAGCAATCAGCAAGGAAGTCAGAAACATCTCGCATATTGATGCTCCAAAATGTATTGGTGATTGAAATAATGCAGGATTAAAACAACCATCAACCATTAACTGTCAGCACACTCTGATGGTTTGTTTCTGCTAATTTTTGTCGTTGATTGTATGTTATGCGAATATTATGTGAAAAGCATCAAAATTGTGATATGTTTCTCACAGGGGGGGAAATTTCCCCCCTCCACTGGTTTGTTTCTGCTACTTTTTGTCGTTCATTGTATGTTATGTGAATATTATGTGAAAAGCATCAAAATTCTGATATTTTTCTCACAGGGGGGGGGGGGAAATTTCCCCCCCTCCACTGGTTTGTTTCTGCTACTTTTTGTAGTTGATTGTATGTTATGTGAATATTATGTGAAAAGCATCAAAATTGCATCAAAATTGTGATATGTTTCTCACAGGGGGGGAAATTTCCCCCCCTCCACTGGTTGGTTTCTGCTACTTTTTGTCGTTGTTTGTATACTATGTGAATATTATGTGAAAAGCATCAAAACTGTGATATGTTTCTCACATATGTTTCTCACAGGGGGGTGGGGGGGGATTCCCCCCCCCCCCCCCCCCCCCCCCTCTGCTGGTTGGTTTCTGCTACTTTTTGTCGTTGATTGTGTGTTATGTGGATATTATGTGAAAAGCATCAAAATTGCATTAAAATTGTGATACGTTTCTCACAGGGGGGGGGAAATTTCCCCCCCTCCACTGGTTGGTTTCTGCTACTTTTTGTCCTTGTTTGTATACTATGTGAATATTATTTGAAAAGCAACAAAATTGTGATATGTTTCTCACATATGTTTCCACTGGTTGGTTTCTGCAACCGTTTGTCGTTGTTTGTATACTATGTGAATATTATGTGAAAAGAAATAAAATTGTGATATGTTTCTCACATGTGTTTCTCGCAGGGGGGGAAATTTCCCCCCCTCCACTGGTTGGTTTCTGCTACTTTTTGTCGTTGATTGTGTGTTATATGAATATTATGTGAAAAGCATCAAAATTGTGATATGTTTCTCACATATGTTTCTCACAGGGGGGGAAATTTCCCCCCCTCCACTGGTTGGTTTCTGCTACTTTTTGTTGTTGATTGTGTGGTATGTGAATATTATGTGAAAAGCATCAAAATTGCATTAAAATTGTGATACGTTCTCACAGGGGGGGGGGGGGGGGGGGGGGGAATTTTTTCCCCCCCTCCACTGGTTGGTTTCTGCTACTTTTTGTCGTTGTTTGTATACTATGTGAATATTATGTGAAAAGCAAAAAAATTGTGATATGTTTCTCACATATGTTTCTCAAGGGGGGGAAATTTCCCCCCCTCCACTGGTTTGTTTCTGCTAATTTTTGTCGTTGATTGTATGTTATGTGAATATTATGTGAAAAGCATCTAAATTGCATCAAATTTGTGATACGTTTCTCACAGGGGGCCTCCTCTGGTTGGTGTCTGCTACTTTTTGTCGTTGTTTGTATGTACATGTATATTATGTGAACATTTGATATTTCGTGTTTGTACATTATATATAGACCCATATTAATATATTTATTTAATTAAATGATTTTTATTATCCCTTTTTTTTCTTTAAATTCTGTACGTTATCCCGAATGAATGCGGATGGATTGATTGAGGGGGGGAAATTTCCCCCCCTCCTTATATCTAAAAGTGTAATTTTTGTGTTGATAAAATCACTCCATATGGGTGAAAATCTCCACCCTGGGGGTCCAGAAATGGATCAAAAAGAGCATTAAAAAATGCAAATCAGCCTCCGAAAAAGAGGAATGTTAGTGGACTTTCCTCTTTTGTAATGGAGCCAATTAAACCTGTTTTTAGCGTAAAATTCCATTCAGCCAACATAACTGACACACATTATTCGCAAAGGGAGATAATTATGCATGACCTGCAAAAATATCTCTATCACGTTATCCCGAACATAATTGAAATCAATTACACCCCTGACTGATCATGTTAATATGATTCGTTTTTAATTATGTACAAGAATCTCCATTTTTAGCATATATGCCTACTCCACTACCACGGAATTGATTTGTGGAGTGCGCTATTAAGTTGTATCCTATTAGAGTTGATGGTTTTGGCATTTCTTGAAGGCATATTGAACCGGGTGACAATATGTTAGTATAATGCATTTATTAGCTCTCCTTTGTCCGTAGAAATCCCCGACAGTTCCACTGAAAGACTGTCAGGGGGTGATTATTACTATTATGGTTTCTACCCATATATGTTTATGTTTTATTAATGTTAGATATTATTGCGAACATATTCTGCGTCTGTGCAGAAGAGCGCCATGTCTAGTATTCAGAGGTTCTGGCTGGGAGGCTGTTTCATGTTCATTGCTTCCCAGCTGTACTGAAGGCGCTAGGACATTGGGACATTGCTTACATTGGGCTATACGGTTAGGTTTTTTAGTTTGACGACTACCAAATGTGCCATGCCTTTTAAACGTTTGTTATTGTATTTATTTAAGGGGCATATTGTATGTTTTGTTCTTATTAGATTTAGTGCACTTATTTTGTTCGTCCACAGGACTACCCGTTGGACTGGCATTTGGGGTAAATGTTTTAATGTCGTTGGTTGCTGCTTCTGTGTGTTGTTTCTTCACACTTTTATGACCTTATGTTATGTTGTGTGTGTTAATGTTGTGGCTTCAACTATTTTGTGATTTATTTGATCAGCATAGAGGTGATAACGCTGGGGCAGATTTGTTGGGGCTATTGTTTACGACTGGACAGCAGAAACGGGTTACGCAGTCCATGCTGATAATATGTGACATTTCGGGTTCCATTGAAGTTGTTATGCCGAGTTCCGCCGCCTGTTCTATTATTGTTGTGTCTATTTCCGTTATTACTCCAGCATGCTTGCGATTACTCGTAGCTATTGAAAGATGCAGAGTTCAGTATTGTTATTTCTTCTTTGTTTAGTGGGTGGGGTGAGGTAGGGTTTTGTCTGGGTGTCGTGTTTACTTGTTGATTAATGGCGTCAATGGATGGTGGTTCAGATGCCCGTTTGGGTTTGTTGTATTGTGGTGTTGCTGGGATAGTTGAATACTGGCCGTTTTGTTGTTGTATTGGTAAGTTAGTGGTGGCATGAACATGTGTTGTATTAGTTGAAGTTTGTATTTGCAGTTGTTCATTGAGTGCGTCGCGCGTTAGTTGTCTTGTTTGATTTTTGTGATTCATGTGCGTCTTGTATTTAAGAAATATCGGACAGTATGTATCGCTGACACGGTGGCGACAGGCCTGTAATTCTGTTACATAGCAATTGTTTCAGAAATCGTTGTCCATCGTGTATTTAGATGTGCAATATTTATAGAAGTGTGCATACCCACAAATTGGGCAGTGGACAAAGTTGTTTCTGCACGCGTCTTGTCGGTGACCAAACTGCTGGCATTTATTGCAACGAATTGGTGTTCAATTGTGACGTCAATATCGATTGGGTTACCGTTGTTGATGTATGAAGCTGGTGTTATTTGGTATCGTAGATTAATGTTGAATTTGACTAGCAATATGGTTTTAGATTTACGTGGTGTGCGTCGGTGATGTTGTTCGTCTTGGCGTCTAATGCCAGCATGATATCTTCTTTGCTCAATCGGGCGACGTCAGGGTGCTCATCTGTGCCCACCGTGACAATTTGCTGCTGTTGTTGTTGTTGGTGTGTGTGTTGGAGTGCGTTTTCCTGGGGTGTTAACTAACTTGAATTCTACGTTTGACATATTTGGGGGTGCGTGAATGATTTTGCTCTACCAATCCATTGTTTTGGTAGAGTGACTCTAATGATGTCCGGTACGCTGTCGAGTGTACACCGAATATCTGACTGGTGTAGTCTATTACCCAGGAATGACATCAGGGCCAAGACGAAATGTGGTAATCTTATCGCAGCTCGCCTGGACCCAATTATTTTGAAGCGGATTGTGTCAGTCTGTGAGCGATTGTTTGTCTGTGTGTCAGGTATTGTGGGTGTGATTGGTTCCGCGGTTGATTGACGTGGTGGTTGGGTGGTCTGTGTGGACATGTGGTTGCTTGGCCTCTGGCGATTTACTACTAAGCGATAATGAATCTGACATGTCCTGTTCCCTAGTTCTATTTTTCGTATTAGCTTTGTTGATTTTTGTCATTATTTAACTTTATCCGAGGATGGGAAACGAATATTGTTTTATAATAGGTAATAATAAGTATTTTTTGATAATTTTCTGTACGTTGGCGCCTACACTATATATAGTATATGCTACTACAATGTAATTTCTGCTATTCATGTATATATTGTCTATATTGTATATTTTTATAATAAGTACTACATTGTATCAAATAATGATAATTAATTTAACAGTTTTTATTGATTTTCGTACGTTGGCCCCTAGACTACAAATGTTATGTGCTACTGTGATGCAAGATATATATATTCGAGTAATATTTAATGTATATAAACAAGTATATATAAGTATATATTTAGTTCTGATTATTATTGCAAAAATAGATTGAATTAGGATAAAGGAAATTAAATTCTACTAATCAAATTAAATAATAATTAATTATGGATCCCTACGTACAAAGAATCCTCTGAGCATAATAAAATATACTCACAATATCACCTCACTGTGTCAACGTATGTGCTGAGCTATACTTACGTGTGCGAGCAAAGTACAACAATAGTGATTATATACTTCACCTGTATGCAGGGTGCTGATAAAAGAGACCCTATGCTATGCTGAACCACGATAAATCACGTGTTTTGTCAATCTAATATACACAGATCACTGTACATAGCAGAGCCAGAAACAACAAATTAATACACTTACTTGAGTATTGCTGCTACGGTGTAGTACGTCGTGACAATCTTGTAATAAGGTGAACCAGTGAAAGTAGTCACAGATTTGAAGTGTTGCGATCGATTGTTATCAGAGCGATATGAAAGGTCAAATGGGTTACGTTAATTATCTGAACTGTTTTCAATGTTTGTAGATGAATGAGTGAAATATATATACATAAACAAGTCAATGTCGGGAAAATGTGTCGATGTGACATACCTGATTATATAATTGTTACAAAATGTTCTGATAAAAATACCGACAGTAAGCATAATATTACTGGTGCATGTATACACTGTATCCTCTCGTCGGGAATAATTAATTTGAAAACGAATTTTGCAATTTAATTGTTTAATTGTGTCAGAAAAAGTACATTCAACGCCTTTGTAAACAAATAAATGAGTGGCCAACCAAGCCATGCTAAAAAGCACCGTGGCGTACGTACATGCATTTTGAATTCATGTCCGCACACTATATAATCCAGTCAGTGATTTGCACACTAAATTTGTACCGACCACAAAATTGCGATATTTGTTTGAAGCGTCTCGTTTGAATTTAGACGCGTTGAATCTGCAAATATAGAATGTGTGTATTCCATGGCGGATTCACATTGGGGAAAACCAGGCGCGTGCCCCCCTAAAAGTTGTCGAGTAAAGATATGTTTGCTCTAAAATGCACCATAACGCAGCAAAAGGGGGTGTAGATATCAAACATATTCCAGAGGGCATACCTCCGGACCAACCTAGCAGTCTCCCGAGCTCCGCTTGGTCGACGAACAAACGGTGCTAGTTTGAAAATACAGTAAACTATTTCAATTGAGAAGTCCCGCCCGCCCCCCCGCCCCCCCCCCCCCCGACTAACCTGAAATCCTGGATCCGCCCCTGGTATTTGCTTTATATTATTTTCAAGCCTCCGACTAGAAACATTCAGTGTTTAGTAGTACATGTAAGTAAATTAACAACGATCTAAAGTAGGACTTCTTAAATTTGTAAATGTTAGAGACCTGTGCATCTGTGCAGCCTGATCAGGGTCTGCACTGATTGCAAAAATACTAGTAAAATATATGCCATACATTCATATAACCATATTTACAAGTGGTCAATTAAAATCATATTTAATAATTATCAAACGGCAATCGTACAGCTGATGCAATGTGATATTTTTGAAAGTCGCTAAAAAATACGTGAAATTAGAAGGTGCATGCAAGTGGTTGCACACGAACATTTTAGTCGTACGAAGCTTAGTGAAACGGGCCCCCGGTGGCTACAATTATGTTCGCACTAAATATGCCTGTGACACGATACCAACACACTAAATATTAATAATTAAACATGTTTGGCCCAGTGTCAACATGATGCGATATGCCAGGAGCCGCGTAATTAGCACTACCATAATTGTTAACTGTGATACGATTATTTTCTGACAATTTCAAAATTTTATTTTATGTTGATTTTCGAAATATTCGACGGTGAACCAGTAAATAAAATGAATTAAGACCTAGGCCCAGTTCTATCCGTGGCTAATTTTATCCAGAATACGTGTACATTACGGATTTAACGTCCAATATATACTAATTGTAAATATATTGAAGTTTGCATTATGTAAATTATTCAATTTGATGAAAATAAAACTGCTCCATCACAAATAGAAGCAGTGATATTGAAAATAAAATATAATTGTCGGCCATTTTGAAATTCAAGATGTCGGACATGAATGGCTATGTTGGTGGTCATTATCATATCCGATTTAAATTTCTGGACCCAGTGTATATTAATGTTGCCATAAAAAATATGAGTCTATAATACATGTATGCTAACCTATAGCAAATCCAGAAATTCACGGCGGTTGCAATGACAATCAAGATGGCGGACCCATATGATGAGGTCGCAATGGGTACCCGTTTTAAAATACTTTCTAATGTTAAGAATAAATTATGTGCCAATGTCCATGCTTTTATCACAAAGTGCACAATCATACTCTATAACTGCCTCACTATAATAACTGTTCAACAATGATCAAGAGTGCCGGAAGTCACAAAATATGCCCGTCAAAGGATTGATTGGAGATGTAGATGTAGAAGTAGATGACACAAACTCAATACCACATACATAGTTGTATGCAAGAATGTGTAGAATAATACAGTTTGCACTTGTTTTAATTTCACACAAAAACATGTACAAGCACGACATATTACTAGTAACATGTGCATGAATGTGCATACTTACATGTCATTCAATATTTCTAAATATATAATATACATGTAATTCCTACTTTGTATATGTATATGTTTGAATTGTTTATAAAGAAAAATAAACTACAACAAATTAAGTATCAATTAATAAGAAAGAGAAAGGAAGTAGAGGAAGCAAACAAATGTTTAGAATAAAGCTAAATTAAAAATGCCGTATAGTGAAACATAAGTTTTCGTTTTAAAAACACCATCATCATGATGGTACACATTTTCAATATGTGGAGAAAACATGTGTAAAAGTTCAGATTGATTGACATATAGCTGTTAGATAAGTTGATTACACAAACTATTAGGCTAGAGCTAAATGGCAATGTCGATCAGGTGGTTCAATATATGCAGAAGACATATGTACATTTACAGATTGATTGAGAGAAAGCTGTTGGTGGAGTTGAATATACTAACTCTATACCCCATACAAGATTGTATGCAAAGATGTAGACTTTATAAGCTAAAAAATCCGTATTTTTGTGAAGAAAATGTTCGTAGAAAAAATAAAAGCAAACTGGTGTTAGCGATGCTCAGCCAGTTTCTTAAATTGCTTAAAATAGCATAAGTTCTTGTTGGTGTTAAACTATAGTCTTTGAGATTGAAAAACAAACCCACAAGATCTGTCACAATATCTTGTTTCAAACTCAATATATCGTACTTTAAAGTAAGGTACTATAGACGGACTTTTAAAATTACCTGTCCAGAAGGTATAAACAAGTAGCCCAAGATATTCAGATACATGTACATAGAGAATACCAGGCTAGTGTCTTTTGATGTCAAGTTTATCAGGCAAGGCTAGGAAACGCGTAGGAATTCCGAGGCTTGCCGAGGAATTCCTACCGTTTCCGAGCCGAGCCTGATAAACTTGATATCAAAATACACTAGCCTGGTATTCTATTCATCAGGTAACGTTTTATGCTCGAAAATGACATTAGATGACGTCGTATTCTATGGACAGAACGCGGACTTGTTTACGTTGCGTCAGCCCAAGATATTCAGATACAATACATTGATCATACAATACAATTTATAGCATCCAGAGTCATGGTAACGTGTATCGAACCAAAATTAAAGCATTGATAAACTTGCTGTCAATAGAAATCATGCAGTTGCGTCCCAGTTACCCTGTATATGTAAGAAACATGTAGACTATTTTAAGAAATACCATGAATATAGCTAAATATAGTACTTAGCTTGTCATCCAACAATTAGCACAACTAATTTTATTGACAGGGGATTGTAGTTAGATTAGTTAATTAAAGCTTTTTAATAGTGTCGATGATTATCCGTAAGCTTTTTAAAAAACAAGTTTATAACACGAACAATGTTTCAAAGTTTGAAACACAGTAATTTAATTTTTATTATAGGAATGAATGGCCTTTTTGTGGAATTTATCGGGGTATAAACTTGGAAATATCGCGGGAATACTGGACGAAGGCCGGAAGGCCTCGTCCAGTATTCCCGCGACTTTTCCAAGTTTATATCCCCGATAAATTCCACAAAAAGGCCATTCATTCCTTATAATTCCAGCATTTGGAATACAGTCATCAAGAAAATGTGTTTATTTTCCGTTTTCTTAAGAATTATTTTAACTGCGCCTCACGGTTACGGAAAGTAGTTCGGCGTGGGAGTTTACTGGGATATAAATTCTGGACAGAGACTTGCTACGTGCCAATCAAATGTTATGGAATTGTGTAAATATTTTTGTGCTGGAATTATAGCATAATAATGCAGTTAGCCAAACTTAATGTTTACATAACAAGTATAAATGGTCAAGGGTAGTGATTTCTAAGCCTACTTATGAGACCATATAATTTAAACCGACCTTAAATATGAAAAAATCTAAACAAACATATTCAAAACATTACCCCACCCACATTGTATACATTGTGAACTCGACGAAACAGTCCCATAACTTACTAAGTAAATAAAAATCAATATATTATTTACATACACATGATGTAATTTGTACCATAAGACACTTCAACATTCATAAGTATGACTGACAAAGCCTCCAGTGTTAAAAATACATGTTTTTTTCTATCCTGCTTAGCACAGAATTGCCGAGTCCGCCATCTTGAATTTTAACTTCCTGTGTATACATGGCTTGATAGCGAGGTAAAACACATCGTTTTAAAGCATGAATCCGCTTGAATGTGGCAATAAAGTTGACTAGTATTAAATCTATACATATGTATGTGTCAGTTTATATTACAAATTAAAGTGAAATCGTCAGTAATACCTATTATTTCTGCAATTATTGCTTTCAAAGTCTTCGTAGTCGTATATATTTAGCGATCTCATGTGAGATTTCCCAGTTTCCTTGACCTTACATCCCTTCTTTTCAACATGGTTCCCTGTTCACCCGTCAATACACTGTATTTGACCGAAATAAAACGGGAGTAAATTGGGCCGTAAATTTCCAGTTATGAATATTCATGAGATACCGGTCACGTGGGTCACATGACACCATTGAGCATGTTCAAGATTGTACGTAAACGTGTAGAAAAACAGGTATGACAAAAGTAGTTTTTCCATCAAAGAGCATCACCGTTCACATGTTCAATATGTGTAGAAGACATGTGTAACGTTTGAGATCGACTAACTGAAAGCTGTCAGAGGTGTTGATTACACAAACTATGGAAACAAATAGCGAAGTTGAAAAGACAGTATTTTTGTGAGAAAAAATATTCATTATAAATGCGTTGACGTCAAGGTGTCGGGGGTGTCGATTACAATGGTTAATTTGCCCTCTGCAAACGAAGCCAACCTTCAACAGAAGAGTTAGCTCAATTGATATCAGCACACCTGTAATGTATCATGAATAATCCGTCCGCGTTTTGTTATTAAAACAGACATATACAAATGTATAAACACTGTACTTACAGTATGCTATATAACCGTTTATATTGGCACACATTGAATGTATGAAATATGCCTAAAACCGCTAAATATCCAAGATGGCGTCGAACAAAGATGACACTAAATATAGTTCTTCTCAACATGCCCCAATGAACAACGTTACACACTCGGTTTTAGCGAAACAAATCTAACTACTGTCTGTTTCACGAAACATGCCCACATTTTACGACCATACAAATAATGCAAAAACAATACTTTTTTTCGATAATATTAAATTTGATAAAAAATAAAGAATGAGCCTTCTTTTTATTTCGCGAAAGTTCGTCCAATATTGATTTTATTACGAAAACGCAATTTCACCATGTTAAACCCCACGCTATGAAGATGTCTATGCAAATTTAATATGGGGAAATTTTCAAAATTGATCTTTTTGTTTTCTTAGTTAGATAATTTCCAAGCTATCTAACTAGGTTTCGAAGTCAATTTCCAGTTTTTTCTTCATTTTTTGACTCCTCCCCCAGCTCCCCCACCTCCTTTTCCCCCATGCTAAATTGCCATAGACAAATCAATCTTTCGTAATAAAATCTATATTTGACCAAATTTCACTAAATAATAAGAAGGCTCATTCTTATGGGGTGCCGTTTTGGACTTCAATAACACTTCGTGATATCATCACTTCAAATACATGATATCACCTATTCGAATGGATGATATCACCTATTTGAAGTGATGATATTACCTATTAGAATGGGTGATATCACCTATTCGACACTGAAATGGTGATATCATGCATTCGAACTGGTGATATCATCACTTCAAATGGATGATATCACCTATTCGATTGGATGATATCACCTATTTGAATGGGTGATATCACCTATTTGATTTGAAGTGATGACATCATCCATTCGAATAGGTGATATCTTCTCTTCAAATACATGATATCACCTATTCGAATGGATGATATCACCTATTCGAATGGATGATATCACCTATTTGATTTGAAGTGATTATATCATCAATTCGAATGCATGATATCCTTACTTCAAATACATGATATCACCTATTCGAATGGATGATGTCACCTATTTGAATGGATGATATCATCTATTTGATTTGAAGTGATGATATCATGCATTTGAAGTGATGGTATCACCCATTCGAATACATGATATCATCCATTCAGCAGAAACTGGTGATATCACCAATTCGAATGCGTGATATCATGTATTCAGGACGAATAGGTGATAGCATCCTTTCGAATAGATGATATCACCCATTCGTTTAAATGATAAAAGATAAAATGATTACTCCCTGTTTACAGTAGTCTCGCAGAAACAGGACTTCCAGTCAAGGACAAGGGTGCAAGGAGCTTATGGGATTTGTGACCAGTGTAGCTCCAGATCAAATAGCACACTTCCATAACCTGATATTGCTTGTTAGAAGTGTGATGAGTGTTTCATTGATATAATTGAACAGTGTAGATCCTGATCAGCCTGTGCCACGTCCGCACCCCGTCTCTGATTGATGGCTGCTAACGCAGCTGTCAGCATTCCTGCTAAGGTCGCCATTTGTTATTGTCGTTCACACTTAAATCTCCCGCGCGAGAAACAAAACATTAAGCACGCGACTTTACTGCGGGATTATTATTGTTTTGTTCATAATTTAATATCTTATTGTAGAATAATTTCATTATATATATAGAATTATAATATTAACACGTTTGCATGCTTACCATTTTTGTTAGCATATTTAGCAAGTGTTTTTAACGTTAGGATATTTTCTCTTTTTTTCGCAGGGAGAAATCCTTCATTTTGAAACATAATGTTTCTTCCGAAAGGATGATATCACCTGTTCGAAAGGATGATATCACCTATTCGTTCTGAATACATGATATCACGCATTCAAATTGGTGATATCACCAGTTTGTGCTGAATGGATGATATCATGTATTCGAATAGGTGATATCACCTATTCAAATGCATGATATCATCACTTCAAATCAAATAGGTGATATCATCCATTGAAATATGTGATATCATCCATTCGAATGGATGATTTCATGTATTTTAAGTGATGATATCACCTATTCGAATGGATGATATCATCACTTCAAACGAAATAGGTGATACCACCCATTCAAATAGGTGATATCACCCATTCAAATAGGCGATATCGTCCATTCGAATAGGTGATATCATGTATTTGAAGTGATGATATCATCAATTCGAATGCATGATATCATGTATTTTAAGTGATGATATCACCTATTCGAATGGATGATATCATCACTTCAAACGAAATAGGTGATATCACCCATTCAAATAGATGATATCACCCATTCAAATAGGTGATATCATCCATTCGAATAGGTGATATCATCCATTTGAATAGGTCATATCATCCATTTCAAGTGATGATATCACAAAGTGCTATTAAAGTCCAAAACGGCGACCCATACATTCTTACATTCTGATAACATTTACTATCATCGAAAATAATATTGTTTCTGCATTGTTTATATAGCCATAAAATTTGACTGGTTTCGTGAAACAGACAGTAGTTGTGTTCATTACATACCATACTCTATTATTACAAGCTATTATTATATGACGGGAACCCAGTGATATATCTTACACGGTTTTTATATACACAAGGTCAGTTTACTTCTCTAAATAATGTGTTTTTAAAATACGTTTTTAAAAAGGATTATTGTTGTAATTTCGCATCAGTTGGAATTATGGTTACCAAAATGAAACAATAGATAATCCGATATAAACAGAAGATATAGTCAATGTCCATGTTCGTGTGTAGCGCTTTATATACCATACACACTCGTTGTACAGTGGAACCTCTCCAAACCGGACACCCTGGGAGGTCCCCAGGGTGTCCGGTTTGGAGATGTTCCACTGTAAATCAGACATGTTAGAGCGTTTTATTACGCATTCTAGTGTTTTGCAATCATGAAAAGTCATTGTAATCAGAGATACATAACAGCGAAACGCATTTAAGTTAATCATTAATATTTTCCCGAGTGTCCGGATTAGATGGGGTTCCACCGTAGATATCGTCTGTGCATACATCGATTATTTAGTACTGTAATATATTACTTTGCAATCTGTGATAAGAAATGAGTAACGTTCAAATAGTGTAAACAACAGACAATGATAAATAAGATAAACTGTACATGTATATAATATTTCACATTTTCCGTGTCTAATTTTATATTCATATCAATAACATATACACACTGGTTACGCATGTATAAAATGTAAACGTACTTACCAATGCTGAACTACCGATACACTGCGACGGGTTCACATGCCGACACATTATATGCATGAGAGCCTACATTGAAATGTATTTATAACCATAGCATAGTGTTTCATGTAGTCGAGACACGGAAGTTAATTTGTGAGAACACATGCATTCACAAATACTGTACAACAAGTAAAATAACAACAACAACACACAAATTAATTGTAGATTTTAACATTGTAGCGTATTAACCCAAATACAAATAGTATGAATAATGACATGGCAACATGAGGTATACATCATAATACTTGGACGACACAATGGCAATACGTGTAACAGAAAAATGTATTAAATAATGTGCACGTGTAATTTATATATTATAATTATAGTCTATAAATGGACTAGATCATGCATTACGTAAATCGCCCGACCGTCCGACGGGTATACATGAGCACAGATGGAAGACTCGGACCTAGAACCCAATAAATGGCTCGTTTGAAAAACGTTACCCCACCCACTAATTCAAGTGGGTCGGTTAACGGTTTACAAATGAGCCATTTATCAGGTCCTAGGTCCCAGTCTTCCACCTGTGTACAGGATGTATGCAATACCAGACAGGTAGACAGGCAGACAGACGACACGTAGACAGAAATGCTCTCAATGAAACATGCTACAGTGGGGTCAGCGTGTAAGTGCACACACGAACGAACACGACAGGTTGGTTCCAACCTGTCGTGTTCGTTCGTGTGTGCACTCACAAGCTGACCCCACTGTATGTATCATTCAAGGTGACCGCGGTACTAAGGCTACAATCGGACACATGGAGAAAGTAGCGGCGACTGTGTGTACGGTAGCAACAGTAGCAGCAGTGGGCTTCTGGTTATACCGCAATAACACCAAACCAGATCTGGGTATGTATACATGGGAACGATGGCTGGCTGCAGGGTGACGGCAACCACGTTGTTATCTCACCAAAACACATTGTCACTTTACCAGTAGCCAATTTCACCAAAATGTCTAAGCATACTTGTCTTGGTAAGTACACTTTGAGGGAGATATTTTCAATTTAAGGATAAATTTATTATTTTTTATTCTGTATATTTCTAATCATCAAACATATGCAGTCGTTAGTTCTATATTAATGCATTTCGGGAAAAGTAAGTGATTACTGCCTCAAAGTATACTTAGCTAGATAAGTATACTTCGCAATTTTGGTGAAATCGGCTACAGAGCATTTTCTCTCTTTTTATGCATGAGCATGTATTATGATCTCCGTCTAAATCAGACAAAGCGGACTTCATAACTTGGTGTATTCTTATACACAAGTGTTTGAATAGACTGTCAGAATGTTGGTGTCATATGGGTATTTGGGTGTATTTTGGGTATATTTGGGAGAATTTCGTTGGTTTTGGCGTAAATTACATAGTTTTGTGCAACTACTAATGCTCAAGCATTACACACGACAGAAATCGTCAACTATCTACACATTCACCGTTCCGAACGTTCGGGCCCCTTTCTGACTGTCAAAATACCCATTCGCGGGAGGTGACGCAAATTGTATGTTCCCAGCCAGCATGACCATATCGGGCCGATATTGGATACCAATCGGCATATCGGCATATCGGCCCGATAACGGGCCGTCATCGTGCCGATATGGACACATGTACAAATTTACTGCATATCGATGTTTATAGGATATTTTACGTGGATATGTTCTATTTTTGTTAGTATTTGTATTTAATGCTGGTTTTCGCGATAAATGTGTACAATGACATATATAGATTTGCCGATAACTGGCCGCCGACGGCCCGATATGACATATGTCGATATCGGCCCGATAACGGGCCGTCCTCGTGCCGATATTGACACATGTGCAACTGCATATCGATGTTTATAGGATATTTTACGTGGATATGTTCTATTTTTGTTATTATTTGTATTTAATGCTGGTTTTGGCGATAAATGTGTACAAAGACATATATAGATTTGCCGATAACTGGCCGCCGACGGCCCGATATCGACCGCCCTCGTGCCGATATTGACACATGTACAACTGCATATCGATGTTTATAGGATATTTTACATAAATATGTTCTATTTTTGTTATTATTTGTATTTAATGCTGGTTTTCGCGATAAATGCGTACAAACACATATATAGATTTGCCGATAACTGGCCGCCGACGGCCCGTTATCGAAAACTTTCTGCAGCAAATGATCAATTCATAGTGGATAATTGTAATAAGTTATATTAAAATCTTAATTTAATTTTTATGATATTTCTTTGATAAGGATAAAAAAGAATCTACTACACAACATGTGCAAATCTCTCCTTGTATTTTAATACAAATATTTATTTATTTACTGCGGTGCTCTTTCTTTCTTTCTTTTGGCGCAAAATCATAACAAAGGCAAAGAAAGACGCATTTCATATTCTTTAAATATTCACTGCTAAAAGTGGAAATACATTCTGAACACCATTGCAACTGTTTTTGGTATAATAATAATATTGAATTGTATTGAAGCTAAAACAACTGGTAAGCATGTTGAATAAGATGTTTTAGATACTATGATTAGTAGTGTAATGCGTTTTCGTGGGTGTTTGCATAATTTGAATGTTATGTAGGTTGGTTCTGTAGTTTGTTCATTTATAGTACGATAGTAATACTATTACGTGAGCTGTATCATGGGAGTAGTTTCTGAAATTTGTTCTAGCAAAGAAAACAGTTTCATTACCCTGAACAATGACATTGTTTTGTTAGATGTAATTCTTGACAAGAACAATTATAACATGAATGATCATGTTATAAAAGAACGCTTTGAGTGTATGCTATTATTATTGAGGCCAACTACATGTTTGCAAGTAGCATGTAAAGTTATAGATATCAGGGTATGGGATCAGTGGTTTCCGAACCTGCTTTTCCGACATGACGTATTCTGTGACGTCATTTTTACAGTAAATTTTCTTGAAACTTTTCCAAGCAAACGGGCGGATATCGATGATATGTATCACACCATAGAAATGACATACCGTTCGATGATATGTATCACACCATACATTCACGTTCTTTAGATTTATATTCACATCCATGGAAACCGATTCTTCGTCAAAACCAGAAGAAAATGTTAGATTAAAGCAAACTATACCATAATGCAAGAACTGGCATCATTAAACGAAGCTAATCCCCTCGCACTGGCATCATTAAACGAAGCTAATCCCCTCGCTGGCAGCCTTGATAATAAAAAGTACTCCGTGACCTTGGGCGGTCGAACGTGGGTCATACGAGTCTACTCATATGCTAAACCATGCTCCATCCATAGACACACATTATGGTCAAATAATATCAAAATCGTGGAAGCAGTTCACAAGTTATCGAAAAATGAAAGGTGTTACTGGCGTACGTACGCAGTACATGGACTAACGATATACCAGCTATTGCCTATCGGCGAGGGGATACTAATTGGCAACCTGTTAAGCATTTACTGCGTTATGTTTCATTAAACTCTGTCTTTCCATTATAAAGATATTACATTCAACATCCTGCACCACCTTTAATTGACATGGCGCAATTTTAAATATTGCGCGGGCCCAAAAGTCTGAGAAATATTACACACACACAAGTACACATTCAAACGGCTGTATGTCAAAAATTGTTCTGCGACTTTGCACTGTAGTGGAGTATCCTGATTCATGCAGAGGGGGTGTGAATTGTGAATGGAGTTTGGAAGGGGTGCGAGAACATACATTTAATTTCTTCCATTGAAGTGATTTTCACAAATATTATACAGGTAGTTATTTCCCCCGGAAAACGTAGGTTAAAGTAAAAAAATACACACCTGACCAAATGTTACAGGATGCAATTACACACCATGTAACTGGACTTTGTACTGTACACCCACTGGTGAATCCATGTGACAAGTGTTTTGTATGATGTGGTGTTTGTGAATGAGCTGATAAGACAAGCCTTTGCACTTAATGACTGGGTGCCAGACATCCTTCAGCAAAGTTGCAAATCATGATTTGAATTGGGGTCCCATCTGTTTTGGCACAAAGTGTTCTTTATAGGAATTAAATATTAAATAAGTATAATTGTGTAACTATTCCAACAGTTTTAAAAAATACGAGTGCCCACTACACAGAAATATTCACTTAGTAATCTTAGGTTTACTGATAGGTTGTATCATCGTGCTATTTTGATTGTAAATGAGGCAGGTCATTTTTAAATTATTTATATCAACTAAATGTGTCACCTGAATAAATATTTGTATTGACTTGTTACAAAATATGATCATTGCACATCAAAAGATAAATAGAGAGAATAAATAGTTGTTTCCATTAACATTTTAAAGAGTCAATGTTATCGCCCTTGATATCAAAGTGGCAATTCAAGCTTGATGTAAAAATAATAATAATGTAAAATAACATGGTTGATATGATTTTTTTTAAGAATTTTAACAAATTTTCTACAACGGCCATCTTGGATTATGCGACAACCTCCATTTTAACAAATATGAAAATGCTTCACCCACGCACCACAACTGTGAAGTCTGACCAGCGTCGGCCAAACGGTACATGAGAAGAAGACGAAATCTATAATTAAAGGATGACCTGTCGGCGGCCATCTTGTATGATGTATCATCCGATTTTGACAATACCCACGATACCTTCGATTTGATATATATCAGGACCATATTAGGTCAAATTTGAAATATCGCTATGTGCCAGATACAAAATCAATGCGTGAACAAACAAAGGGAGAACACTGGAATATTAGTGAGGCAAGAGTTGTGATAAAAATACAAAAAGGAATTCCAGTTATGCTCGGGACACAAAATCAGTACATGTATCCGAAAAAAACAAAAGAAATCAGTATGTTAAGATATGTTATTCTTGCTTTTAAGGACTAGAGCAAGTGAGCGGGGTCTCACACATACCCGCGGCCGTAGCAAAGTCATTTGGCCTTGACCTTTGGCATGAAAGCTGCTTAGGTGAGATATAGAATGAAAATATGGCTGTTGATAAAGAAGTGTGACATTTCCAGTCGATCCAATATACGGTTGCAGATAAATTGTGTACTTTAAAACTTTAATGCAAATATTTCAAAACATTTAACACAATTTGACCTTGACCTTGGGCATGAAAGTCACATGCGTAGGCTATAAAATGAAAATATGGATGTTGATTGTTGATAGACAAATATATGAAGTTTCAATTCAATCTGACTTACGGTTGCAGAGAAATTGTTTACTTAAAACTTTTAACGCATATATTTCAAAACATTTAACGCAAGTTTCAAATGTAATTTCACCTTCACTGTGTGCATGAAAGCCGTATGAGTGGGCTATATAATGTTTGTTTAATGGTGTTTAACAAGCCTATCAACAGCTATGGTCTAATACTCACATAAAGGATATAACTGTCGGATACCAAATGCCAAAGTTGTTTGTTTGTTTATTGGTGTTTAACGGCCTATCAACAGCAGGTCATATAAAGTGGGCAAACGGGTTTGATCCTGTATTAACCTGCTGCATTGGGGGGAAAATCCCAAAATCAGAACGGAATAATTTCATCGAGATATAGTCAGCCCTGAAATTAGAATAACCTGACCTGATGCCAGGTCCATACCACATCAAAGTCACTTGGCCCTTTCCCTAAAAAAGGATTACGAATAATCGTAATACTCACACAAGAGATATAACCAGATTCAACTGTCACATACAAAATGCCAAAGACGTATGTGAGGGCCAAACCAGGTCTCCAGTCGGATTTCCGGTAAGGATGAATCGCGATTGTTAAATTACCCATCACATGCACCCACCAGGGCTATAGAAAGAAAATATTGATCTTCTAACTTCATAAAGAAGTATATATATGAAGTTTCAAGTCAACCCGACTTGCGGTTGCAGAGACATTGTGTACTTAAAAACTTTGACACGTTTGATACAAATATTTCAAAACTTTAAGTAATTTGACCTTGTGCAGGAAAGCCACATCACATCGGTGTGCTACAGTATAAAAAATATGGATGACGATAAAGAAGTATATGAAAATTCAACTCAATGCGATTTACGGTTGCATATATAATGGGTACCCAAAAACCTTCAACGCAAATCTTACGGATGGACGAAAATACAAAAACTATATACACCTCGATATACTTTGTATGCCTGGGTATGAATCATGATTGAAGGCACTGTGTTACAGATGATGCCTCAATATGTTGTTTCTCACATCATGCACTGCAAATGACCAATATCAACCAATTGCACCATTTCATTCGAAGTCAAATTTCGAAGTCGAAATTTATTGTACACATGTAATTTGTTACAGTTTGACCATTGGGCATTGATTTCAATTATAATCATGATAATAGCACAAAAATACATCATTAATTCGTAAATTTTTGTTTCCCTTCGAAAGTCTACAAAGTTTGTCTTTGGTCTATTCTGGATGTTTCAAGTAAAATCCTTTATTGCGAAGATAACTGAAACCATGTGAAACCAACCAAATATAGACTTTATAGACTGTGGACGTTAAACAGAAATTTATGAATCAAAGATTGAATGCAATACCTTAAATGCTAATCACTCTAGGTTGGCGGTAGGATTTTTAAATTTGCTCAAATATGTGTCTGTGACTGGAGAAATGGGCTTATAGGATTTGCGATCAGTGTAGATACACATATCCGCACAGGATCTGAACTGTTCACCATTACATCAATGAAATCTCCATCATGCTTCTAACAAGCCACATCATTATCAGGCTACATGAGTGTACTATTTGATCAGGAGCTACACTGGTCACAAATCCCATAAACCACATTCTCCAGTCACAGCCACCGGTTAAAGTAACGGACCAATACCTATAAATACATTAAATATACCTAAAAGCATCAATAAGTGAAATAAAATAGGCTAAACAAATTATTTACTCCCATATATCACACATGGAGTAAAATACATTTTGTTTAGCTTATTTTTCTCTCACTTATTGATGCTCTTAGGTATATTTAATGTATTTATAGGCCATGGTCCGTTACTTCAACCTGAGGTCACAGCCACATATGTTTAAAAGCATAGTAAATATATTTCTGACCATTTCAATATCTAGTCCTTCGAGTGTCACATAATCAGAAATGTACAAATGTCATTCTGTCCACCACAAAATGAGTCACCGATTCAAAACATATTGACAAATCTTAAAACTGCACAACTCAGATTTGTGTGAATAAGATTCATTCTCAATTCCATCAACACAAGAAGTAACATGTCTTCACGATACATCCTTTCAACAGGTTGATTAGATGATTAGAGCAGAAATCAGAGTTAAGAACCACACAAACACTGCCGCTGGCATGGATGGTACTCCGGTTAAATGGTTAATTTTTTGTAACTGAACTTGTCTTTCTCAAGCTCTTCCTCGAGGGTTATATTTTCAGATGTCGCTGATCTTAACATAATGACAGTCTGTCATGGCGACACTATATTTTGCTTCGTGTAGGTCAGGAACTGGATCAGTTCCCATTTCGCAAGTGTTTGGCAACTTGTTGCCCAGGTGGAGTAGTGTCTTCGGGCAGCGATTCTTCTGGTGGCCTTTGTCCTTCAACAGTAGAATGAGAAACAATTTCCGCCTTATCTGCTTCTTCTGAAACCGCCCATATACTATCTCAATAGCCTGCTGGTGTCTGCCTCGACTGCAGGGTGAAGTTGAAGAGGCTCGACGATAATCCAGATGGCTAAGATCTGTAGACGGCTTCCCTGAAACAAACAATCAAACACTATTATGTACATGGTTAGCCTTTTATTGAATTTCTTACCAGTATTAACCATTACTCAGCAAATGACTCCGCAACTTTCCAACATGAAACAGTGCTTAGAGAACTACATCCCACCCGGGTATCAAACTCACAAAAACTTGGATAAATGTGGTAAGCGAGTAAGCCACATTGTTCATAGTTGTGAACAGTAACTCTTGAAATCTACAACCGTACTGTCCGTAGCAGAGTTACGTTTCCATTCATAGTCTTCCTCTGCAGAATAGTTAATAAGAGATCTGGTTCGCAAATTACATGTACCAGCTAAAGTTGGGGTCCCATCCACAGGTTGAAGTAACGGACCGAGTATATATATGTGTGTGTTATAGAGGGAGTAACAAAACTTTTTTAGCTTTTTTTTTTCGTTTATGGACGCTTTTAGGCGTATTTAATGTATTTATAGACCTCGGTTCCGTTACAATGTACTTCAACCTGTTTGCATAACAGCTTGCCTATAAGAATTAAAATAAGTGTATAATTGTGTAACTACGGTACATGTATTCCGCCAGTTTAAAAATTACGAGTGCAGGTCCACTATACTATATAATCATTTAGTAATATTGATTTTACTGATAGTGACTCGTGGTGGTATCAGCTATTTTGATATGCAAATGAGACATGACATTTTTAAATTATTTATACCAATTAAATGTGTCACCCGAACAAATATTTTTATTGACACATTATAAAAGTACGATCATAGTGCACATAACAAAACTAAGCGGACAGAATA
>CM055270.1:58494361-58670427 GCA_029237695.1 Conchocele bisecta | reverse complement strand
CATCACAAAATGATTTTCAGACTATTCCATTTATGAAAAGGGGGTATTTGTTGTTCTCAAAAATATTAAAATTTCTTTCAAACAGTGCAGATCCTGATGAGACGGCTCGTTACGAGCCGGCTCATCTGGATCTGCACTGTTTGCATAAACCGCTATAGCTGGCTTTCGTGTTCAAATGGTTAAACATCTATGTGTAGTTAATGCACGAGTCCAAACATGACTCTGAACCGGTCTATGTCAGTTATTTAGGGGTGAACAGGTTAAATGTGTTGATTAACCCTTTCACCCCTACGTATCTGGAATAGACTGCGATGTGTTAATTTAAGGACCGATCCGATTAGCACACAATGGTTTTCAGACTAGACCATTTATGAAAAGGGGATGTTTTTATTCCCAAATATATGAAAAATTACTTTCAAAACGTGCAGATCCTGATGAGACGGCTCGTCACGAGCCGGCTCTTCTGGATCTACACTGTTTGCCAATACCACTATACAGGGGGCCGTTTTACTAAACTTCGTACGACTAAAATGTTCGTAAGTGCAAAATTATGATAGTCTGTAAATTTCACATTAACAATGTTTTCTTGTAAACAATTATTGGATTTACATTTATGGAGCATAGGCAGCATTTGCAGCCTATGCTCAATAAATGAAAATCCATCGAATAAAATTTACAGACGATCATAAATTTGCACTTACGAACATGTTAGTCGTACGAAGTTTAGTAAAACGGGCCCCAGGTATCTGCATGTAGTGTTGAAAGAGTTAACATGCGATGTCGTCGGACTTGCGTATGGTATTTCTTGCGTTATTGATCATATTCCTTACCGAAGAGAAGTACGTTGTATCATTTTTGTCTTGTATAAAATAATGGTATTTTAACCCAGGTATGGGACTTAATTCAACGACTTTAGACTTCCTGCTTTCTACTTTCCACACGGGTACTAGCCGTTCGCGTTTTATGTCTTCTCTCAGTGTTTCCATTAAGCAGATGTCTTTCATGTATCTGGTAAACCCATCTTGTGTCAGGTTTTCTGTAACCAACACACACACGAGCCTAAAACGGTTGAATACATCACTCATGTCTTGAAACACAGTACCACCTGTGGAAATCTCTTCAAACAAGCGAATATCCACGGCCAACTCGACCAGGCGGGTGTCTTTAAAATGACCTACAAAGTCGATCGCATCATTCCTATCGTCTTCCGAGTGGAGAAAGTATGTCCGAATCGATGTCGAACCGTGCTATATCTGTGAAATAAATACAATAATGTACATTGCGAACATGTGTAATATTTAGCATGTTTAGTATCCCTCTCTCTATTTATTCGAACTTAGCTTAAACAGTGTTTTAATTTATCCCGCCGTCAACACAGTGCGTATGTGCACTGAAACACGGTACCGTGAAACATTTTTGATATCCTGTCAATACGAGCTAATCACTGCGTATGAATATGTTCGAAGGCCGAGGTTATTTTTTTTGCATTTTAAAGCGCGACACGGAAACGGGATGTGCTCGGCAGTGCCTCGCCCATCCCGTTTCCTTAGCCTTGCCAGATATTTTTCCAATTCACGATACTAATCTACTATTCTCTATCAGTAGGGTCATGTACATTTGCAGCCACGTGAAATGAAATGCAAGGATCATGAAAACAACCTGAAAACAAACAAAAGTAAGCCCTTTCGGCATCACGTACTTCCCTTTCCCAATGTTTTCAGACAGTTTACATATATCGAAACGAGTCAGCTCGTAGCGAGCCCTCTCATTAGATATGCAATACATATTTATTTATGCATGTGTTTTCTAAAACTTTTTTTCCAAAATTTGATTTCTAGAATAGTGCGAACTAGAAAATCATGTCTGTAAATAGAGAATCTTGCATGAGTATTTATTAAACGAGTTTACTCATTTCATAAGAAACGAGGCTAAGCCAAGTTTATTATGAAATTAATAATTGAACTAGTTTAATAAATATCATATAAAATTCAACACAAATGTTATATTCTATCGATTTCATAAGCTTAGACGCATTAATGAAGCTGTACTGATCGCCCAGCATGTTGTTTTTGTAGCGTTCTCATTTGCATATTTATTATACTAGTGTATTATGAGATTATATTACACTGTGTTATCACACTCTGAAAGTCCAATTTATGCAATAAGACAAATATATGACTCTCCCTGTGGTAGCTTTTCCTGAATTTCGCGACCGGTATTTTATATAGAGGATATTCCATCGTACATTTTGAATAGCGGGAAATAATACACGAGTGTACGTCGGCTTCCGCGTAAACAACGAGTAAGCGAAGAGAACGAGTTGTTTACGCAGAAGCCGACGTACACGAGTGTATTATTTCAAGCTGTTCAAACATGTACGATGGAATATTCTATTTATTGCACTTCCACGACGGGTATATACGCACATTTAGTCTATTTTGTAGATTACAATCAATGAATTGTGATATGCGCATGAATTGTTACACAATGACGTGTTTCCCGCCTTTCGACGTTTGAAATCCAAATTACGCAGCTGTTTATGTGAACTAGATATATTTGAGTGCATGTTTGAAATGTGTTCATTCATATTAACATTGTAGATTAGTCGAGATCCTCTTCATGATTTCAAATAACTTTATTTTGACTGTAGATCAGGGGCCGATTTCATCAAAATTGCAAAGTATACTTAGCTAGAAAAGTATACTTTGAGGGCGTAATCATTTATTTTTACCAAAATGCATTATATCATATAAAACTAACGACTACATATATTTGATGATTAAACGTATGCATAATTATTATACTGAGTTTATTACATTATCACAGCCAAAATGACTGTGATAATGTAATAAATTCAGTATAATAAAAATTAATAAATTTATCCTTAAATTGAAAATTTCTCCCACAAGGTATACTTTGCTACATAAATATACTTGGCAATTTTGATGAAATACGCTACTGATCTAATACAAATTAAACATTTTGTTTGCTAGCTCGTGGTTCCAAGAAAACACGCGCGCAATTACAGGAGTTCTTTTCACTGTGTATTATTTGTAAGGGCCAAAGGGGTTGATAACAGGTTTTCTCTCACAGCGAAACCCGTGCAAATAATTCGCAGTAGTGTAATACATTATTATTTGTAGCAATTACCACAGGCATTCGGCGTGTTTCGGCTTCCATCGGTATATTTCTATATATATGAACAAAGCTTTTAACTTTGGTCGGACACGACCTCGTATCATAACAAAATAATATGTTTAAAATTGTAACTTTCTATGGAAACTATGTATTTTTTTTTATTTTATTTTATTTAAATATTTTTATTTCACTTTTAAATACAACATGTACATTTTTACATACAATATTTACTAACAATGTATGGCTTACGTGATCGCATGCAGCTGCACATGTACTCAATGTATTCGAAAGTAAGGTTTTTAGTTGAAACATAGTAAGGGGGAAAAGATAGAAATAGGAAAGTTTTTGGAGTAATATAGAAGGATATGAAAACGTGAAAAGTGAACTATGTACCTATGTGTTCATATGTGCTAGACTAGATTGATATGCGTTACCTTTGTGTAGTTTGTGTGATTGACACCTGTCTACAGTGCTTAAAATATAATTATGTCTGAAACCTGCCCCAATTAATAATATGTTGTTCCCGTTTGTCTTTTGTTATATATCCTATGTCTTAAATAATTTAGAAATGGACCGAAAGCTATATCATTATTTTCATGTTTACATTTAACAATGAAATATTTGGCTAATATGATTATAAAATTAAATTGGTGTGCTCAAGGCGCGGATACAGAAATAATCGCAGGGGGTGGGTCTGTAATTACAAGTCGGTGTAATCGTAAAGTAGGGGGGTGTAGGGGTCCTCCCCCAGGAAATTTTTAAATGCGAGATCGCCGCTGATACGATTTCCTGACACCTAGGCCACGAAAAAAGTCATCCAACTATTCGAGTATTGTAGATTTTCTTCTTTTTTTTGCCGGGAGCGGGGGGGGGGGGGGGGGAGGGGTCCGGACCCCCTGGACCCTCCCCCTGTATTCGCGCCTGCTTTGTGCTTTTGTCATTTATTCCCATAGAAAATTTAATACTTTGGAAATTTACGACAAATGTTATATCTTTTTCAATTAAATATGTCCGCAGCTGTGACCACAAATGCACATTCCCAAAACAAATGTTTTATACTTTCAATATACGTAGAACAAAAATCACACAAACTGCTATTAATTAAGTGTAGAGCCGGTTTTTGTAACCCCCCGGTTTTTGTAACCCCAAATATTAATATTACTATACATGAAATATGATTGCTTCAAAGTTTAGAAATGTATATTGTTCAAGTTTAAATAAATATCTTTGGGCCCAGCCGGACGTTCCGAATTCGATACTCAATCCTTAAGGGGTTGGCCGAGCACATTTTAACTATCATGTCATCGACACATCTAAAAATTGGGACGTGACGAAGCTCCGGATAGGGGCTAGCGATAATACAGATAACGCGGCGGCTGACCCGGTCATAGCTGAGGCCTATGGCAAGCGCTTCTACATTCCGACATACATTAACTCCCCCCCCCCCCCCCCCCCCCCCCCCCCCCACCCCCCCCCCCCCCCCCCCCCCCCCCCCCCCCCCCCCCCCCCCCCCCCCCCCCCCCCCCCCCCCCCCCCCCCCACCCCCCCCCCCCCCCCCCCCCCCCCCCCCCCCCCCCCCCCCCCTCCCCCCCCCCCCCCCCCTCTCATTCGGCCATCATTTGCGGCCAGACTGGCTTCGGAAAAACGGGTTCAACCTGCTGGAGGGCACTTTCAGCGGCTTCTTCCGGCACATTATGTTCATATACCCTACGGTGCGGCACAACCAAACGTACCAACGGTGCCCCTGGATATGGACCGACCCCGAGTTGTACATTGTAGACCCCGGTGAGCGCCTCCACGATTATATGTGGGCCTTCTACCAGCTCTTTCAGGGCGAGCCCACGCTATAAATCATCGACAACTGCTCGGCTAAGTCATCTCGGGTCATCCGCATGGCTGTGGGGCTGACCAGCACCGCCTTAATTTTGCCGTACTCTTCCTGGAGTGCTTGAAGGAAATGATGCGCTAAGCTATGTCATCTGTCTTCCACTGGTGACTCTGTGTGGCCACCGCAGCGCACGACCACATAACAGTAGCTGCAGGCCTCGTGATGCTGAGCCCTTTATATATTGCTTTTTGCGGGGTCGAGCTCGGGGCCGTCGATCTTGTGGTGAGGGCCTCGAAGTCAGCGTAGATGATGAAGGGGCTGGGAGCTGCTTGTGGTGGTTCTGAAAGCTCAGCTTGTTCTTCCCCTCTTCAGGCATCTCCACCCTCACCACCGTCTGTCCAATTCCGCGGTAATCTCGATTATGGGCCTCCAGCAAGTCATCCCTTGAGTAGCCGTGGAGGCAGCGCTCGCAGACGTGTTTTCGCTCCCGGTGCTTGCTCTGGTCGTGGAGAAGTCGTAGAGAGGTTAATGTCCTTGATCCACGTGTAGTGCAACTTGTCGGCCTTCTCAATCAACAGGTTTATCCGTGGGATATCTTCATGCTGCTTACTTAGGCTGTGGACTATGAACCCCTTATCACAGCTGCATACATTGATCGCCAGGTCATCCAGTTGTTCTACCTTCTCGATCTGAGAGATGGTGTGGGGCGTCGATCCCTGCGAAATTTAAACCGTCCTGGCTGAGATACTGTGTGGGCATGATTTCCATGAACGACTGGAAAGAGGACCAGGGTCCATCTAAAGCAGTGGTCATCCTTGTTCCGCACGTTTACGACCGCCATCTGGTGCCTCACTGCCGATGGTAGTGGGATGTAGAAGCCACCCCGCAGAGGTTGGTATCGGTCAAGTCAAAGCGTTTGCACTCTGTCTACCACCCACCCTGAGCCTCTTTGCGTCCATTTTTCGAGCGTCTCCATGAAACTAGGGAAGGTCTTGTCTAGTACCTGTTTGGTCTCATTAGCCTTCAGAACAGCTTCTTGTTTATGAGAACGTGGTATGTGAGCTCCTAAATACCATCGGGTTTGTCTTTGCGGAGCTGAATCTTAAGAGTAAGCTGGAACTTGACCCCGTTGAGAGCCAGTATATCTTCTGCGAGTTTCTGGCGAATCTGGGGGCGAACACCCTCCAGAAAGGCATTTGGATCTGGATGCCCTTTAGGCATATCCATCTGCCAACACCGCAGGTAATTCCCTATTACCCAGCGGGTACGCATAAAGCCTGGCCCATCCGTCCTCCTTGCAACATCAAACAACTGTATAATCTCATTCCGGTAGTCCTGGGTTGCTCGAAGCGTTTTTGAAGGAGGAAGTGGGTCAAACTCCTCGTAATGCACTTATCGTTCCTCCGAGGTTTCGGGGTAGGTCGATAGCTGCTTGCAGCGGCTGGAAGCAAGGGCTTCAGCAATCGCCTCTTCGCCGCTTCCGGGATGGGCGCATCCATGGTTTTCTGGACAACCGCATGGAGAGGCTTGGCTGCCTGCATTTCTGCGCGTAGTTGATCTATGTATTCGTCCATACTCGCCATGTTGCCAATCGGTATACCTAGCGGTGTGGGGCGGGGTCGGACATTTATGCAAGAATCTCGTCTCTTAAATCACCTGATTTGGTATATCTATTTTAGTGGGTATATCTAAATCGAGAGCCTGGCCCGGCGAGGTTTGTCAGCCGTCCCCTGGCTTTTTTTTGATGCACGAACAGAAATGTAGATTAGAGTCTCCGCATCCACTAACCGATCCTTGTGCAGTGTCTGATGCCATATTTGTGGTACAGAGTTTGGGTATCATTCCTGCAACATATAGTGTCAAGTATATTAAAAGCAAACCGAGTGGATTTCGTATGCGACACGTATACAGACGAACCGACCATCAATCATGTAGAATGTACGGACCGTGGTGTGCCTGACTCTAGTATTGAATATGTTATTACGGGTTCAGAGGAAACATACACAAATAGTTAAAAAATTACTCGAACTACAAGAAAGCACTGCTGTGTTGTCTTGGAGAAGAGTGATGTGCGTTGTGATAACACAGACATACCGATGACACTGTTGGTACACGCAAAACATATGCCAGTCCATATTTGGATGGATGTCAGAAATAGTTATACAATACACGTCGCTACATTGATGTGATATCATTAGCTAATTATCTAGGTACAGACATGACTCCAGATGGGTTTGTCACAAGCTTTGGAAGGCTCGGGCAATCGGAAACATTACCCCTGTAGTCATCTCGCAGCTGGAATCGTTTACTTGAACAATGTATGGGACATCGCGAGTGTCAGATGTCCACTCACGAGGCAAGGTATTCTTTGTTTTGTGACAATTTCTAAAATACCATCAACAACCAATGGATAAAATAAAGAAGGTTAAACCAAGTATGCTTTCAGTCCAAAAGCAACACATAACCTCCAGAAAATGCATAGCTCAATAAATAACGTTATGTATGTCATTTGTCATTTTAAAATCAACGACCTTCTGTACCCAGTTATAGTTGATTGTATTATTAAATGCATAACATACATCGACATACATACTCGTTTTAAATGTTCCACATGTGACGTTATTAGACGAAAATCGAGAACCAAACAACACAACTTCATAAAAAACGGCGGCAATCTTGAAATATACAAGCATTTCCTTAAATATAGTATTTTATTGTGGAATTAATCAATAAAGTCACGGGTACTCATAAAATCTAAATTAAATCATGTTACTGAAAATCGTCGTACTGGCCGAGCAGTTTTATTAACATGGATTGCTTGTGTATTTGCACTATGATTTTATTAACCGCAGATATATGTTATAATTTCTTTATCTATTTTACACTTCACATGTCACAGTTACTACTTGCAACTGGTAGACGTAGTATAATAACTTTAAATCATAGGATGTGTCATTATAAGGCTAACAAGAGCTGTAGGAGAACAGCATAGCTCGACTACGAGGGTTGTCGATGTACACATAGCTTGACAAAGAAGGTGGCTTCGGCCTACATAAAAACCTTAACCAAGGTTGACTAAAAACATTAACCAAGGGAAACTAGAAATGTGGCATATCGGCACACGAATACCCCACTGGCAGCCAAAGAAAACGAGGCATTTTTGATTATAAGCCATTTAGCCGAGCGTTTAGGTTTCAAACGCATCAAGTCTGTGACCTTGACCCTGGGCATAGTGTGATAATCCATGCATCGGTGTAGAAGATATAGAGCGGAAGGGAATTTCAATAGGTTTGACCTTTGACCTTCAACTATGACCTTGACCTTGGACGTAGGTGCGTGGTTATTGATCGAGACACACCTTCTCATCCTGAGAAACATTTGTGCCAAGGCATTTGATAATCCATGCATCGGTGTAGAAGATATAGAGCGGAAGGGAATTTCAATAGGTTTGACCTTTGACCTTCAACTGTGACCTTGACCTTGGACGTAGGTACGTGGTTATTGATTGCGACACACCTTCCCATCATGGAGAAACATTTGTGCCAAAGCCATTTGATTAATCCATGCATCGGTGTAGAAGTTATAGAGCGGAAGGGAATTTCAATAGGTTTGACCTTTGACCTTCAACTGTGACCTTGGACGTAAGGTGCGTGGTTAGCAATTTGAATAAATCATGCATCCAGTGTAGACTGATTATAGAGCGGAGGAAGGGAATTTCAATAAGGTTTGACCTTTGACCTTCATACTGTGACCTTGACTTGGACGGTAGGTGGCGTGGTTATTGATCGCGACACACCTTCTCATCATGAGAAATATTTGTGCCAAGCCATTTGATAATCCATGCATCGGTGTAGAAGACATAGAGAGGAAGGGAATTTCAATAGGTTTGACCTTTGACCTTCAACAGTGACCTTGACCTTGGACATAGGTGCGTGGTTATTGATCGCGACACACCTTCTCATCGTGAGAAACAATTGTGCCAAGCCATTTGGGAATTTCAATATTTTTGACCTTTGACCTTCAACTGTGACCTTGACCTTGGATGTAGGTGCGTGGTTATTGATCGCGATACACCTTCTCATCCTGAGAAACATTTGTGCCAAGGCATTTGATAATCCATGCATCGGTGTAGAAGATATAGAGCGGAAGGGAATTTCAATAGGTTTGACCTTCAACTGTGACCTTGACCTTGGATGTAGGTGCGTGGTTATTGATCGCGATACACCTTCTCATCCTGAGAAACATTTGTGCCAAGGCATTTGATAATCCATGCATCGGTGTAGAAGATATAGAGCGGAAGGGAATTTCAATAGGTTTGACCTTCAACTGTGACCTTCACCTTGGACGTAGGTGCGTGGTTATTGATTGCGACACACCTTCTCATCATGAGAAACATCTGTGCCAAGCCATTTGATAATCCATGCATCGGTGTAGAAGATATAGAGCGGAAGGGAATTTTAATAGGTTTGACCTTTGACCTTCAACTGTGACCTTGGACGTAGGTGCGTGGTTAGCAATTTGATAATCCATGCATCGGTGTAGAAGATATAGAGCGGAAGGGAATTTCAATAGGTTTGACCTTTGACCTTCAACAGTGACCTTGACCTTGGACGTAGGTGCGTGGTTTTCCAAGTATGGTTGCTGTAGGCCCAGGAGTATTCCATATACAAGCTTGAGTAAAAAACGTAACCAAGGGGAGATAACTAAGTAATCCAAGGATAAAAGTAGGTCAAGGTCAAATATAGGTCAGGGATTATTGATGTACATCACTAGGAGATAAAGTTGTCCAAGTATGGTTGATGTCGGCCCAGAAGTATTCCATATACAAGCTTGACTATAAACATTAACCAAGTAATTGAAGGTTAAATGTAGGTCAAGGTAAAATAAAGTTCAGGGGTTATTGATGTACATCCCTATGAGAAAAAGTTATCCAAGTATGGTGTCTGTATGCACAATAGTATTCCATCTACAAGCTTGACTAAAAACCTTAACCAAGGTTGAGTAAAAACCTTAACCAAGGGGAATTAAGTAAGTAATTTAAGGTTAAATGTAGGTCAAGGTCAAATATAGGTCAGGGGTTGTTGATGTACATCACTAGGAGATGAAGTTGTCCAAGTATGGTTGGTGTAGGGCCATGAGTATTCCATCTACAAGCTTGACTAAAAACTTTAACCAAAGAGAATTAAGTAAGTAATTCAAGAGGAAATGTAGGTCAAGGTCAAATATAGATCAGGGGTTATTGATGTACATCACTATGAGAAAAGGTTGTCCAATTATGGTGTCTGTATGCACAATAGTATTCCATGTACAAGCTGGAGTAAAAAGCTTAACCAAGGTCGAGTAAAAACCTTAACCAAGGGGAATTAAGTAAGGAATTCAAGGTTAAATGTAGGTCAAGGTCAAATATAGGTCAGGGGTTGTTGATGTACATCACAGGAGATGAAGTTGTCCAAGTATGGTTGGTGTAGGGCCAGGAGTATTCCATCTACAAGCTTGACTAAAAACGTTAACCAAGGGGAATTAAGTAATTCAAGAGGAAATGTAGGTGAAGGTCAAATATAGATCAGGGGTTGTTGATGTATATCACTAGGAGATGAAGTTGTGCAAGTATGGTGGGTGTAGGGTCAGTAGTATTCCATATAGAAGGTTGACTAAAAACCTTAACCAAAAGGAATTAAGTAAGTAATTGAAGAGGAAATGTAGGTCAAGGTCAAATATAGATCAGGGGTTATTGATGTACATACCTATGAGAAAAGGTTGTCGAAGTATGGTGTCTGGATGCACAATAGTATTTCAATGTACAAGCTTGAAAAAAACCTTAATCAAGGTTGACTAAAAACCTTAACAAGGGGAATTAAGTAAGTAATTCAAGAGGAAAACGTAGGTCAAGGTCAAATATAGATCATGTGGTTATTGATGTGCATCACTAATAGATGAAGTTGTCCATAGTATGAGTGGGTGTAGGGCCAGTAGTATTGCAATTTATACAAACTTGACTAAAAACCTTAACCAATGGTTTGTCCTAAAAACCTTAACCAAGGGGAAATTAAACCAAGTAAGTTTCAATGGGGAAATGTAGGTCAAGGTCAAATATAGATCAGGGGTTATTGATGTACATCACTAGGAGATGAAGTTGTGCAAGTATGGTGGGTGTAGGGCCAGTAGTATTCCATATACAAGCTTGACTAAAAACCTTAACCAAGGCGTGACGGTGACGCCGACGCCGACACGCCGACGCCGACGCCGACGCCGGGGTGACAATATAAGCTCTACTTATTCTTCGAATAGTCGAGCTAAAAATGAGAAGCTAATGCCATTTTATGATATAAAACAATTTTTTTATGGTGGCCATTTTGAAATTGGCCGCCATTTTGTTTGAGTATTGTCATTATCACGTCAATAAATACACTACTGATGTATGGCGCACTACATGTACTACAAAAAAAAAATCAAAATAAAAAGCTAATTCTAATCATGTAATACTATGTTTGTTTGTATCTCGCTTGTCATAATTCGGCGAAAACTCGCCAGGTAAAACGAGATTTACAGAAAAATTGCACATGCTGGTGCATTTAAGACACGCATTTCTGAAAACTAGAGAACTTTTCATACAAAAGAGAACCTTCATTTGTTTTGCAACAGGACACTTAACCCTTTCACCCCTAAGTAACTGAATGAGCTGCGATATGTTAATTTTGCAACCAATCCAATCATCGCAAAATGATTTTCAGACTATTCCATTTATAAAAAGGGGGTATTTGTTGTTCTCAAAAATATGAAAATTACTTTCAAATAGTGCAGATCCTGATGAGACAGCTCGTTACGAGCCGGCTCATCTGGATCTGCACTGTTTGCATAAACCGCTATAGCGGGTTTTCGGGTTTAAAAGGTTAACTAAATCTCCCTGGGTTCCCTGACCATAAGTATCGAGCTCGAAACATTCAGGTTTAAGTATACAGCCAAGCGTTGAGGCACCCTATGCCGTGAAAAAATCTATTACATTTTAACTAACTCGGCTATAGTGTAGAAAACGGTAAGAACAACGACAGAGTTAAATTTGCGCTCGGCTACCGCCAAAATGCTTGAGTATCGAACTCGCAACGTCGGGCCAGGCTCAAACATACTTTATGTAAGGTTTGAAGCAATCATGGTTCATGTATCGCAATATTAATAGTTGGGGTTACAAAAACCGGGGGTTTACAAAAACCGGGGGTTTACAAAATCCGGCGCGTACGTCAACGGTTGTTGTAACCCCCGGTTTTTGTTAACCCCATGCCGTGACAATACATTTTCTGTCACTCGGCAATAGTGTAGAAAAAAAATTGGAAAAGACGATAGAGTTAAATTTGCGGTAAATCTGAATATCGAACTCGGAACGTCGGGCCGGGCCGAAACATACTTTATTTAAGGTTTGAAGCAATCATATTTCATGTATCGCAATACTAATATTTGCGATTACAAAAACCGGTGCGTACGTCAACGGTTTTGTAACCCCCGGTTTTTGTTAACCATATGCCGTCAAAAGTCTATTACATTTCTGTCACTCGGCTATAGTGTAGAACAAAATTGGAAAAAACGACAGAGTTAAATTTGCGGTAAACCTGAGTATCGAACTCGGAACGTCGGGCCGGACCCAAACATACTTTATTTAAAATATGAAGCAATCATATTTCATATATCGCAATATTACTATTTGGGGTTACAAACATCGGGGGTATACAAAAACCGGCGAGTACGTCAACGGTTTGTGTTACTCCCCGTTTTTGTTAACGGGGTTTACAAAACCCGGGGGTTACAAAAACCGGCTCTACAATTGAGTTACAGCCAAAACGTAATTTATTTGTTCTAATAATTCTCATTAAGTGTTTGTATTGGAAATTACGCAATACGGAATCTATAGTACAGTTGAAATGTAACGTGTAAATTTGTTTCCAATTTAGGTTAGTATCCGGAAATTCATGTATCCATTTTTTCTCAGATTTTATATTTTTTTGTCTGTTTACATCGTGTATAGTATTTTATTAACGTATTTGCTTTTCTGTAATTTTGACTTAAGTGTTTCTGAAGGTTGTATCGCGTTGATGTATTCTGTTATGACTATATCCTTCCACAGTGGACTTATACTATTTAATATACTTTGATATTTCATAAAATCATCATTTCTTATATTGAACATTTCTGCAAGATCAGTAAATCTTAAAAAAGTATTTATTCTATAATCGTATAAATGTTCAATGTACTTAATACACTTGTCATACCACTTCCTATGAAATATAGGTTTGTTTTCATGTTTTATATTAGAGTTATTCCAAATAATTTATTTATATACTGTGCCTGTTTGAGAGGAATAGTTTATACTTGCCCAATATTTCAAAACATTATTTAAAAACGTGTTGTGTTCACCTATGTATTTTGTGTCATCTGGTTTCAAGTTGCATTCAAAGATAAAAATCCCACCATATATTTCAAGTATTATTTTCATAAACTGCTTTCCATTTCCCTATGTTGGTTGAATCGCATATTCTTTTCACCCATGTAGCTCTTTCTATGTATTTCTGCAGGATATCGATACTTCTCAAATATTGACATTAGAGCCTTGAAAACATGATTTCATTTGTTATGATACGAGGTTGTGTCCGACCTATGAAAATGAGCTGTAATTCTGTATTAGATGCATAAATATGTTCTCACTATGTTATTTTAGCAAGATGACAATAATTCTCAAATAAATATGTGCACTTTCCGCCAAAATATTCACATTAGCGTTAATACAATCGCGGAATGTGTTATGATACGAGGTCGTGTCCGACCAAAGTTAGAAACCTTGTTCATATATATATATATATATATATATATATATATATATTATATATAGTTATACCGATGAAAGCCGAAACACGCCGAATACCTGTGGCTGTGACCGGAGAAATTGGATTTTCGATCAATGTATATCCAGGTCAGCCTGTCTGATCATGATCTGCACCATTCGCCATTCCATCTATGAAACACCCGTCATGCTTCTAACAAGCAATATAAATCGTTATCAGGCTACAGGAGGGTGGTACTTGATCAGGAGCTACACAGTTCACAAATCCCATAGCCTCATTTTTCTAGCCACAGTCACAGGTTATTGAGGAACGGTTCATATGTCAGTGTTTATTTTGGTTATGTCGGTATCAGCCTCATCCGTCTTCGTGTTGGCATACAGGCACTGGGGTAAGTTGGACCTTATATGAGGCACGCCATGGGATTTTGTACCTTCGGGCATCTGCGTAATTTCATTAAATACGTTTACAAAATTTAAAATATTGTTCATAAATAAAGTCAAAAGTTGACAAAATGTTCGAGAGGGGTTGGTAGCGTTACGGTCCCTATGGGGGCACTCGGGTAACATGGCCCGGGGCACTAAAATGGTCCAAATAGGGGCACTTATAAACATGTATTTTAAAGGCTTACATCGATAAGTATATACAGGAACCATTGTATGTGCTACAACAGGTGAGAAAAGTATCTTACGACATTTGTCACCATTGTAGTCCCAGATCAGCCTGCCTCAAAGTACTAGTGCGACATGTCATGTAAAGTACTAGTGTGACATGTCATGTAAAGTACTAGTGCGACATGTCATGTAAAGTACTAGTGAGACATGTCATGTAAAGGCTCTCATCGAGTGGTATAACACTAAGTAGTATATAAGGAAACATGTATATGTGTACCAACAAGTATGAAGGAAGGACCTGACGGCATTTGTCACAAGCGTAGTCCCAGATCAGCCTGCGTAACAGCCCAGTCCAAGACAACTGTATCATATTTATACTGTGTTATATGTGACGCATACTGGCACCTGTTTGTATGATATTTATATACTTTATAAGATGCGACTGGTGGTAACGTTACTGGGCCATATAGGTGCACTCGGGTAACATGGTCCGCATAGGGGCACTTCCATATATATTTTATACCGTACTTGCTGCGACTGGTGGTAACGTTACTGGGCCATATAGGGGCACTCGGGTAACATGGTCCGCATAGGGGCACCGAAATGGTCCAAATAGGGGCACTTCTGTACATCTTCTATATCATACAATATGCGACTGGTGGTAACGTTACTGTGCCATATATGGGGCACTCGGGTAACATGGTCCAAATAGGGGCACTTCTGTACATCTTCTATATCATACAAGATGCGACTGATGGTAACGTTAATGGTCCCAATGGGGGCACTCGGGTAACATGGTCCGTATAGGGGCACTAAAATAGATCCAAATAGATAGCTGTTCCCCTGTATGTATGCGTCATGTCGGAGCAAACGTGTGTACTGGTGTAATGACGTGTCTACATACTTTGAATAGATAGCTGTTCCCCTGTATGTATGTGTCATGTCGGAGAAAACGTGTGTACTGATTTAATGACTTGTCTACATACTTTGAATATATAGCTGTTCCCCTGTATGCATGCGTAATGTCGGAACAATCTTGTGTAATTATGTAATGACCTGTCCACATACTTTGTATTGATAAATTTTCCTCTGTATGCATGCGTTATGTCAGATCGAACTTGCGTAAAGATTTAATATATTGTCAACAAAATCAGAATAAATGGTTGTTCCAATGTATGCATGCGTGATGTCAGAACAATTGTGTAATGTAATGGCATGTCCACATACTTTGAATGAATATGTCTTCCCCTGTATGCATGTTTCATGTCAGAGCAAATGCTTGTAATTATTTAGAGAATTTTCCACATACTGGAATCAAGGGCTGTCACTCCGCATGCATGTGGCATGTCAGAGAAAACGTGTGTATCTATTTAATGAATAATCCAAATACTTGGGATGGATGGTTGTTCCGCTGTTCGAATGAGCCATGTCAGAGCAAACATAGGTACTGATGTAATGACTTGTCCACATACTTTGAAAAGATGGCTGTTCCCCTGTATGCATGCATCATGTCGGAACAAACTTGTGTAGTGATTTAATGACTTGTCTACATACTTTGTATGGATAACTCTTTCTCCGTATGCATGCGTTATGTCAGAGCGAACTTGCGTAAATATGCAATAACGTGTCCATATAATTAAAAAATGAATACTTGTTCCCCTGTATGCATGCGTGATGTCCGAGCAAATTTATGTGATTTAATGACTTGTTCACATACTTTGAATGAATAGTTGTTCCCCTGTATGAATGTTTCATGTCAGAGCTAATGTTTGTAATTATTGAAAGAATTGTCCACATACTAGGATTCAATGGCTGTTTCTCTGCATGCATGCGACATGTCGGAGAAAACGTGTGTAACTATTTTATGAATTATCCATGTACTTGCAATAGATGGCTGTTTCCCTGTACGCATGAGCCATGTCAGAGCAAACATGTGTACTGATGTAATGATGTGTCCACGTACTTTGAATAGACAGCTGTTCCCCTGTATGTATGAGTCATGTCGGAATAAACGTGTCTAATTATTTAATGACTTGTCCACATGCATGTACTTCGTATGGATAGAGGGCTGTTCCCTTGTACAAATGCGTAATGTCAGATGATATACTCATTGAATGGTGATCCTGTCTATAGGAACAGGTAGAAACGAGAAATAAAAGTATCTACATAGGGAATGACATAAATGATGTAGCTCGGTATTTTTACATCACCGACGGTCTGTCGGACTCTGTCAATAAATGGAACAATATTGTAAAAAACTATGACATACAAAACTGCAAAGAAATAAAGTTTAGTTGCATATCGGCCCAGTAACGTTACCACCAGTCGCATCACGTCTCGTATAGAATATGTATGGAAGTGCCACTATTTGGACCATATTTGTGCCCCTATACGGACCATGTTACCCGAGTGCCCCTATATGGCCCAGTAACGTTACCACCAGTCGCATCTTGTATGATATAGAAGATGTACAGAAGTGTACCCTATTTGGACCATTTTAGTGCCCCTATATGGACCATGTTACCCGAGTGCCCCCTTAGGGACTAGTAACGTTACCACCAGTCGCATCTTGTATGATATAGAAGATGTACAGAAGTGCCCCTATTTCGACCATTTCAGTGCCCCTATACGGACCATGTTACCCGAGTGCACCTATATGGCCCAGTAACGTTACCACCAGTCGCATCTTATAAAGTATCTAAATATCATACAAACAGGTGCCAGTATGCGTCACATATAGCACAGTATAAATATGATACAGTTGTCTTGGACTGGGCTGTTTACATGATATGTCGCACTAGTACTTTGAGGCAGGCTGATCTGGGACTACAATGGTGACACATGTCGTAAGATACTTTTCTCACCTGTTGTAGCACATACAATGGTTCCTGTATATACTTATCAGTGTTATATATCGATGTAAGCCTTTAAAATACATGTTTATAAGTGCCCCTATTTGGACCAATTTAGTGCCCCTATACGGACCATGTTACCCGAGTGCCCCCATAGGGACCGTAACGCAACCAACCCTACTGAAATGTTCTGAACTCTGAACATTTTTTCAACTTTCGACACCATTTACGGAAAATATTGTAATCTTTGTAAACGTATTTCATGAAATTACGCAGATATCCGAAGGTACAAAATCAGATGGCGTGTCTCCAGTGGGTGGCAGGTGGGTGGGAGCACGCGATGGGTAATTTAACGATCGCGGTTCATCCGTACCGGAATCCCGACTGGAGACCTGGTTTGGCCCTCACATACGTCTTTGGCATTTTGTATGTGACTGTTGAATCTGGTTATACCCCTTATGTGAGTATTACGATATTCGTGATCCTATTTAAGGCCAACCGTGACTTGGTGTGGTATGGACCTGGCACCAGGTCAGGTTATTCTAATTTCAGGGCTGAATATATTTGTTCTCGATGTAAATATTCCGTCCTGATTTTGGGATTTTCCCCCCAATACAGCAGGTTAAAATGGGATCGAACCCGTTTGCCCGGCCTTACATGACCTTAGCTGTTGATAGGCCGTTAAACACTAATAAACAAACAAACATGGCGTGTCTCAAATCTGAGTTTTAAAGTAGGATAAGGGACATAGTAGGGTAGTGCCGTGAATGGGAAAAATAGCTGGCAAGGCTTAGGAAACGGGATGGGCGAGGCTCTGCCAAGCACATCCCGTTTCCGTGCCGCGCCAGATATGTTTTTCCCATTCACGGCACTAACCTACTATTCTCTTTATCCCGTCAACACCTACACATGGCTTTAAATGCAAAATATAACCCCAGCCACCGCACATATTCATACGCAGTGATTAGGTCGTATTGACAGGATATCAAAAATGTTTCACGGCACGTGTTTCACGACACATACGCACTGTGTTGACGGGATAAAAGAAGTTCGCCGGACAAGCAAATCATGTGAGTTTTATAGCGGAAGAAGGGGGCATAGCTCCGTATGGACAACGGGCATAGCGAACTCGTTTACGTTGCGCATTCCAACACGAGGGATGTGGTGCATGCTGAGTACGAACAGGATCGGCTGAACAATTGTAAAAGTAGTTCACAGGAAAAAGCAATACATGTGATTGTCAGAATGGTATCATGCAGTGGCGAATCCAGGATTTCGCCGAAGGGGGAGGGAGGGGCGGGGGTGTCAGTCGAAATTCGAAATATCTGAACATTGATCTGATAAAATCACTCTTATTTGACAGAGCTTGCTATTATTCTTACAGAATCAGACATCTTATCAATTGCAAAAGATATTCGAATCGCACACCCTGATATGTATATATTTCCGTATAACTATTTCCCCGACGTTCCAATTGTCGAACGGCGTCACATGGCGTTACGCATTGACGTCTGTGTGATGACATAACTGAAACAAGTGCGAGTTGTTTTCAATGAAAACCATGCTACTTTTTATCTTCCTTTAGCATATACAGTCGAACCTCCCCGAACGGCCACCTCTCGACAACAACACCCTCGCTATGACAGCCGCTATTTCATATTCCGAATGGATGAGTTCCTCTATATCTAACCCATAGACTGCTGAGCACGAAAACTGTCGTCTGCTGTTGCTTTTGCCTTCTTTCTCAATAAAAACATGTTTTGACAGCATTTTGGAATCATTTCCATTGGAAATGATTCTAAAATGTTGCCAAAGCATGTTTCTGATGAGAGTTATCGAAGAAAATAAATAAACAGCGGACGACAAAACTTAATTCAGCATTAACCTCCCTACAACAGCCACCTCTCTACAACAGCCAGTCTTGCGTCTTCCCATGGGTGGCTGTTGTAGAGAGGTTGCACTGTATGGTCTTTTGGCGTTAGCTAGCGTTGCCTGGTAAACTTGATATCAAAATACTCGACACTATTGCCTGCGCTAATCTTGCCAACATTTGTCAATTTCTTTATTTCAAAATACTTGAATATTGTGCTTGTGAATCAAGCAGCCTGATAGGTTGAGACCACGGGCGGATCCAGGATTTATGTCTAGAGGGGGCGTGGATTTCAATTTTCATAAAATTCAGATTATTTAAATTTTCAATTGGTCTGCATATTTTCTTATTTCTCATCAAAAGTATATGTTCTAACCACTCAGTTGAATCGCCTCGACTCGAATCGACGAGACGGTTCAACTGAGTGGTAACAACATAAACTTTGTGTGAGAAATAAGGAAATAATCAGATCTTTCCACGAACAAAAATTGGTAAAATCCAAACTCGACCAATTTTAGAGCGCCGGACACGCCCCCGCCTGGATCCGCACCTGGATACTGAGCTTTGCTACACCTCAGGATCAGACAATTTAATATAGGAATGAATGGCCTTTGTGTGGAATTTATCGGGGTATAAACTTGGAAAAGTCGCGGGAATACTGGACGAAGGCCGGAAGGCCTCGTCCAGTATTCCCGCGACTTTTCCAAGTTTATATCCCCGATAAATTCCACAAAAAGGCCATTCATTCCTTATAATTCCAGCATTTGAAATAAATTCATCAAGAAAATGTGTTTATTTTCCGTTTTCTTAAGAATAATTTTAACTGCGCCCGACGGTTACGGAAAGTAGTTCGGCATGGAGTTTATTGGGATATAAATTCTGGACAGAGACTTGCTACGGACCAATCAAATGTTAGGGAATTGTGTAAATATTTTTGTGCTGGAATTATTTGATTGATTGCAAGTTTGAATTGCCAACATACGTCGGTAATCTTGGCAACATGTGTAAATCTCCTTTTTTCAAAATAGTGTGCTTCAAATCAAGCAGATTGATTGGCTGAATCTGTGCTACAGCTCAGGCTCAGACAATCAAGTTGCTTGATTGCAAGTTGTCACTGCCATTATATCTTGATAAGCTCGTCTACCTTTGTCAATTTTTTTATTTAAAAATACCTGAACAGTGTGATTAAAATCAAACAGCTTCATTTCGTGTTGGCTTTGTAATAGATGTTCAGAAACGTTGATAAGCTGGGCAATATTAACGAAGGCGGTTGTGTCTCTACACATCTGGCAATGCCGCAGAGCTCCAGATAAGGTGCGTACTGGCGTATTTTACGCAATTATTATAGCTGAATACACATTGATTATCAAAAGTGAGAGTACGAAATACGCACAGCAATGTGAAAATACACATTGATTTTCAAATTAAGTAGGGAAAATACTGTCATAAGTTGAAAATTCACTTATTTGAGCTGCAAAAGCAAACCGTTTTGCAGCTCAAATAAGTGATTGTTTAAATTTGTTATATGTTTTATCATTTATTCCCTATTTAGTAATGAAGAAAATCAATAACTAATTTGTAAAAGAAAAATACGCAATGATTTTGAAATCAGGGGGTATAGTTCTCTTTAGACACAAAATGTATCTGGAGCTCTACAATGGAAAGAAGTGTACCCTTTATCTTACCTTTCAGTAATTGTGGTATATCCGCCTTCATCTCTGTCTGATCAAGTACATCAACAATTGCTTCAGCAACTACTCTAAATCTGGAAGAGAAAAACAAAAGTTTGCACTCATGTGAGTTAGTGTCCACTTTTTGTTGCCCCCGTAGTAAATGTTTATCCGGGTGTGGTGAGGACCTTACACCAAATCAGGTTATTCTAATTTCAGAACTCAACTGCAAATTGCCAACGGAAAGCATACTGTCTATGAAAAGGGTAGTAACTGTAACTATCCTTGGTAAAATATACTCGGCAATTATCTCCCTTGCTATAATCATTTTCGGTCCAACACGTTTGCCTCCCTGCTCCGAGTATCTCGGGGAAATGGACGATTAACGCAAGGAACATACGAATGTTCATGTAGCACATCTCCTCGACTATCAGGTAAACTATAAGCAGAAGTCTGCTTATATGGGCCATTTCCATGATGTATGTGCATTACATGTATGTGCACAAAACCTTCATTTTCGGAATGATTTACTATTTACAAGCAACCTGCCGTAGAAAAGGAAAATATATATTATCCCGTCAAAACAGTGCGTATGTGCCGTGAAACACGGTGCCGTGAAACATTTTTGATATCCTGTCAATACGACCTAATCACTGCGTATGAATATGTACGGGGGCTGGGGTTATTTGTATTGCATTTTAAAGCTATTTGTAGGTGTTGACGGGATAGATTGAATAGTAGATTAGTGCCGTGAATGGGAAAAACTATCTGGCGCGGCACGGAAACGGGATGTGCTCGCCAGAACCTCGCCCATCCCGTTTCTTAAGCATTGCCAGATATTTTTCCCATTCACGGCACTAACCTACTATTCTCTATTTTCACCACTTATGATTGTATTTTGAGTATTGGAAAAATCTATGTTTTAAGCACTAACTGTACAATGTGATATTGATTGGTGCGTTTGAAAACCAATGTGAAAATTCAGGGGCGGATCTGGAAGGGGTGGGGTTCCGGGGTTGCACCCCCCCCCGTCCCCCGTTCACCAAATGCTGGATCCGCTCCTGAAATTAATACACGATGCTTAGGGATATAAACAAATCTTCATAATTTTATTAGCTACACAATCCTCATTGCAGTCGAAATTATGGATAGTACTTCGAAGATTGTCTAAACACAAGGTATTATATTGATTTACGGGAAAACATAATACTGGTCAATACACATGTAAGCAGAGTTCTGTATACATTGTACACTCCCGCCTGCGATTCGCTTTCCAAGAATTGCAATCCAGCGGTCCTTGAATTGCAATTCTTCCCCTCTGGAATTGCAGTCTAATTGCGGTCCAAACGCGGTCCCGTTTTTGCGGTCATTCTTTCGCGATACCATTTGTGCGGTCATTCTTTCGCGGTGATTGTGAAGTACTGTATCACAGTACATATACATGTGTGTTCAATATACAGTAATTCATCAGTAATTCATCACTGTACTCCGCACCACCGCCGGGGACACAAAACAATGATCCCCCACGCACACCAGCCATCTACATTTGGCGTCCTAAAAGTTCCGGTCTATATCCCACAGTGGGAACAATGTGTATCACCACCACCACCAGTTGTTGTCTATGACTACACTACACCCCCCCCCCCCCGACCACCACTTCTGTCTGTAACGCAGGATGACGTGGCCGACTGATCAAGTGCTAAACTAGTCCTGGTGCGATGACCGACTGACCAATTGCTATACTAGCCTTGGTGCGATGGCCGACTGATCAAGTTCTAAACTAGTCGTGGTGCGATGGCCGACTGATCGAGTGCTACATGTATACTAGTCCAGGTGCGATGGCCGACTGAGCAAGGGCTAAACTAGTCTTGGAGCGATGGCCGACTGATCAAGTTCTAAACTAGTCGTGGTGCGATGGCCGACTGATCAAGGGTTAAAGTAGTCTGGGTGCGATGGCCGACTGATCAAGTTCTAAACTAGTCGTGGTGCGATGGCCGACTGATCAAGTTCTACACTAGTCCTGGTGCGATGGCTGACTGAGCAAGGGCAAAACTAGTCTTGGTGCGATGGCCGACTGATCAAGTTCTAAACTAGTCCTGGTGCGATGGCCGACTGATCAAGGGCTAAACTAGTCTTGGTGCGATGGCCGACTGATCAAGTTCTAAACTAGTCCTGGTGCGATGGCCGACTGATCAAGGGCTCTAAACTAGTCTTGGTGCAATGGCAGACTGATCAAGTTCTAAACTAGTCGTGGTGCGATGGCCGACTGATCAAGTTCTAAACTAGTCCTGGTGCGATGGCCGACTGATCGAGTGCTATACTAGTCCTGGTGCGATGGCCGACCAATCAAGGGCTAAACTAGTCTCAGTGCGATGGCCGACTGATCAAGGGCTAAACTATTCCTGGTTCGATGGTCGACTGATCAAGTTCTAAACTAGTCCTGGTGCGATGGCCGACTGATCAAGTTATAAACTAGTCCTGGTGCGATGGCCGACTGATCGAGTGCTATACTAGTCCTGGTGCGATGGCCGACTGATCAAGTGCTAAAGTAGTCCTGGTGTGATGGCCGACTGATCAAGTTCTAAACTAGTCCTGGTGTGATGGCCGACTGATTGAGTGCTATACTAGTCCTGGTGGGATGGCCGACTGATAAAGTGCTAAAGTAGTCCTGGTGTGATGGCCGAATGATCAAGTGCTATACTCGGCATGGCCGACTGATCACGTGCTATACTGGGCATGGTGAGATGGCCAACTGATCAAGTGCTATACTGGCATGGTGCAATGGGCGACTGATCAAGCGCTATACTAGTTATGGTGCGATGGCAGACTGATCAAGTGCTCTACTAGTCCTGGTGCGATGGCCGACTGATCAAGTGCTATACTCGGCATGGCCGACTGATCACGTGCTATACTGGGCATGGTGAGATGGCCAACTAATCAAGTGCTATACGTACTGGGCATGGTGCAATGGGCGACTAATTAAGCGCTATGCTACACTCCCGCCTGCGATTCACTTACCAAGAATTGCAATCCAGCGGTCGTTGAATTGCAATTCGTCCGCTCTGAAATTGCAGTCTAATAGCGGTCCCGTTGTTGCGGTCATTCTTTCGCGATACCGTTTGTGCGGTAATTCTTTCGCAGTCCAGTTTGTGCGGTCATTCTTTCGCTATACCGTTTGTGCGGTCATTCTTTCGCTATTTCCGTTAAAAACGTACCGTATCATCGTATAGTACAGTTTGTTTACATTATACAAACGTACTACATGTATAACCACTTTAACTTCAAACTTCTTTGGTACATATTGATAATGTGTGTTAGGCTAATAAATACATAGTGTATTTTGTATTGTTTGATTAATGCCAAATAAATGAAAGTACTGAAATAACTGAAATGCCAAATAAAAATCAAAGTACTGAAAGAACTGAAACTGATTCACCAGAAACAAAAAGTAGGAATGTGTGCCTGCACCACATTGATGATGCACCCTCCCCCACCCCTATTGGCAGCCTTTATAACAATATTGATCTGGTGTGGGGTGCATTAATTACACCCATCATAGACATACGTATGTTATACCAAATTGGAACAAAGCGACATACCTTTAACTTGATACATTTATCATCAAAATACGTATTATGAAATATGAATTGTAACCGTTTATAAAAGTTCCGGTGTTTTACAACATAAAATTACACGAGTTCCGGCGAATAAACCTGTCCGCCAAAAAAATGACGACCGACAGCCATACTTAATGCTTCTAAAAATGGATAAATAAGATAGCGATACCCAAAAGTAGCAACATACATCGGACGTTAACTTAACTATATCTGGCGATACAGTAATGATTTGGTTTGATTTGAATACCCACCTGCTGGCACCCCATGTCTGTGTTTCCGCCATATAGGAGAGCAGTGAATCCAGGCTCCCCAGCGACTGGAAGTTATCCGTGTCGCCCTGTAGTCCAATAATATCACGTATTCGACTTTTCAGGTGCTCTAGATGGGTTGTCTTATTGAGCTGTGCACATCGGACACATCGGAGCCCAGTATATAGCTCGTCCTGGAGCTGTGCCAGCGTCTACAATATGTGGGTGTCGCTGAAGAAATGGAACTTACAGGATTTGTGAACCGGGGGAGCTCAGGATCAAATAGCGCACTCATGTACGCTTTAAGTTCTCTTACTATCTGTGGGTTTCTAAATATATATTTTTTAGGCTTTATGAACATATGTTTTCGCCCACGAGGTGCCCCGAGACAAGATAATCGGTATAGTCACGTGCTTGTCTCACATCTAGCATTTTCTAATAAGGCAATATTACGGCTAATGTGTCTTACAATTACGCCATCAAATATGAATATGGTTGCTGTTTATTTGTTTATTGGTTTCAATTGTTGTTGACGTGTTTATTATCGCTATGACGACGTTTTAATTTCGATCGACGACGTCATCAATGTGTGACGTACATTTTGGCGTCGCCAGCGTTGTATGGCGATGACATCGAACATTAATTTGAAAATAATTTGTAAACGATCCACTGAACTGGTATTAGCGACCAATTGTTACATTTTGTTAACATGGCGAAGACATTGGATGTGTCAAACGTCGCATAAATAAAACGAATAAAAAGTTGAATCTTATTCTGGGTCGAAAATATATTTTGAGATTTACAAATATGTTCTGTATAAGGGCGAGAAAAAGTATCCATTGTATGGAATAGTACTGGGACAAGGATATTCCACTCTCATTATCAGAAAATGTCGCCAGAAACTCGGCAAAGCCTCGTTTCGGAAAAACATATTCTGACACTCGAGTAGAATATCCTTGTACCACACCAGTGCATATGATGGATATTCTTAATCCATTTTACTATCCCTGAAACGCGTTATTCATCTGTGCCCATACATTTGATAATATACTATATTGTAATAATGTAATATTACCTTACGGTTGTTGTGAGCACGTTCATATGTCCGCGGTCTGTTTCTACTGGTGACATTATCTGATGTATGTGGGAGAGTCTGTGGCGTCGTTGGCGTCACCGGACATGCTACAACACATTCTGAACCATTTATATCTACACATCGTTCGGATTATTTCTCTAGCTTGGAGTCGCGAACAGACGTGTCATATATATGTTGCTGTTACTGGGGAAAGGGACTTTTGGTATTCATGACAAGTGTAGATCCGGATCAGATATTAATGTACACTGAACTGAACTACCGACATATGATCAGATAAATGAATTTCACTGATAAATAAGTACAGGTATAAAGAAACACGGTGTATAACGATAAATGTGTTGCATCATACGTAATGTCAGAATGTGTAACAACATAATTATATGTCTTCTAAGACCGATAATTGTGTTGTTGTGACCACTGAATGTACTATGCGGCAATAGACATGTGATTCGTGGACAAAATGAAACACGTTCGCAGACATGTGACGATATTTTATAGCGACACGTACATGTTGTATTGTCTATATTGCAATGTTATTCATTTTAATAGTTATCTTCCTGTCTTAAAAGAAAGGAAAAGCCTGAAAATAATAGCTTTCCACAGCTGTAAAGATGAATGATTGGAATGTATGTACAAGTAGATTTTCACGTAATTACTCTGAATTACACCCCACTCTGACGTGCAGATTATTTTCAATGCATGTAAGTTTCGAACTTTGTTGAAATAGGTTCCTATCTGGAAATAATATACAGTGGGGTCAGCGTGTAAGTGCACACACGAACGAACACGACAGGTTGGAACCAAAAAATGTAAATATTTTTCTGCATTTTTTCTCATTTCGCATCAAAAGTGTATATTGTTACCACTCAGTTGAACCGTCTCGGCGAGACGGTTCAACTGAGTGGTAACAACATACACTATGGGTGGGTAGCGAACCAACCTGTCGTGTTCGTTCGTGTGTGCACTTACACGCTGACCCCACTATATTTACATAGTGAAATGTCAATAGCCCATGTCATTGCCAGGTTAACCGCGGTTAGTGTGAATTTATTGAAAGTAAATTGTATTTGTCTCAAGTCGTTGCTTCAGGCGGATATTTTTGCCATGTCGAAACATAATCTTAACGAAAACAATGTCAATAAATTAGTCCTAGGTTTCCTTATTGGCATGCCTATTTTGAAGTTTCTATTTTCAAACTTGACTACTTTATAATGATTTTAATTGTTTTCGGTGCCCCTATTTGTATTTAATGCTGTTAGTGGGCTTTATATGGATATAGTTACGGGTTTGATATTTGAAACAGATGACTTTCGTCAAAACTAAATGTTACCTGATATGAACGCTTGCCAACCTATGAGAATTTCAATGTTTACTTCCTAATATATGGTGACCTTGTTAGATTTAGGCTGCAATTTAATTGCCAGCTTGTAGTTATATTAGATTCATGTCTTGCGAATGAACACCTGGGTGTAGAAAGAAACAATATGGCCTGTCAAAGGCGATGAATTATCACCACTACAACGTTTGTATTGTCAACGCTTACTGGGATACTAAAATGTTTTTGTTGGTGGCAGGTGGGAGCCTGCGATGGGTAATTTAATGATCAGGATTCATCCTTACCGGAATCCCAACCAGAGACCTGGTTTGGCCCTCACGTACGTCTTTGGAATTCTTGTATGTGACAGTTGAATATGGTTATGCCCCTTATGTGAGTATTACGATTATTCGAAATCCTATTACTTTTAGAGGAAGGGGCCAAGTGACTTGGGTGTGGTATGGACCTGGTACCAGGTCAGGTTATTCTAATTTCAGGACTGAAACGAAGGTGGGTCTTGCAAACCACTTATCCAACTTGAATACAATTGGGCACTTGTGATCATTAACGCAATTCGCATTAAATTTACATGCCCACTCAGTAGGCACAAAACGTTATTTATATCAGAGACATCATCTGAGACATTTTCTGGAAAAATAAAAATTAATTCATCATTACCCTCCGTATTGATTGGCATTATGATACATTTTATATCAGACGTAAATCTCCACACACACTGATATCAGGGGCGATAACAGTGCTTCATTAAAATGTTAACGGACATTTATTCTGAGTATTTATTTGTTTAATGTGCAATGATCATACTTTATAATCTGTCGACAATATTACTTTTTCAAGTGACTCATTTAATTAGTATAATTAATTTAAAAATAGTGTGCCTCATTTGCATATGAAAATAGCCTGATACCACCGCGATTCACTATCAGTAAAATAAATATTACTAAATGATTATATCTGTATTGCGGGCACTCGTAATTTTTAGAACTGGTGGATAGTGACACAATTATACACTTATTTAATTCCTATAAAGAACAGCTTGTGCCTACTGAGTGGGCATGTGCCTTTAACGTAGCGTTCATGGCGTCGATACAGTATATGACGACAAACAAATGGGGTATATTTAAATTGAAGGAATACGAGGCAAAACAACCCAGAAATGCACCATATGCGGCAGCGCGTTTATGGGTAGCCAGACTGAGTGCTACTTCACCAGTCAGTAAGAAAATGAGTGACTCCTTTCCGTGCCGGACGGGAGACTACGACATATGAGAACTGCTGATTGCAATTACAGACGCAAATAATGTTGAGACAATGATAGAAATAAATGGCATAGCTGGGCGAATGATACGTGAATAGATTAGTCATGCATACACTATATATCAATCATATTTTCATACAAATATAAGCAAAGGGTTTGAAAATGAGAACAATTTCCGCAAGGTGGGCACCTGACAATCTTCGTCCATAGCAAAAAGAGTGATGTGTTCAAATCGCCAAGACACCGCCCAAACTATATCGTAATGAAGAAGGCATTTCATCGAGCTCAATGAAGAATCATACATATGTAGTTATCAAATGGAAGTAACAAGCCAGTCGGACGATTTGAAGCCTCATTGACACGAATAAAAACTGGCAGAAACAGGGAACATATGAACCTCGGACACGATTTTCCTACTATTCCGATTGTGTAATTATAGTATATTGGTGTTAAAACGCTAAAGTAATTAACAAAGGATATCCACGAAACATTTCATTCCAAGCTGTAAAGCATAAGCTCTCCAGAAAGAGCCCAACATAACTGGACGTGGGATCCATACGTTTACAAAATGGCGTGATGTGCCACCACGTGTGACTCGTGACGTCATTGCTGCACGTATGGTATTATGACGTTCTACTATATACTGCATATTCGTCGGACAAAAACTATACAGACATATTTATATTCCTTTATTTGAAAACTGCACTACGATGTATCCGTTACATTAACTTAGATAACATTCAGTCACACGTGACCGCAAGTGTCGAATGTAACAACGCCCGTTGCTTAGCAACGAATATTGCGGCACGGCGACAACGGAAATATTCTGTCATATACCCCACGAGTGACTACCCTTGGGGAATATAGAACGATAAGTGTAGTTTTAGACATACTTTTAAAGTTATGTATCATGGGACACTACTAATTGACCTCCCTCGTATAGTTTTCTTCGATGTAAATATGCCGTTCTGATTTTGAGATTTTCCTCCCAATGCTGAATACGGGATCGAACCCGTTGACCCGGCCTTAAATGACCGTTGCTGTTGAAATGCAGTTAAACACCATCAAAGAAACAAAACTAAGATGTTATTATATTAAAACATTCATTTCAGGGGGCCATATACTGTAGTTGGAATTGGCATACAGGGTTGGCACTGTGCTATACGTGTTTCAGTTGTTGGAAGCTTAGAAATTGTCACCAAAACTAAATTATTAGATGCAACATTTGCCAAATTATGTCAATTTGAAGGTTTAATCCCTTACATACGGCACCCATATTGGATTTATGTCCGTTAAAATGAATGTATGAGCTTGTAATTATGTTACATATGTTACTTGGCTATGCAAACATATGACTGTGCGGACACTAAAACGCAGTCTCTAGTTGATTTATTATGGTAACTATTTATGATTTTGTTATTTTACTTAATATGCTAGCCTATGCCTATAGACTGGCATTTATATCCAACTATAACTGATTTTCACGGTGGCCATATTCGATGTATTGCAGTTGGAATGTCTCTTTATGACTGAAAGTGTAAGGTATGCTTTGCATGCTTCTGTTATCATATATACACAGACATAAAAAAGACGATCGTCCAATTGTCACGATTTTAAGACGCATTTCCTCATATATGGTGGCCATATTGGGTTTGTCGTCATTGAATGGTATTACGCCACTGAAAGGCTGTGCGTCGGATCACGGGATCATGATACACACGTGGTATATCGTGGTTTCGTGGTTTGACGTATGGCCTGGGCTCGCGCGGCGTCATGACGTCCGGCTGATAACATCCGGTTTACTGCTACACTATGGACGTCACATAGGACTGCCAATACAGTTTCACACTATTTTGATAAAGACCATGTGGTCGAAAATTTAATAAAAAGAGTGATCATTGAAGCCCAATATATATTACTACATTCAGATTCAATAAATGCAGGGTTCAGCGTGGCTTGCAGAGCCAGTTGTACAGTGACAGTATCCAGTTCTAAAGTCAGATTCAATGAAAAATGCAAGTTTTAACGTCGACGGTAGAGACAGTTGTATATTGAAAGTACCCAGCTCGAAATTCAGATTTAACCGAAAATATATGTTTGAATGTCGATTGCAGAGCCAGCTGTAAATTGGAAGTATCCAACTTTACATTCAGATACAAACGTGCATTGAAAATACCCAGCTGTACATTAAAGGTACATGCCCACTAAATAGGCACACATTGTTCTTTATAGGAATTAAATAAGTGTATAATTGTGTCACTATTCCACCAGTTCTAAAAATTACGAGTACCCGCTATACAGATATAATCAGTTAGTAATATTTATTTTACTGATAGTGACACGCGGTGGTATCATGCTATTTTCATATGCAAATGAGGCATACCATTTTTTCATTATTTATACTAATTAAATGCGTCATCTGAAAAATTAATATTTTCGACAGACTATAAAGTATGATCAGAGCACATCAAAAAATAAATACAGAGAATGAATAGTAATGTTCGTTAACATTTTAAGGAAACACGGTTATCGCCCCTGATATCAGTGTGTAAATATAGGTCTGATATAAAATGAATAATAATGCCAATCAATACGTGGGGTAATGGTGAATGAATGTTTATTTTGCAAGAAAATGTCTCAGATGATGTCTCTGATATCAAGACTAGTTTATGCCTACTGAGTTGGCATGCACCTTTAAGAGTTTAAATACGAGTTTGAATGTCGATTTTCAGATCCCGCTGTACAATACATGCAACCAGATGTTGGTTGTAGATCCAGTTGTTCATTGGAAAATACGTGTTTGAATGTCGATTGCAGCGCCAGCTGTACATTGGAAGTACACAGCTCTACATTTGTATTGAACATAACATACGGGCTTGATGTAGATTGCAGAGTTGGTTGTTCATTGGAAGTACCCAGCTCTATATTCAGATTCACCCTAAAATACATGTTTTAATGTCGATTACAGAGCCGGCTGCACATTGGAAGTACCCAGCTATACATTGAGATTGAACAGAACATACGGGCGCTTGAATGTATTTTGTAGAGACAGTTTTACATTGGAAGTACCCAGCTCTACATTCAGATTCCATCGAAAATACGTGTTTGAATGTCAATTCTAGAGCCAGTTGTACATTGAAAGTATCCAGTGCTACAATCATATTCATCGAGAAATACATGTTTGAATGTCGATTGCAGAGCCGGCTGTATAGGAACTATCTTGCTGAACATTGAGATTGTAATGTACATACATATTTGAATGTCGATTGCAGAGCTAGAAGTGCATTGGCACGAGTCAGCTTTACATTCACATTGTACTATACTATATATTTGAATGTCGATTGCAGGGCCAGCTGTATAGGAACTATCTTGCTGAACATTGAGCTTGTACTGTACATACATACTTGAATGTAGATTGCAGAGCCAGAAGTGCATTTGCACGAGTCAGCTGTACATTCAGATTGTACAGTAAATACGTTTTTGAATGTCGATTGCAGAGCCTGCAGTGCATTTGCACGAGTCAGCTGTAAATTCACATTGTACTGTAAATACATCTTTGTTGATTGCAGAGCCAGCAATGGATTGGAAATAGCCAGCCGTTCATCGAATACATTCGATTTGAATGTTGATTGCGATCTGCGATTGCAGTGCTAACTTCTCACAGCCGTATTATCCTCTCTGTTTAGTCAACACCAATGCAGTGGAAATATGAGGTTTTAAGAAACATTTTTGTCCTGCGCCAGTATCGAGTTCTGTGGTCATTAAATAATAAAGTGCGCTCGCTTTAACCCTTTCAGCACCACAGGCTTGTATAGTTGTATTGGCAAAAATTGCAAATCCGAAGTGACGAGCCGTCTCATCAGGATCTGCACTTTTTGCAAGTAATGTTCATATGTTTAAGAGCAAAAACACCGCCTGTTCATAAATGGACTAGTCTGAAAATCATTTTATGATGGTTGAAGTGGTTGCAAAATTAACATATCAAAATCCATTCCAGTTACTTGGGGGTGAAGTAGTTAAATTGCTCTACATAGACTGGTTCGCTAATCACGCATTTTCTAACATAATGTTCGGTGTGGTAAACGCCGAAAATCACCTTTGTTCTAATTTTAGACTACATTTACCGTCAATTTCAAATTTGTTTCGGTGTTTCGGTGAAATAATAAGAAAGTTATGACAAAAAAACAACAACAAACAGTGTAGATCTAGATGAGCCGGTTCGTAACGTAACGTAACGTAACGTAAGTAGGTGTTTGCTAGTGTTGTTTATACACACCCCTTTTCGGATGAATGAAATGATTATAAAATAAAATAGAACAGTCCATATCAGCTACATGTATGTATGGATGAAAGTGTTAATGGCGACAGACATGTTCGATGTCTCACTAAATGGTGCCCTGCGATTGGTTGATTTCAGCTGGATTCTCCTGGTTACCAATACTATATTATCCATATTAGGAAATCGTAGTAAAGCAAAACGCTCTCAGCATGACGTAACATATTTAACAGTCCACTGCCAGTCTCATGTCTTGCAATTGGGATCGAAAAATCGCTGTTCTGAAAATATATTGTCTAATTTCAGCGAAGTTTGTGTTCTTAATTCGAATTATAGCTAATTATTAAATTCAAAATACTCATTCGTTACACAAGATAGTAAATACAGCAGCTTCAGTGACTATGCTCTGCCAACATTGGGACAAATCGAATGTGTAAGAACACAGGTTCTTGAAGTTGAAGAACGGTTCATATTTCGATGCCTTCGGTGGCTTGGGTGCATTGTTATCAACATACAATTTACGTCACCTCCCGCGAATGGGTATTTTGACAGTCAGAAAGGGGCCCGAAAGTTCGTAACGGTGGATGTGTAGATAGTTGACGATTTCTGTCGTGTGTAATGCTTGAGCATTAGTAGTTGCACACAACTATGTAATTACGCCAAAACCAACGAAATTCTCCCAAATATACCCAAACTCCACCCAAATAACCATATGAAACAAAAATTCTGACAGTCTATTCAACCACCTGTGTATAAGAATACACCAAGTTATGAAGTCCGCTTCGTCTGATTTGGACGGAGATGATAATACATTATCATGCATAAAAAGAGAAAATGCTCTGTTGCCGATTTCCCCAAAATTGCGAAGTATACTTATCTAGCTACTTACTTTTCCCATTAATAGCATTAATATAGAACTAACGACTGCATATATTTGATGATTAGAAATATACAGAATTATTATACCCGAATGTATTACATTAGCACAGCCATAATGGCTGTGATAATGTAATCAATTCAGTATAATAAAAATTAATAAATGTATCCTTAAACTGAAAATATCTCCCTCAAAGTATACTCACCAAGATACGTATGCGTATAAATTTTGGTGAAATCGGCTACTGGTAAAGTGACAATGTGTTTTGGTCAGATAACAACGTGGTGTGTCAGTTGCTGTTGCCCTGCAGCCAGCCATCGTTCCCATGTATACATACCCAGATCTGGTTCGGTTTTATTGCGGTATAACCAGAAGCCCACTGCTGCTACTGTTGCTACCGTACACACAGTCACTACTTTCTCCATGTGTCCGATTGTAGCCTTAGTACCGCGGTCACCTAGAATGATACATACAGTGGGGTCAGCTTGTACATGTAAGTACACACACGAACGAACACGACAGGTTGGAACCAACCTGTCGTGTTCGTTCGTGTGTGCACTTACACGCTGACCCCACTGTAGCATGTTTCATTGAGAGCATGTCTGCCTACGTGTCGTCTGTCTGCCTGTCTACCTGTCTAATATTGCATACATCCTGTACACAGGTGGAAGACTCGGACCTAGGACCTGATAAATGGCTCATTTGTAAAACGTTACCCCACCCACCAATTTCCGTACAATATACACTATAGCGTTTCCAAAGGCTATACTGTATCCATACTGTATAGTGTAAGGAAATGAGTGGGTGGGGTAACGTTTTTCAAATGAGCCATTTATTTGGTTCTAGGTCCGAGTCTTCCACCTGTGCTCATGTATGCCCGTCGGTCGGTCGGGTGGTTTACGTAATGCATGATCTAGTAAATTTATAGACTATAATTATAATATATAAATTACACGTGCACATTATTTAATACATTTTGTTTGTTAAAATATACAATTAGTGTGTGTGTTGTTGTTGTTATTTCACTTACTTGTAAAACACCCACTACCCGTATCTGAAACCAAGTCCGTGTATTACTATGCACAGTATTTGTGAATGCATATGATCTCACAAATTAACTTCCGTGTCTGGACTACATGAAACACTATGCTTTGGTTATAAATACATTTCAATGTAGGCTCTCATGCATATAATGTGTCGGCATGTGAACAAGTCGCAGTGTATCGGTAGTTCAGCATTGGTAAGTACGTTTACATTTTATACATGTGTAACCAGTGTGTATATGTTATTGATATGAATATAAAATTAGACACGGAAAATGTGAAGTATTACATACATGTACATTTTATCTTATTTCTCATTGTCTGTAGTTTACACTATTTGAACGTTACTAATTTCTTATCACAGATTGCACAGCAATATAATACAGTACTAAATAATCGATGTATACTACGGTGGAACCCCATCTAATCCGGACACTCGGGAAAATATAAATGATTAACTTAAATACGTTTCGCTGTTATGTATCCCTGATTACAATGACTTTTCATGATTGCAAAACACTAGAATGCGTAATGAAACGCTCTAACATGTCTGATTTACAGTGGAACATCTCCAAACCGGACACCCTGGGGACCTCCCAGGGTGTCCGGTTTGGAGAGGTTCCACTGTACAACGAGTGTGTATGGTATGTAAAGCGCTATGGACATTGACGAACATGTCCATACCGGGTATGGAAGGTGTTCGAGCCAATTCCCACCCTTAAATATCAGCCGAATCGAATCGAAAATGGAAGAACATGGACATTGACTATATCTTCTGTCATGGCGTGATCTATAATGATTATATCGGATTATCTATTGTTTGATTTCGGTAACCATAATTCCAACTGATGCGAAATTACAACAGTAATCCTTTTTAAAAACGTATTTTAAAAACACATTATGTAGAGAAGTAAACTGACCTTGTGTATAGAAAAACCGTGTAATTTATATCCGGTAATATGATAATAATAGGTTGTAATACTACAGTATGCTATGTAACTACTGTCTGTTTCACGAAACCTGTCAAATGTTATGGCTATATAAACAATGCAGAAACAATATTACTTTCGATGATATTAAATGTTATCAGAATGTAAGAATGTATGGGGCGCCGTTTTGGACTTTAATAGCACTTTGTGATATCATCACTTCAAATGGATGATATCACCTATTCGAATGGCACAAACTTGTGATATCACCAATTCGAATGCGTAATATCATGTATTCAGAACGAATAGGTGATATCATCCTTTCGAATAGGTGATATCATCCTTTCGGAAGAAACATTATGTTTCAAAATGAAGGATTTCTCCCTGCGAAAAAAATAGAAAATAATCCTAACGTTAAAAACACTTGCTAAATATGCTAACAAAAATTGTATGCATGCAAACGTGTTAATATTATAATTATATTATGAAATTATTCTACAATAAGATAATAAATTATGAACAAAACAATAATAATCCCGCAGTAAAGTCGCGTGCTTAATGTTTTGTTTCTCGCGCGGGAGATTTAAGTGTGAACGACAATAACAAATGGCGACCTTAGCAGGAATGGTGACAGCTGCGTTAGCAGCCATCAATCAGAGACGGGGGACGGACGTGGTAATGCATCTTTCCACACAGGCTGAACAGGATCTACACTGTTCCATTATATCAATGAAACACTCATCACACTTCTAACAAGCAATATAGATGGTTATCAGGCTATGGAAGTGTGCTATTTGATCTGGAGCTACACTGGTCACAAATCCCATAAGCTCCTTGCACCCTTGTCCTTGACTGGAAGTCCTGTTTCTGCGAGACTACTGTAAACAGGGAGTAATCATTTTATCATTTATCATTTAAACTAATGGGTGATATCATCTATTCGAAAGGATGATATCACCTATTCGTCCTGAATACATTATATCACGCATTCGAATTGGTGATATCACCAGTTTCTGCTGAATGGATGATATCATGTGATATCATCACTTCAAATGCATGATATCATCACTTCAAATCAAATAGGTGATATCATCCATTCAAATAGGTGATATCATCCATTCGAATAGGTGATAACATGTAATTGAAGTAATGATATCACGCATTCGAATTCATGATACAATCACTTCAAATTAAATAGGTGATATCATCCATTCGAATAGGTGATATCGTCCATTCGAATAGGTGATATCATGTATTTGAAGTGAGGATATCACCTATTCGAATGGATGATATCATCACTTCAAATCAAATAGGTGACATCACCCATTCAAATAGGTGATATCATCCAATCGAATATTTGATATCATCCATTTGAAGCGATGATATCACCAGTTCGAATGCATGATATCACCATTTCAGTGTCGAATAGGTGATATCACCCATTCGAATAGGTGATATCATCACTTAAAATAGGTGATATCATCCATTCGAATAGGTGATATCATGTATTTGAAGTGATGATATCACGAAGTGTTATTGATGTCCAAAACGGCACCCCATAAGAATAAGCCTTCTTATTATTTAGTGAAATTTGGTCAATTACAAATTTGATTACGAAAGATTGATTTGTCTATGGGAATTTAACATGGGGGGAAAAGGAGGTGGAGGAGTTGGGGGAGGAGTCAAAAAATGAAGAAAAAAAATGGAAATTGAAACCTACATGTAGTTAGATAGCTTGGAAATTATCTAAGAAAACAAAAAGGTCAATGTTGAAAATGTTCCCATATTAAATTGTCATAGACATCTTCACAGCGTGGGGTTTAACATGGTGAAATTGTTTTTTCGTAATAATGATCAATATTGGACGAACTTTCACGAAATAAAAAGAAGGCTCATTCTTTATTTTTTATCAAATTTAATATTATCGAAAAAAAGTATTGTTTTTGCATTATTTATGTGGTCGTAAAATGTGGGCATTTTTCGTGAAACAGACAGTAATTTGATTTGTTTCGCTAAAAGCCAGTGTGTAATGTTCATTGGGGCATGTTGATAAGAACTATATTTAGTGTCATCTTTGTTCGACGCCATCTTGGATATTTGGCGGGTTTATGCATATGTCATACATTCAATGTGTGCCAATATAAGCGGTTATATAGCATACTGTAAGTACAGTGTTTATACATTTGTATATGTCTGCTTTAATAACAAAACGCGGACATATTATGCATGATACATTACAGGTGTGCTGATATCAATTGAGCGAACTCTTCTGTTGAAAGTGGGCTTCGTTTGCCCAAGGGCAAAGTAACCATTGTAATCAACACCCCCGACACCTTTACGTCAACGCTTTTATAACGAATATTTGTTCTCACAAAAATACGGTCTTTTCAACTTCGCTATTTGTTCCCATAGTTTGTGTAATCAACACCTCTGACATCTTTCAGTTAGTCGATCTCAAACGTTACACATGTCTTCTACACATATTGAACATGTGCACGGTGATGCTCTTTGATGGAAAAACTACTTTTGTCATACACGGCATTTTCATCTTCCCTGTTTTTCTACACGTTTACATACAATCTTGAACATGCTCAATTGTGTCATGTGACCCACGTGACCGGTATCTCATGAATATTCATAACTGGAAATTTACGGCCAAATTTACTCCCGTTTTATTTCGGTCAAATACAGTGTATTGACGGGTGAACAGGGAACCAAACTTGCAAGCATGTTGAAGAGAAGGGATGTAAGGTCAAGGAAACTGGGAAATCTCACATGAGATCGCTAAATATATACGATTACGAAGACTTTGAAAGCAATAATTGCAGAAATAATAGGTATTACTGACGATTTCACTTTAATTTGTAATATAAACTGACACTTACATATGTATAGATTTAATACTAGTCAACTTTATTGCCACATTCAAGCGGATTCATGGTTTAAAACGATGTGTTTTACCTCGCTATCAAGCCATGTATACACCGGAAGTTGAAATTCAAGATGGCGGACTCGGCAATTCTGTGCTAAGCAGGATAGAAATAAACATGTATTTTTAACACTGGAGGCTTTGTCAGTCATAATTATGAATGTTGAAGTGTCTTATGGTACAAATTACACCATGTGTATGTAAATAATATATTGATTTGTATTTAATTAGTAAGTTATGGGACTGTTTCGTCGAGTTCACAATGTATACAATGTGGGTGGGGTAATGTTTTGAATATGTTTGTTTGGATTTTTTCATATTTAAGGTCGGTTTAAATTATATGGTCTCATAAGTAGGCTTAGAAATCACTACCATTGACCATTTATACTTGTTAATTAAATATTAAGTTTGGCTAACTGTATTATTATGCTATGCAAATTAAATTACTGTGTTTCAAACTTTGAAACATTGTTCGTGTCCTAAACATGTTTTTTAAAAAGCTTACGAATAATCATCGACACTATTAAAAAGCTTTACTTAACTAATCTAACTACACTCCCCTGTCAATAAAATTAGATGCGCTAATTATTGGATGACACGCTAAGTACTATACTTAGCTATATTCATGGTATTTCTTAAACTAGTCTACATGTTTCTTACATATACAAGGTAACTGGGACGCAACTGCATGATTTCTATTGCCAGCAAGTTTAGCAATGCTTTAATTTTGGTTGGATACACGTTGCCATGACTCTGGATGCTATAAATTGTATTGTATGATCAATGTATTGTACATGTATCTGAATATCTTGGGCTGCTTTTTTATACTTTCTGGACAAGTAATTTTACAAGTCCGTCTATAGTACCTTACATGTACTTTGAAGTACGATATATTGAGTTTGAAACAAGATATTTTGACAGGTCTCGTGGGTTTTTTTTTCAATCTCAAAGACTATAGTTTAACACCAACAATAACTTATGCTATTTTAAGCGATTTAAGAAAATGGCTGAACATTGCTAACACCAGTTTGTTTTATTTTTTCTACGAATATTTTCTTCACAAAAGTACGGACTTTTTTAGCTTATAAAGTCTACACCTTTGTATACAATCTTGTATGGGGTATATAGTTAGTATATTCAACTCCACCAACAGCTTTCTCTCAATCAATCTGTAAATGTACATATGTCTTCTGCATATATTGAACATGTACACCATGGTGTCTCTTGACGATTATTTTATTTTGTCACCAAACAATACCACCTGATCGACATTGCCATTTAGCTCTAGCCTAATAGTTTGTGTAATCAACTTATCTAACAGCTATATGTCAATCAATCTGAGCGTTTACACATGTCTTCTCCACATATTGAAAATGTGTACCATCATGATGATGGTGTTTTTAAAACGAAAACTTATGTTTCACTATACGGCATTTTCAATTTAGCTATTATTCTAAACATTTGTTTGCTTCCTTTACTTCTTTTCTCTTTCTTATTAATTGATACTTAAGTTTGTGTAGTTTATTTTTCTTTACAAACAATTCAAACATATACATATACAAAGTAGGAATTACATATATATTATATATTTACTCGGTAATTTAGAAATATTGAATGACATATAAGTATGCACATTCATGCACATGTTAATATGCATATTTTGTGACTTCCGACACTCTTGACCATTGTTGAACAGTAAAATCATGGACATTGGCACATCATTTCTTCTTAACATTAGAAAGTATTTTAAAACGGGTACCCATTGCGACCTCATCATATGGGTCCGCCATCTTGAATGTCAAAACGACCGCCGTGAATTTCTGGATTTGCTATAGGTTAGCATACATGTATTATAGACGCATATTTTTTATAGAAAAATTAATATACACTGGGTCCAGGAATTTAAATCGGATATGATAATGACCACCAACATATCCATTCATGTCCGCCATCTTGAATTTCAAAATGGCCGACAATTATATTTTATTTTCAATATCACTGCTTCTATTTGTGATGGAGCAGTTTTATTTTCATCAAATTGAATAATTTACATAATGCAAAGTTATTATTATTTACAATTAGTATATATTGGATGTTAAATCCGTAACATACGTATGCAACATTTTAAATAACATACAGTGTAACCTGAGTTAACCGACATGGCTTCGGAACGGATATTAATGTCGGATAACACAATGTGTCACGACCACACGGTTCTGCACTCTATGGTGTTGCAAGTGCATTCATATACTTGTACATGTATTAATAAAAATATTCTTGATAACGTTTCAGTGGTTTTGATGGAGGTTTGTCATTTACATGAGCTAATGGTATCGAATACACAATACAAATGCGAATGGCCATTTCAAATTTAATAGCGATTTACGCCAACATGTACATGCGTCAAAACAAATGGGCCGCGCTCTGTGAAAACCAGCCTTAATGACAACGTCATGAAAGGCTGAAAATGACGTAGCACAGTTACGAATAAATTTACCAACGTCACGTCGGATTTTGACACTTGGAATTGTTGCCTCATTGCAATAAGTTGTCCTACTTATAGCCGTACGCTTTACGGATCACAAATATTTTAATGTTGGATATGCGTGGCAGAATAGTACAGTTGTTTTCATAGTGGTTCAAATAGTTGTCTTTTTTTTTATTCGGTTTCCTTCAAGGAAATAAGTAGTAATTATTTTCTATTATTTTTATACAAATGGGCATACTGCATTAATTTTATGATTTGTATACTATATTATATGGACGACTTGTGAAATGACATTTGAAACTAAATAACCATACGACAGGTATTTTTAGATAACACATAACAAAATCATTATGATGTAATCATAATGCTTATGTTTCTTTTAAGCTTTATTTATATATGTATATAACAATTACAAACAAACGCGAGAACAATTGTAGTCGGCATAGATGGAGGCGTCTGCATGTTTCTTAATTTGCATTGAAACCGGAATACTCAAAGAAAACAAACTTATCCTGTCTGGCGACGACCATCATATATACATGTACTTACAACTTGACGATCGAACCCGGGGCGCATGTGTACGCTCTTTACTAGTTATGCTATATAATACGGTCCCGTTCAGATTAGAGCGGGATCGGCTGTTTTCGGCCGTCTAAGACGGAACCGTACACGCTGTACAAACCCAGTTCCGATTTTGGGATTTATTTATAGATTTCATTTGAACGTGACAAGCCTTACTATAGTATCGATTTTCGAAATATGTAAACACACTCGGGTAAATCTGCATTCATGTATTCATGACATAATTATGTGTCTACGTAGATCTACATATTGAATGATCATATTTATGAAAATATATTGGTTTACAGATGTCGTTCTATTTAAAACGATTTAAAATCGTGTTGGCAATACTTTCTGCACTGTTTGTCGCAAATTTAAAACTCACGGGGAAATGAACATGCGCAATATACGATATCAACTTAGGTTTAAACGTGTTTACTGATGGGGTCAGACCCAGCCTCGCTCTACGTGAAAGTGTTCCCGCAACCGTTACCTTTATTAAAGAAAATGTAAACAGTTGGCTCATTAACTGTGACACGTATTCTGGATAAAATCAGCCACGGATAGAACTGGGCCTAGGTCTTATTTCATTTCATTTACTGGTTCACCGTCGAATATTTAGAAAATCAACATAAAAGTAAAATTGGAAATTGTCAGAAAATAATCGTATCACAGTTAAAATTTATGGTAGTGCTAATTACGCGGCTCCTGGCATATCGCATCATGTTGACACTGTGCCAAACATGTTTAATTATTAATATTTAGTGTGTTGGTATCGTGTCACAGGCATATTTAGTGCGAATATAATTGTAGCCACCGGGGGCCCGTTTCACTAAACTTCGTACGACTAAAATATTCGTAAGTGCAAGTCTAGGATCGTCTGGAAATTTCAATTGATGGATTTACATTTATTGAGCATAGGCTGGTCAATAAATGTAAATCCAATAATTGTTTACAGGAAAACGTTGTTAATGTGGAATCTACAGACTATCTTAATGTTGAACATTTTAGTCGTACGAAGTTTAGTGAAACGGGCCCCAGGGACGTAGCCTACTGATTTGTATCTGTATCTGCAACCACTTGGATGTTCCTTCTAATGTCACGTAATTTTTAGCGACTTTCAAAAATATCACATTGCATCAGCTGTACGATTGTGCAAATTTGATAACTGTGAAAAATATGATTTTAATTGACCACTTGTAAATATGTTTATATGAATGTATGGCATATATTTTACTAGTATTTTTGCAATCAGTGCAATCAGACCCTGATTAGGCTGCGCAGATGCACAGGTCTCAACATTTACAAATTTAAGAAGTCCTACTTTAGATCGTTGTTAATTTACTTACATGTACTACTAAACACTGAATGTCTGTGTGCTTTATTGGCTTGAAAATAATATAAAGCAAATACCAGGGGCGGATGCAGGATTTCAGGTTGGGGAGGGGGGCGGGTGGGGGGGGGGGCGGGCGGGGGGGGACGGTACTTCTTAATTAAAATAGTTTACTATATTTTCAAACTAGCACCGTTTGTTCGTCGACCAAGCTGAGCTCGGGAGACTGCTAGTACGGCGGTATGCCCTCCGGAATATGTTTGATATACACACCCCATTTTGCTACGTTATGGCGCATTTTAGAGCAAACATATCTTTACTCGCCAACTTCTAGGGGGGCACGCGCCTGGTTTTCCCCTACCTGAATCCGCCATGGAATACACAAATTCTATATTTGCAGATTCAACGCGTCTAAATACAAACGAGACGTTTCAAACAAATGTCGCAATGTTGTGGTCGGTACAAATTTAGTGTGTAAATCACTGACTGGATAATATAGTGTGCGGACATGAATTCAAAATGCATGTACGTACGCCATGGTGTTTTTTAGCATGGCTTGGTTGGCCACTCATTTCTTTGTTTACAAAGGCGTTGAATGTACTTTTTCTGACACAATTAAACAATTAAATTGCAAAATTCGTGTTCAAATTAATTATTCCCGACGAGAGGATACAGTGTACACATATACATGCACCAGTACTATTATGCTTACTGCCGGTATTTTTATCAGAACATTTTGTAACAATTATATAATCAGGTATGTCACATCGACACATTTTCCCGACATAGACTGGTTTATGTATATATATTTGTTTTCAAATGGTAAACCCATTATCAAAAATCTAGTAAGTACGTGTACACAAGACCGTCCGTCAGTCATATTTTTAATTTGCTTAAAACTCCCCGGGGGTGTCCGACTACCCTCTAGACACCATCGGGCGATGAAGTCATTGATATGTGCAGCCATAGGCCTATCCAAATTCTAACCAAATTCAGATCATTCATTTCTACAAAAAAAGTGAATTGGTTTCAATCACAGATTGTTTCAATTTCAAACACCAGGAATGTCGTTTAGTTGTTTGTGTTTGGTCTTTGGTGAGTGATTTAATGTCTACATCAATAAATGACGTCACAATTAACTGTTAGGTAAATAACGTCAATTAGATTCGGAACTAAATTCTCAAATAATTAGAATGTATCTTTCTGACGGTACATTTTTATGCATAATGTGTGATAGTTGGCGATAGTAGCAAATTACGAAGTCACTTGTCGACTAATTATAGATTTAACATTGATAGTGGTGCGTTTGGTTTGTTCACTACATGTACATATCATAGTTTTATTCTGTTCAATGTTTGATAGTAAACATACTAACACTTGCAGATAGATTTAGTGCAACTTATCAGCAAATACAGTGTTCAGCAAGCACAGTCAATGAACACGCACTTTTACTGTAGGATATTGTGTTGCATTGTACAAACGTCAGCTTTTCAATAACGTCATTTGCTCGATGACGTTACTTTTTTTCCCCTGCATGATTCACATGGTGCTACAAAAAGTGAGATAAAACAAAAACTATGAAACATATTTGCATTTGTTTTTGAATAATGCCCGCATCAAAAAAAATGCAAAAAAGTGCAAATTGAAAATGTTGTCATTAAGGCTGGTTTTCACAGAGCATGGCCCAAATTTATAAAATAAATCACTCATTCATTGACAAACATTGAAAACAGTTCAGATAATTAACGTAACCCATATGACCTTTCATATCGCGCTGATAACAATCGATCGCAACACTTCAAATCTGTGACTACTTTCACTTTTTCACCTTATTACAAGATTGTCACGACGTACTACACCTTAGCAGCAATAATCAAGTAAGTGTATTCATTTGTTGTTTCTGGCTCTGCTCTGTACAGTGATCTGTGTATATTAGATTGACAAAACACGTGATTTATCGTGGTTCAGCATAGCATAGGGTCTCTTTTATCAACACCCTGAATACAGGTGAAGTATATAATCCCTATTGTTGTACTTTGCTCGCACACGTAAGTATAGCTCAGCACATACATTGACACAGGTGATATTGTGAGTATATTTTATTATGCTCAGTGGATTCTTTGTACGTAGGGATCCGTCATTTAATTATTATTTAATTTTATTAGTATAATTTTATTTCCTTTATCCTAATTCAATCTATTTTTTCAATAATAATCAGAACTAAATATATACTTATATATACCTGTTTATATAAATTAAATATTACTCGAATAGTCAATATATCTTGCATCACAGTAGTACATAACATTTGTAGTCTAGGGTCCAACGTACGAAAATCAATAAAAACTGATAAATTACTTATTATTATGTGTTAGTACTTATAATAAAAAGTGTAGGCTCCAACATACAGAAAACTATCCAAACTGTGAAATTACTTCTTATTACTTATTATAAAAAATATTCGTTTCCCATCCTCGGTTAATGTTAAATAACGGCAAAAATCAACAAACCTAATACGAAAAATAGAACTAGGGAACGGGACATGTCAGATTCATTATCGCCTAGTACTAAATCGCCAGAGGCCAAGCAACCACGTGTCCACACGGACCACCCAACCACCACGTTAATCAACCGCGGAACCAATCACACACACAATACCTGACACACAGACAAACAATAGCTCACAGACTGTCACACTCCGCTTCAAAATAATTGGGTCCAGGCGAGCTGCAATAAGATTACCGCAATTCGTCTTGGCCCTGATGTCATTCCTGGGTAATATATTAAAACAGTCCGATAGTCGGTGTACACTCGACAGCGCACCGGACATCATATAGTCACTCTACCAAAACAATGGATTGGTAGAGCAAAATCATTCACGGCACCCCCAAATATGTCAAACGTAGAATTCAAGTTAGTTTAATTTAGTTTAAACATATTTTATTGCTCTAAATTTACAATGTAACTTTACAGTTAATAAATACAGGTTAATTTAGAAGAGCAAACGGGTTGTGCTAAGTTAGTTAACAAACCAATGCCCAGGAAAACGCAGTCCAACACACACACACCAACAACAACAACAAATTGTCACGGTGGGCATAGCTGAGCACCCTGACGTTGCCCGATTGAGCAAAGAAGACATCATGCTGACATTAGACGCCAAAACGAACAGCATCACCGACGCACACCACGTAAATCTAAAACCGTATTGCTTGTCAAATTCAACATTAATCTACGATACCAAATAACACCAGCTTCATACATCAAGAACGGTAACACAATCGATATTGACGTCACTATTCAACACCAATTCGTTGCAATAAATGCCAGCAGTTTGGTCACTGACAAGACGCGTGCAGAAACAACTTTGTCCACTGCCCAATTTGTGGGTATGCACACTTCTATAAAGATTGCACATCTACATACACGATGGACAACGATTTCTGAAACAATTGCTATGTAGCAGAATTACAGGCCTGTGGCCACCGGGCCAGCAATCCATACTGTGCGATATTTCTTAAGTACAAGACGCACAGTAATCACAAAAATCAAACAAGACAACTAACGCGCGACGCACTCGATGAACAACTGCAAACACAAACTTCAACTAACACCACACATGTTCATGCCACCACTCACTTACCAATACACAACAAAACGGCCAGTATTCAACTATCCCAGCCACACCAGAATACAACAAACGCAAACGGGCGTCTGAACCACCATCCATGGATACACACACACAATAAGATACTGAAATACAGCAGTATGTCACAAAAAGTCAACTTTTGGATCTAATAGCGGTGACAGAAACAACTTTAGAAACTCATTTAGGAATTAGGACAGTTCACACTCCCACAGTTACTGCCACTATTAATCAACAAGTAAACACGAAACCCAGACAAAACCCTACATCACCCCACCCACTAAACAAAGAAGAAATAACAATACTGAACCCCTACACCTTTCAATAGCTACGAGTAATCGCAAGCAGGCTGGACTAATAACTGAAATAGACACAAAAATAATATAACAGGCGGCGGAAATCGATATAACAAATCGAACCCGAAATATCACATATTATCAGCATGGATTGCGCAACCCGTTTTTGCTGCACAATTGTAAATAATAGCCTCAACAAATCCGCCCCAGCGTTATCACCTCTATGCTGATCAAATACATCACAAAATAGTTGCAGCGACAACATTAACACACACAACATAACATAAGGTCATATCGGTGTGAAAAACAACACACAGAAGCAGCAACCAACGACATTAAACCATTTACCCCAAATGCCAGTCCAACGGGTAGTCATGTGGACGAAAATATTAAGTGCACTAAATCTAATAAGAACAAAACATACAATATGCCCCTTACATAAAAACACTAAACAACGTTTAAAAGGCATGGAATATCTGGTAGTCGTCAAATCTAACCGTGCAGCCCAATGTAAGCAATGTAAGCAATATCCCAATGTCCTAGCGCCTCCATTACATATGGGAAGCAATGAACATCAAACAGCCTCCCAGCCAGAACATCTGAATACTAAACATGGCGCTCTTCTGCACAGACGCAGAATATGTTCGCAATAATATCTAACATTAATAAACATAAACATATATAGGTAGAAACAATAATAGTAATAATCACCCCCTGACAGCCCTTCAGTGGAACTGTTGGGGATTTCTACGAACAAAAGGAGAGCTAATAAATGCTATAGAAACTAATATGTTGTCACCCGGTGTAATATGCCTTCAAGAAATGCCAAAACCATCAAATCTAACATGATACAACTTAATAACGCACTCCACAAATCAAATCCATCGTAGTGGAGTAGGCATATATGCTAAAAATGGAGATTCTTGTACATAATTAAAAACGAATCATATTAAGGAAACACAAAATATTCTTTATTCTGGAATTAAAATATTAGGTAACAAAGGTAATATAGACATACAATGTATTAAATGTATACATCGGTCCCGGTGACAGCACAAACGCTACTAAACTGCACAATCTATAAACCATTACCAAATATATAAGTAATAAAGCTCTGATAGTGGGTGACTATTAAATGATGGGCCATAACCTTCAATACGTCTCATATCCCACATAATAAAGGTATAGGAACAACACCAGACATAGCATTCGCTACACCATTTCTAGCTTCCTCGTCCTCCTGGTTCGTACACGATTCAACACTAGAAAGTGATCACTATCCAATAATTACTAAAGTTTTGACCCAATACCATAAGAGTACTCCCGCAACCATTCCTAAATGGACGTTAGGTCAGGCTGACTGTGAGCTCTTCAATCACATATGTTCAACTAAGTTACATATACATCATGTACATAAATAAATATCCTGCAATGAATATCATAATTAATTTGTGAGCACACTCTACGAAATCAGTAAGGAATGCATACCACAGACAAGTGGCAAAGCACACAATCGCCCAACCAATCATTGAACTACGGTCTGCTCGGATGCAATTAAAACAGTGAGAACTGTCTGCGTCGATGGAAACAATCATATTAATACCATAAAACCCTGAAACAAAAAAGACGGGACGAGTATCGGGAGGCCAAATCCCTCGCGTCCGTCACATTAAATGAGGCAAAACAAATCGGTTGGGAGAAATTTATTTCGGAACTTAATGACGTAAAAACTAGTAAAGAATGTGGGATCATTTAATATAATCAGAGGTAAACGTACACCACCACTACCACCGATTTTACATAACAACAACCTAGTTCACGATGAAAAACAAAAAGCAGAGGTGCTCACAGACTGTTATAAAACTATTTCAAGTAACATCAACATTTCACCAGAATTTAGACAAGTTAAAGAACAGAGAGATCCAGTTATACAAGCTAAGATAGATACACAAATACATAATTCCTCAATTAAATGAAGGAGTCTGCCTCAATTTACGTTGCATCATGTCAGAATTGAAAGCCGCCCTAAAAGGTAAAAATAGCACAGCACCAGGAGAAGACAAAATACACTATACAATTTTAAAGCATCTCCCTATTGAATCTATGGAACAATTACTCCTGGCTATAAATTAATACTGGGAAAACGGTAACGTACCTGACTCCTGAAAAGAAGCTACCATAAAATCCTTTTTTTAAAACTTAAACATGATACAACGCATCCATCATCATATGGACCAATATCGTTAACACAAATAATTTGCAAATTAATGGAAATGATGTTAGCGAATAGGTTAAAACACCAAATAAAATAAAAAAATAAGCCCGACTCAATCAGGATTCAGAATTAAAGATCTAAGTTAAATAAGTTAACACGACTGGAAACAGTAATTAAAACAGCTATGATGAAAAATAAAATAGTCGTTGCTGTGTTCTTAGACCTAGAGAAAGCCCTTGACCTAATGTGGATAAATGAAACAATAGATCAACTAATAGAGAAGGGCATAACTAACAGAATGTTGTTATGACTCGACAACTTTCTTACAGGCAGGAAAATTGAGTCAGAATAGGAACAGCGCACTCCGAATTCCAAAACATAGATAATGGTTGCAACCAGAGCATCGTCGTTAGTCTAATAGTATTCAACATCATGATCGACACACTGTATACTGAACTTAGCAATGCTAATAAGAATACACGTAACAAAGAAGACCTATCACAAGTTGCTGATGACAGCGCGATCTGGAATGCACATGCGCATCTAGATGTAGCCCTCGGGATTGTTCAGACAGCACTAGATAAAATTACAATATGGCAAAATAAATGGGGGTTCACCTAAAACTGAGGCAGTCATATTTCACAATGGAGGAACATTGTGCTAGAAAGATGCAGAGCAGCGGTATACATATAACCGAGAACAACAAAATATAATAAAAATTCTAGTGGTGAACAACCACGCAAGCCATTACAAGAAATTTGCAAAATGTCTAGGTATTATATTAGACGACAGGTTAACATGGAGTCCTCATGTAACATACCTAGTCCAACGGTGTAGGCAGGACCTTAATCTAATTAAACCTGTATCAGGTACATCATATGGAGTAGAAAAACCATCTCTCCTACGGTTATATAAAGCATTAATGCTATATAAAATGGACTACGGCTGTGTGTTATACAAAGACGCTGCGGCCAGTCATCTAAATGAACTAGCAATAATTCAAAGAGCAGCATTAAAGGTAACAACGTCTACCTATCAATCAACTAGAGCCGCAGCAATAGAAATATAAACAGTTGTACAACCACTCTGCGAAGTGAATGTAATTTACTAAAATACTTGGACTAAATGAATGTAAAATACAAGCATTCTTCACATACATACATTCATTTGAAATCACAGCAATATCTGACCTTACATAAATAATAATAGATAATAATAGGGAGCCAGCCCTCAGCCTTAAAAACGCAACATATTACATTCACCACCATTGGAAAGATACGCTACAGATATACACGGACGGTAGCAAAACTCAGAACTAGGAATAGCATCAGCTGCATTTGTGATACCTCAGCTATGTCATATAGAATAATATACGCTAAATGACTACAAAAACACCGTAATTATAACAGATTAATTAAGCTCTGTTCAAAATACATAATAATATTAAGACACTAATAAGCAGAATAGTGGGACAGGGCAAGCTTATAAAAAGAAGACTGGATCCCTTCCCATATTGGAATACCCGGTAATGAAGAAGCAGATCGCGGCTGCTTCGGCATATTTGACAGGCACTGATGAATTAACACTACCTACTCATAGATAAGTATAGTCTGTCATTAGCAAAAACATAAGATACACATGGAAAAGACGTTGGAATAACATTATTGTCCCTGGCAGGTGAACATTTTTTCTGGGTCTCCTAATCAAGCTTGTATAGAAATAATGCTGCCTTAATCTGTTTGGTGATTTAATATGCTACAAAATGTTCAAATCATATTTAACTTTTGTATCAGTTCCCCATTACCCGTCAGTGCATTCACCACAACATGACGTGTTTCGCGGGTTGCTGCGTCCTACATGTGACTGTATGGACCACATACTGGCCATATTAGTGAACCAATCGTGCTATGCGTGCATTTGATGTATCCTACTTTTGGCCGCATATGATCATATTTAGTAAGTATGTAAGCGTGTCCGGTATGTTTGCTGAGTTTGATGTTAGCACTGACAGATGAGGAGGCCATTCATTATTCCCTTCTTGGTTCTTTATTTGAGAGCTACTTTTGCTACAAGTGACTTCTTTAGAAGATGTACAGCGTTTCAACTCTGTCTACAACCTCACTACAAACATATTCCTTGACATGTTTTCGGGATGCACCATCAAATTACCCTTGGCATTACATACGAAATGCAATGCATTAGCGAATTCCGTCTCTAATTCAACCTACATGTATGTGCCTTTTTGCTGCTACCTTTTCATCATGGCAACCGAGAACAGCCATACATGTAACTAACTTTCTGATCAGATCTTAAACTAATTTCTCACATGGCTTAATATATTATTTTCCGCAGTGCCTTCTATTACTGAATTTTCAGAATTTACATCACAGGAGGCTAGACTGCCAGACTCTTGTTAGTTATGGTTTGACTTTACTGTATATAATAGGCGGTAACACGTTCTATGATAATGCACTTCAGAAGCTACTACATCTCTGCTGAGTAAGGCAAGTACTTGTTCGTCTGACAGCTGCATCCCGCAACGTCAAGTGTAGCACACTTCATGGTTCATGTGTACGTGTGATTTTGAGATAGTATGCTTTGTTTGTGCCTATGATACAGTACGCTCCCACATGTATACTCTGTGTTATGATAAAACAGGCCTTACTGCATATGCAACCAGCATAGACCATGTCAGCCTGCTAACGTGTGCAATATAATGAAATTGTAGTCATTGACATTAACCTGTGAAACAGTTGACTAATGATTTTGAACAATTTATAAACTTTTCCGACTGTGTGAGTCGGTGAGGTAACCGGGAATTACACTCACCAACTAGTCATAAGCCCCATTTTGTTACAACATGTCTCAATATTGATTAGGTAATTAGCAAATATACTGTTGAACCAACTGTATTTAAATAATGAAAGGATGTATGCATCTTATTCGCATTAAGTAAATTTACAGGAATTCACCATGTCCTATTTTGGCATTTTTTGTCAGCCAGTTTGAATCGGTCGCCATTATACTTACATTACCGCTTTGAAAATGCTATCACATAAATATGATATGTGGGCATGTATATTAACATGATAATATCACTTATACCATATTGGACAGTCTTCTTTTCGAGTTGCCCCTACCCAGAGCAAATGCATCTATCTTTATGTGAAATTCATCGTAGGAACCGAATGCGTGTGTTAAAATTACATAAACCGCGGCCGAATGCCGTAATTTTGGACATTTCCAATGTAACCGTAAATTCCATGTGGAAAAAATACAGACAAATTGTTAACTGTTGTTGCAGTAATTACTGTCAATAAAATTGTGGTAATATTATTTTATTAATAGGATACACGTATATTTCACTCGGGGTTATATTTATATGTAAATTTCAGAAATTAAACGAAATATTATGGTAACCATAGCAACCGATATTCTAACAAATCAGCAACAATTTCCTTCGGGATCATTCTATACGACTTTTATTTTCCGATTTACCCCACACCTTAATGAAATGCATCTATCCTTATGTAGACTTCATCGTAGAAACCGGGGGCCCGTTTCACTAAACTTCTTACGACTACAATGTTCGTAAGTGCAAATTTAGAACCGTCGGGAAATTTAAACTGATGTATTTACATTTATTGAGCATAGGTTGCATATGCAGCCTATGCTCAATAAATGTAAATCCAATAAGTGTTTGCAAGAAAACGTTGTTAATTTGAAATTTACAGACTATCATACTTTTGCACTTACGAACATTTTAGTCGTACGAAGTTTAGTGAAACGGTCCCCGGATCCGCTTGTTAAAATTGCGTAAACCGCGGCCGAATGCCGTAATTTTTTACATTTCCATTGTAACGATGAATTCTCGGGGGAAAGAAATATAAACAAAATGTGAACAGTTGTTGCGTTGATATTAACTCTTAATAAACTTGTGCAATATATTTCATTACTAGGATGCATATATATATTCTTCGGGCTTATATGTATATGTTAATGTCACAAATTACACAAAATCTGACGTAACCATGGCAACCGATATTCTAACCAATCAGCAACAATTCGTTGATTAATAGCGTTTTCACGTCTTTCTTATAACCATGATAACATACATGTATTCCTATTTATTTAAAATACGTATCTACATACACTACTGATATTTAAAATAAGAGTGTTTATGCTGTTGGCGTTCAGAACATTACAATGTTTACAATGAGCACTTAGTAGTGAGTTACTCCCCTTTGAATTGAATTTATATAATAATACAAGACACATCATAATATATGCATGCATAAATAAAACTTGAGCCTAACTTTAATAATTGGGTAACATTATGTGGTAACGCATAGGTAACAACAAGTGCAACCTTTGCATGCTGATCAGGTAAAGAACATCCTAACTAAGAAGAAACAAAATGGCCGCCAAATGTTTGTTTGATCGATGTCCGAGCTAAACATCTGACTATGTAAATGTACCTTGTTTTATTATAGTATTTGTCTGTTAATCAATATTACATTATTTAACAGTTATCGACACTGAATTACGCAAGTATGGAAATTAATTTGTTCATTTACAAATGTTTACAATAAATAGTATTTTTAGCTCGCCTGCAGTAGTGCAGTAGAGCTTATGGCAAACCCCCGGCGTCGTCGGCGTGGGCGTCGGCGTCGGCGTGGGCGTCGACGCGCCAACGTCCACACACTTAACGTTGGGTAAACGTCTTATAACTTGTGTTTCTTTTCATGGAACACCTTGTTATTTCATACATGCATTCCTCAGATGACCCTCTATCATGCTGTAGCAAATCCATGACCCACCACCCAACCCTTACCCCAAGGTCAAGGTCACAAACTTAGCACATTCATAAATTTAACGTTATATACATGTCTTATAACATATGTTTCCTTCCATGGAACGCCTTGATATTTCATACATGCATTTCTCAGATGACCCTCTATCATGCTGTAGCAAAGCCATGACCCGCCACCCAACCCTTACCCCAAGGTCAAGGTCACAAACTTAGCACATTCATAAACTTAACGTTGGGGTAAATTTTTTATAACATATGTTTCCTTTCATGGAACGCCTTGATATTTCATACATGCATTCCTCAGACGACCCTCTATCATGCTGTAGCAAATCCATGGCCCACCACTTAACCGTTACCCCAAGGTCAAGGTCACAAACTTAGCACATTCATAAACTTAACGTTGGGGTAAATTTCTTATAACATATGTTCCCTTTCATGGAACGCCTTGACATTTCATACATGCATTCCTCCAATGACCCTCTATCATGCTGTAGCAAATCCATGACCCACCACACAACCCTTACCCCAAGGTCAAGGTCACAAACTTAGCACATTCATAAACATAACGTTGGGGTAAATGTCTTATAACATATGATTCCTTTCATGGAACACCTTGATATTTCATACATGCATTCCTCAGATGACCCTCTATCATGCTGTAGCAATTCCACGACCCACCACCCAACTATTACCCCAAGGTGAAGGTCACAAACTTAGCATGTTCATAAATTTAACGTTGGGGTAAATGTTATGTAACTTCTGTTTATTTACAGGGAATGGCTTCATATTTCATACATGCATTCATCCGATGACCGTCTATCAAGCTATAGCAAATCCACGATCCACCACTCAACCATTACCCCAAGCTGAAGTTCACAAACTTAGCATGTTCATAAACTTAACGTTGGGGTAAATGTTGTGTAACTTCTGTTTATTTACAGGGAACCCCTTCATATTCCAAACATGGATTCATCTGATGATACTATATCGTGCTATAGAAAATCCATGACCCACCGCCCATCCCTTACCCCAAGGTCAAGGTCACAAACTTAGCACATTCATAAACTTAACGTTGGGGTAAATGTCTTATAACATCTGTTTTCTTTCATGGAACGCCTTGATATTTCATACATGTATTTCTCACATGACCCTCTATCATGCTGTAGCAAATTCACGACTCACCACCCAACCCTTACCCAAAGGTCAATGTCAGAAACCTTGCACATTCATAAACTTAACGTTGGGGTAAATGTTGTGTAACTTCTGTTTATTTACAGGGAATACCTTCATATTTCATACATGCATTCATCTGTTGATACTCTATCGTACTATAGCAAATCCATGAATCCCACCGCCTACCCCTTACCCCAAGGTCAAGGTCACAAACTTAGCACATTTGTTTCCTTCCATGGAACGCCTTGATATTTCATACATGCATTCATCTGATACTACTCTAGTGTGCAATAGCAAATGCATAACACACCCCTTACCCCAAGGTCAAGGTCACAAACTTAGCACATTCATAAACTTAATGTTGGGGTAAATGTCTTATAACATCTGTTTCCTTTCATGGAACGCCTTGCTATTTCACACTTGTATTCATCTGATGATACTATATCGTGATATAGCAAATCCATGACCCACCGCCTACCACCCCTTACCCCAGGGTCAAGGTCACCAACTTAGCACATTCAAAAACTTAACGTTGGGATAAATGTCTTATAACATCTGTTTCCGTTCATGGAACGCCTTGATATTGCATGCATGCATTCCTCAGATGACCCTATATCATGCTGTAGCAAATCCACAACCCACCACCCAACCCTTACCCAGGTCAAGCTAAACAACTTAGCATGTTCATAAACTTAACGGGTGGGTAAATGTTGTGTAACTTCTGTTTCGCTACAGGGAACGCTTTGATATGTCATACATGCATTCATATGATGATCCTCTATTGTGCTACACCAAATCCATGACCCACCCCCACCCCTTTCCCCAAGATCAACATAATAAACTTAACGTTGGAGTAAATGTATTTTTATAACTTATGTTTTTTTACATTGAAGGCCTTGATATTTCATACATGCATTCATCTGATGATACTCTATCGTGCTATAGCAAATCCATGTCCCACCTCCCACCCCTTTCCCCAAGGTCAAGGTCACAATCTTAGAACATTCATAAACTTAACGTTGGGTAAATGTCTTATAGCATCTGATTCCTTTCATGGAACGCCTTGGAATTTCATACATGCATTCCTCCGATGACCCTCTATCATGCTGCAGCAAATCCACAAGACACCACCCAACCCATACCCCAAGTTCAAGGTCACAAACTTAGCATGTTCATAAACTTAACGTTGGGGTAACGGGTGGGTAAATGTTGTGTAACTTCTGTTTCGCTACAGGGAACGCTTTGATATTTCATACATGCATTCGTCTGATGATACTCTATTGTGCTACAGCAAATCCATGACCCCCCATCCCTTTCCCCAAGGTGAAGGTCACAAACTTAGCACATTCATACATGAATTTCTCATGTGAATAGCTATCATGCTGTAGAAAATCACCAACTTAGTGCGTTCATAAACTTAACGTTGGGTTAAATTTTGGTTTACTTCTGTTTTCAGTGAGCGCATTGATATTTGATACATGCATTCATCTTAATATGCTATATTATGCTATAGCAAACCCACGACGCACCTTGCACCACTGACCCCAATGTGAAGGTCCTTAACCCAAGGTCAAGTTATATAATATGCATGTTTTTTTATGCATCTGTGGCAAGTTTGAGTGAAGGCTGCCAACAGGCGAGCTTCGTTGTGTCCTGACAACTCTTGTTAATAAAAAATTGTATCCCCCGGACTCCGTCGCGGGATACTATGGGTTTGACAGCGGGCCGCGTCCGCGTCCGCGTCCGCGTCCGCCGCAGACACTTCTTGTCATAACTCGAACACCTTTTGGAATATTTTCATGAAACTTCACACATGCATAGACCACGACTCGAAGGTGTGTCACGCACAAGAATAACAACTCTTGCATAGCTATTTGTTTAGTTATCTCTTTTTTTTGTTTTGCGCACTGATTGAGCATAACTCGACCACCCTTTGGAATATTTTCATGAAACTTCACACATGCATACACCACGATCCGGAGGTGTGTCGCGCACAAGAATGACAACTCTTGCGTAGCTAATTTTGTATGTATCTCCCTTTTTTGTTTTGCGCACTCTACAAACTGGACAATAATGCATGAAGACCCGTTGTCTCGTGTGCTCTGTACACCTGTAGAGAGAACAATAGCCTTCTCCGGTTGAACAATAGAGACTGGGAGAACCATTCACCTGTGCATGTGCTGGCATGTGCAAATGTCCAGTTTGACCACTATCTGACCACAGGTAATTTATACAGGTAAATTACTACATTGTATATTACATTTCCGTAAACTGTGTTGAAAATATTGTGGCATTATGTGGACCTGTGCAGATATATGTAGATAAATATAGGACTATTTAAAAAAAAATCTGGCTCCAGTAGCAAGCATTATTATTTTTAATTTTTAAACTTTTTTTTCCATTTTTTTTTTTTTCTTTTTTTTTCTTCAAATTATTTTCAATTTTTGTCTAGTAGCATAAGGTCGTAAGTGCTATATACAGACTATTATCATATAATAAAACAATTATTGACTAGTTAACCATAGAATATAATCTATGGCTCACTAGTCAATAATTGTATAATATGTTCTGGCCATTGAAAATTGCTTTCGGGCCCAGGCTCGAGGTCAAGGCGGGACAAGGCGAGGCATTTGATTCCACGGAATTCTTGTTTACTTATCTCCCTTTGTTGTTTCGTGCTCTGATTTTGTATCCAGAGCATAACTCGAACACCCTTTGGAATATTTGTATGCCCCACCACGATAGTGGAGGGGGCATTTAGTGTTACCCTTGTCCGTCCGTCCGTCCGTCCGTCCGCACACACGAATGGGTACTTGTTGTAAGCGTACTGGGATCTTATTGGGTAGGGTTAGGATAGTGTTGGGTACTCTTGTTGGGTATTTTTATAGAGTAAAAACCTAGCAAGTATTCATTTGTAGGAACGTGCGTCCCGTCCTCCTGTCGTCCCGTCCGTCCGTCTGTCACAAAACTTTAACACTCGGGTAATTGTCTCATAATTTCTTCATCCTTCGACCGATCTCCTTCATATTTCATATACACATTGCTCTAATGGTCCTCTACCGCCCTGTGCCTAATCCACGTTTGTCCTGCCCCCGCCAAGCCCAGGGTTAAGATCACATACGTAGTGCTTCAAAAACTTTAACGCTCAGGTAAATATTTTATAATTTCTGTTTTCTTTCACGGATCAGATTCATATTTCATATTTGCATTGCTCTAATGGTCCTCTACCGCCCTGTGCCAAATCCACGTTTGTCCTGCCCCCGCCAAGCCCAGGGTCAAGGTCACATACTGGTGCTTCAAAAACTTTAACGCTCAGGTAAAAGAAAATTTTGACTTGGAATTTGGCCTCATTTATTATCAAAGCGATATGTGGGGCATCCGTGTTCTATGAACACATTTTCTAGTTTATTAAACTTCACACATGCATAGAAGACGACCCAAAGGTGTGTCGCACGTAAGAATGACAACTCTTGCGTCGTTAAATTCTTAGTTATCTCCCTTTGTTGTTCCGTGCACTGATTTCGTGTCCGGAGCATAACTCGAACACCCTTTGGAATATTTTCATGAAACTTCACACATGCATAGACCACGACCCTAAAGGTGTGTCACGCAAGAATGACAACTCTTGCATCACTAATATTTGAGTTATCTCCCTTTGTTTTTCCGTCACTGATTTTGTCTCCGGAGCATAACTCGAACACCCTTTTTTCAAACTACTTGTGTATCTGGGGAGGGGGATACACATGCGCTTGTCGACAAGCGTCCATTTCTAGTTTAATATATTATCAATCTTGTCTTTGTCTATATTAAAGTACATCGGGTGTATCAGATTTTGCTCCACAAGAACAGAATACATATACATTGACAAACAAATAATGTCAGCATGGAGTAGACTGGCACATGTCATACATTGACGTGTATTTCAATTATTTAGCGAGTGTATCACATGTGTAACTGTACACGTTTTGCCTGCCCTGACGGACTAACGGATGGATGGACGGAAATACGTTTCCGTTCGAAATAACACTAACCATGACTGCTAGTGGTTTCATTATTTCGTCATCACCCGGTATATCCTCATTCATGAGAAATGTAATACATGCTTTGTGTCAATGTAAAATATGTTCTCCAAACAAATTATCGAATTATATCCAATCGATCATTTTATTAGTGTTATGTTATAGGCATTTCAATACCTACAGGGAAACTACATGACAATTATGTTCATAAAGCTATTAATTTATATCCCATTCAATCAGGCGTTAGCATACATTATTAGCGAATTCCACAAATTAAGACATTTTGCCGACATGCTACAAATCAGCTGATAGAATACTGTCATTTCGAACAGGTTCATTTTGAAATGTAAAATTACTAAATTACATAGTTAGGTTATTGCTTATTGCTTATTGGGTTTTATTTTCACAGACATGTTTACATTTGTGATTGCTATTGGTATCGTACTGTGTTGATACTTGGAAACTCAGGATGTTTCAGGATATTATCTGTCGACCGGCATTTTCTCTGATCATAATTAATGGTTTTGGTAAATGTCTTTATCTGCTGAAACTGCATATGTAATGAGCTCTAATCGAGTAATAGCACGTATATAATGTCGTTCCTGTCATTTTCAGACATGGTGATCATCTTGGAATTGCCGGCCATCTTGGTTTTGGAAAACCTACACCAAACTGCTTTTTTATTTTCATGCAACCTAAAGGTGCAGAAAAATGCGAGAGTTTGCTTTTAACACGAATAGTTGACATTAAAATTGTGGTCGACATTATAACTATTTGTAATTTCTTTATATTGTAACGGTTTGAAACATGTCTATTCTAATAGGAAATTCATCGTAGAATTCGAATCTGCATATTAAACTTTTGAAAAACGCGGCAGAAGTCGGGGTTGGTCAAAATTTTCAGCCTAGCTCCAAACCAGTATTAGAATTTGCCACCAGACGTGGTACTAATGTACATGTAGTTGACTGTCGGGCCCATGGCCTAATATGCACTTGTCGGACAAACGTGTATAGTATTTCACATATAGAGGGATCCCAAACTTGTTTCAAGTTGATATGCGATTTATGAAACGAACGATTCACGCACAATTTATGCACCGAGCCTCTGACGAGTTGCATAAAATTGCTGACGAGTCTCATAATCTCATATCAAATGGGAACGAGTTTGATATTCTGTTGTACCCGACCCTGGGGCCCGTTTCACTAAACATCGTACGATAAAGCGGTTCATAAGTGCAAAATGGAACTTCACAATAACATTTGTACTGGCAGCCGGTGGTGGAAACTTTTTCGTAGATTTGTTCACGATTAATAAAGTATATTTTCTGGTGGAAAATGGTTGCACTAGGAACCACATTAATGTGAGAATAAAATTCATACAAATCTACGTACAAACCTTTTTATCGTACGAAGTTTAGTCAAACGGGTCCCAGGGGCCCATTTCACTACTGCCAGTTTCAGTTTCCATTTGTTTTCTTGTTTGTCGACTGACACCGTCATCCTTTACCTCCTTGTTATCCCATGTTAAATTCCCATAGGCAAATCGAAAAAATACTTTTTCAGTAAAATATTTGATGGAATTTCATCAAATAAAACAAAATGGGGAGGTTTTTTTTATTTATTTTTTCATTGATGAAAAATTACTTACATTTTAAATACTTCTGAGATGTAATATGTTTAATAGCAACAAATTCGTCAAAAAGCAAAACGTGGAACAGACAGTAAACGTCTTCAGATAAAAATGTTTTGTATGTATTTGATTCTCACATCAACGTGGTTAACTAGTGTTAAAATGTTGCACATGCATGCATATACAATTATACGGAGTCCCTCAGGGGACGTAGAATTCTTGCTTTTTACTAATTCGTTCCAATGAAATAACAATTCGTTCCCACGGGAACGAAATGTTAATTCGTAGGAACGAATTGTTATTTCGAGGGAACGAATTGTTAATTCGAGGGAACGAATTGTTAAATTGAGGGAACGAATTGTCATTTGGTCGGAACGAATTGTTAATTTAAGGGAACGAATTGTTATATCATGGGAACGAATTGTTAATTTGAGGGAACGAATTGTCATTTCGTGGGAACGAATTGTTAATTATATCCAACTTTCGCGGCCACCTTACATATACCTGGGCAAAATCCATAGTGACCACATGGTCAATTTCAGTTAACCAATACGTGATGGTCAGTCGGCAATTTCCGTGATATCGGCTTTTTCCTTAATCTCTCAGAAATCTACACGTGTCACGTGATGTATGCACTTTTATCGATATGTAAAAGTTAGATGTGTTTTCCGTAAATGACATCGCAAATATTGTATACCAAATGTGGAATTAAATATTCTTCCTTTGTACAAATAAAGTTTATGGAAGTTTAGTTTGCAGTAAATAATTCGCGATGATTCTGCTTTATTCCCATAAATAAAAACAACACATTTCCATTTATTGACAATTTTATAATTTGTAACACTTTCACCAATACTAGTTTCGATAATCGGTGGAAATCTCGTTATTATTGCTGTGAAATCAAGAGAAAACATGCAACGATACAAATAGTTACAACCTCACCAGCGCTCGTACTGATAACACGTGTTTACGGATCTCTCTTAATTGTCGGAATAAATCGTGGATTAACGTTTTTAAATTATGTTGATACCGTCAGAACGTTAACGTGTTTTCTGCTGGGAAAATTAAAAGAAATTCTTACTTGTTGGATTATATTCTTTTTTAAGTTAGAAACTAAGAAACAGTGATTTTTTTTGAAAAGCGTGATCCTGACCACGTGTATGTAAAACTAACTACCGGATTACCGTATTTCTTATACAAAACAACCATGGAAGTACAACATCTTCAGGATGATTCTGTGATAACTGAAACATGTGAGGAAAGTATACATGACGCCGCCAACCAAGACGTCAGCTTTAATTACACCAGTTGCTCGAGTACACTGATGTCGTGTAATGCCAGAGACATCGAAAACTTGTGTGTGGACCCGTCGCCAGCCGACCAGTTTGAGGACGTGTTCTATAGCACAACACATGACAACCACAGGACGCAACTAACATTTATATCCCTCGTGTTTTTCTACGACTTTGTGTCAAAATTAAAAGCTGATTTCTCCAGCAGTGTAGATCCTGAAAACACGTCGGGCATTACTAAATGCCATACGCACGTCAGTGGCATGCGTTGTGAGATTGTGATGGACACACATCAGAGAACTGTAACGGTCACAAACTGTGGAGAGAGTGTCAATTTAACAAAATTGCAACTGCTCTATTCAAGCGTTTTGTAGAAAACGCAGACAGTTCCCACATCATCTTCGAAGAAAGCCAGCAGTTACAGGAGGTGGTAGTGGATACTCCAATTAGGTCAAATACGGCATCACCACCGGCCGCTAGCACGCCGTTCCTCGCGCGTCAGGATATTACCCATACGGATCACAGCGTATCAAATGGGCGGATGCTCCGGTCACTGGTGGAAACAATTGGCAGAATGGACAAAGAGCTATCCCAACTGAAAGCTACTTTGATCAGTTGTATGGATAAATTAACACCTTCTCGGTTATATTCCGAAGTAGCAGCACAACCTGTCGTTGAACGGTGGGAACATACCGCCCGCAGAGTGGACATTATGCCCAGTAGCTGTACGGAAAATAGGCCAGTTGTAAAAGACACCGTTACAAATCGCCAGCCTGTACAGCAACATCAGAGGAGTTCCCCGATGGACGCAAGTCAGGGCACACCCAGTCTCGACATTCCCATACGTATTACACGTCGGTCAAATCACCACCTTACGCCTTGTTCATTGAACTTCTCGCCAGAAAACGTGCCATCTAGAAATGCCAACCAGATCCCGTCCAGCCAGGCGCGACCCCCCACAGTACCACACTCAGGAAACAAAACCCTGCTAATTGGTGATTCCCTGTTAAGTGGTGTGAACAAGAAAGGGCTTAAAGGGGGCATTCACAAACATGCAATTGGGGGTGCGACAATCCGGACAGTATCAGCGGAAATTGACATGTATGATTTGAATTCGTTCTCCAATGTAGTGATATATTGTGGCGGTAATGATGCTGCAAACGACACCGACATAGAACTGTTCGAGGAGAGGTACGATCAACTACTGGCGAAAATTAAGGCGGCAAATAGTGACTGTCATATATACATATGCAGCGTCGCCCCGAGAGGAGATATTAACGTTGACCACATAAACACCAGCATAGACAGATTGGCCGTCTACTGGTCGAATAAGGATGTGCAGTGTATTGCAGACACCAACGGATTCTTTTATGATAAGAATGAAATGCTGCTACAACGATATTTCAACCGCGACCGAATCCATCTGACACTTCCCGGGATTTTATCGTTTGCTGCACGCAATACACAACCACATCGCCGTGGTTACAGACTACGAAACATGTGTTTTCGTGCGCCACCAACGAGGGTCTGACGACAGACGAGCCAGAGGAACTCGTGATCACCAAGACGTTAGTCGAAACAACACGAACCGTGGTTCACGACAAAATGGACATGGGAACAATGTGAGGGCCGGCTTGTGTTACTATTGTCGTTTAGCTGGTCACAAAATTGCAGACTGTCCAAATAGGTAGCATTTAGGCATTAATGCCATGTCGTGGAATGCAGGCGGACACATAACATTACATAATAGATTTGCTCAATTACATGAAATGTGCTCCGTGTGTAATGAAATTAGGTGCACCTGCAATAAAGTATATATAGGCTACACTGCCCTGGACAATATCGAACTAAATGAATTAGACACGGCTACAATTACCAATGATTGTCAATCAGGTGGTATTTCAGCACAGCATATGAACGTTTGTGAAATTACGCGACATGTAAAAACATGCGGTAACAATATATGTGATAATGTTTCTACAAATACATTACGCTCGCCATCGTATATGCAAAACAACAAGGAAAATGAATCCACAAATGTAGTTAATCTAAATTTAAGCAAGAAAGGGTTTAACATTGGTTATTTAAATATACAGGGTATATGTGCGCGGAATCTTAGCAAATTTGAAGAATTGAAATATATGTTAAAATCAAACGAAAATGAAAATCTGCATATTTTCGGCTTAAGTGAGACTAAACTGAAATATCACAAAACTACAGGTTTATTTAAGATAGACGGATTTCAAACTCCGTTTCGTAAAGACAATATTGACAATGCAGGTGGGGGGTTAATGGTCTATGTTCGTGATGGTGTAATTGTAAAGCGTAGGGATGACTTAGAAATGTTTAATATATCATGTATCTGGCTGGAAATTACTCCCGAATAAAGCAAGTCATTTTTAGTAGGATGTTTATACAGACCCCCGCACTCCAAAGTAGAATGGACTGACAGGTTTGAACAATTAATGGACAATACAATGAACGTAGGAAAGGAAATAATTTTATTAGGAGATGTAAATAAAAACTTGTTATGCGATACCACTAATAGAGAATGGTCAAATTACATTCACGCGTTGGGCCTTAGCCAGTTAATTAGTGAGGCTACTCGTGTAACAGATATCTCACGCACGTTAATTGATCACATCTACGTAACCCATGAAGAACATATTTCGCAAATTAGTGTTAAAGAATTAAATATCAGTGACCACCGTGCAATTTTCTGTAATCGGAAGCTAAATTACATACCTAGAAAACACGCGCATCATGAAATCAAGTATAGATCATTTAAGCATTTTGATGAAATAGCATTTGTAAATGATTTAAACGCCGTTGAATGGGAAACTGTACATTATTTTAATCATATTGATGACATTCTTGACGCATGGACGACACTGTTTGTTAACGTGGTTAACACTCACGCTCCTTTGCGGATACACAGGATTAAAACTAAAATACAACCTGATTGGCTATCATCCGAAATTTTAGATTGCATAAAAGATAGAAATAAGTGTAAAATTAACGGTAATTATGAACAATACAAATTATTACGAAATAAAGTATCAGCTTTAATAGAAAAATCTAAAACGGATTCGTATAAATCTAAAATTGAAGAAGGCAAGGATGACCCTCGTACTATCGGAAATTATTCAAAGAATTTGGTGCATCAAAACATGATGGTAAATCGGAACAGTTATTAGGTATAAACAGTCTAACTGGTCAGCTATGCACAGAAAATACACATATGGCGAATATTTTTAACGAATATTGTTCCACTATAGCATCTAATCTTAAAGGTCCCATTCCAGAATCAAATTTTGATGATATTAAAAATTTCGTAAACGAACATACACCGCAAAATTATAATTTTAACATTCCTTTGATTAATGAAATATTCGTAAAAAGGTATTTAACATCATTAGATATATCAAAATCTACTGGACTAGATTTAATAGGGCCACGATTGTTAAAATTATCTGCCACCGCTATCTCGAAAAGTATTACATATGTAGTAAATGTGAGTTTCACTAGTTCGATCTTCCCCAGTGCATGGAAACAAGCAAAAGTACATCCTCTGTATAAAAGCGGTGCAAAAGACGAAGTGAATAATTATCGTCCGATATCAATTTTGCCGACGCTTTCAAAATTAATTGAAAAATGGGTTCAGAAACATTTTATGGAATATTTAACAACGTTTAAACTATTGCATCAAACCCAGAGTGGATTTCGTACAGGTCACTCGACAGAATCAGCGTTAATTGTTCTTCTTGAAAACTTTCTACAAGCAATAAATCGGGGTAAATTAGTAGGGTGTATTTTAGTCGACTTTCGTAAAGCCTTCGATCTTGTTGATCACAAAATTCTCCTGGATAAACTTAGACTATACAAGTGCAGTAATGTAAGCCTGGGTTGGTTCAAATCATACCTGGAACAAAGGCAACAACTTGTTTCTGTAAATGGAGAAACATCTGAATCTCTACCTATCAACTGTGGAGTACCCCAGGGGTCAATTCTTGGACCGACACTTTTTCTTTTGTTTATAAATGATTTGCCACTTATTCTCCGTCAACACGTAACAGGAACCGATCTGTATGCAGATGATACAACAATTTATGACATGCAATCAACTGTAGGGGACTTAAAACACCGTTTACAACAAGCACTTGACAGTTTAGAATTATGGTGTGAGCTAACGGCATGATGCTTAATAAAGGAAAAACCAAAATCATGTTAATAACAAGTTCACAAAAACGAACATGTTTGCGAGACAAAATGATTGAACTCAAATATGACAATGTAAGCCTCGATATCACTACCGGTAATAAAATTTTGGGTATACATGTAGATGAAAATCTCCAGTGGAATGACCAATTTAACGGTATCTCAAAAAAGATTTCATCATATCTCTGGCTATTATATCAAATCAGACCTTATTTATCTACTGAGCATCGAATATTATTCTATAAGGCCTATATTCAGCCACATTTCACATATTGCAATATAGTATGGGGAAAATCGTCAAATCGAAATATGTACATAATAACCAAACTTCAACGGCGAGCATGTAAAATCATTCTGGGAAACGAATATATTGATTTGCAAAACTCATTAGAATTACTCAACATTTTGACCTTTGACGAAAGCGTATTTCTCCAAAAAGCGAAAACTATGTACAAAATAACTAATAAAATGGCCCCCCAATATTTATGTGAATTATTTGAAATGCGCACTAATCACTTACAAAATACGAGTATGGTATTAAGGTCTGAAACAGATATGAATTACGGAGTTCCCAAACCTAAAAGTAATCTCTTTAAAAACAGCTTTTCATACTCAGGCGCGCTAATCTGGTAAAAGTATTCCAATTGACATAAGACGTTCCACGTCGTTAAATACATTTTCCCGTAATTGTCTTAACTGGATGAAGGGTCGATAGCGGCTGAAGTAGCGGTATTATCAATTAATATAAACTTGTTAATTGTGGTTGTCCCCCCGCCAGCGTCACTAATCACGAAATTACGATGTATGGTATACAGTTTACAATGACCGCGTGTTTGATTTGCCATGATACAATTGGTCTTGTGGAGCTTAGCGACCGTGTAACCCTATATCAGGCGCACGAGAACGAATTTTAGCGTCTTATAGCAAAAACTGAAACTATCACTGAGAAATAAACGTGTTAAACCCAGTTCAAGCTGCGTCGATGCGCAGTATGATATGGGACTGTCGGGGCACATGTACCACTTTTCGTTATGGCTCATCATTATTATTTCTTCATGTTAAATTCACGTATGCATACAACATGTAATCATTTCAATATGTATTGTATATTTATGTATGTACATGTATATGCACTTCTTAAGAGGGCCTCGGGGAAGATTGGTTCCGACCAACCGAGTCACCCTCTATAAATAAAGAATATCTATCTATCTATCTATCATCTACCAGCGTAAGTAATTTTGTAAACTAACGTAGTCTGACCAACACATATACAAATACAATACAAATTCCCGTGTATGTAAAAAGGCAATTACGTTAATTATTTCTAACTGTCACAGAGAAATACAAATGTATATAGCGATCTAGGCTGGTAAGGATAACAATTCAGCAATAGTATATAGTAATGAGAATGGGAGATAGGTGCTGTAGGATTAGCTTACAAGGTACAACAGGGGCCTGGGGGTAAATGACAAATTTTGATTGAAGAGAAATATTTTGTCACTGGTCAAGGATAATCCGTGGTCAGTGAGCTATTTTAGTACTTGTGGGTAGTTCGCAAGTGAGTTTAAATCTTGTAGAACAGTGTGTGTTGGATGTTTGTGAGAGATGGTTGTGTGAATAGGCATATCTGGCAGCTTGGTCAGAGAGAGAGAGAGGGAGAAATACATAAAATCTCATTGGATTATTTCATGCTGATGGAAGATGATCAGGTATGTTTAATTAGTCATTAGATGTGTATCGTGCATTGTACTCGCGTGAAATAGGGCGGTCACATGTAGTTTATTGGAGGGGTAGATAGAATATCGGGGATTGTTCTTTGATTTCAGCAGACGGACGGGCTGTCACTAGGGCGTATTTAGAGCAGGGCCATAGGTGTAGTCGAGATACGAGTCGGGACGTGATCGAGCGTTAGACGAGTCGGACGTGGTTGAGCGGATAGATAGCGGTCTACGATGCAGGCGCATCGCCTATCTACAGTCAGGCATATGCAGGAATCGTGATAGCGGTATACGATGCCATCGCATCGCCTATCTACAGTCAGGCATATGCAGGAATCGTGATAGCGGTATACGATGCCATCGCATCGCCTATCTACGGTTGTGTACATGTAGGAAGGTTTCCTGATGTGATCACCTTGCAGGTTACGGCAATATAGTGACGTCAGCGGTGCTATATATCTATATACAGTAGTGAACGGAATCGTGGGGATTGTCGGGGAAATACACATATTTCAGTCTTGGAAATATCTGGATGTAGAGCAGCCACTACATATTCGGACGGATGTTTGACATTTTTGTGGAATGAGTCATAGTGGTATGGAGGGCGCTTTGGGTGTAAATTACTGTTGAGTGGACATCAGTTACTAGTTGTGAACTTTGACATTACATATACCATTGAAGGGATTTCCATTGACTGTATCATTCGGAAGAGACTTTTTATGCGTGTGATCAATGACATTTGGTGATAGGTGGTGATAGTAGTAAGGGGGTCACTTTGGGTACAATTTAGCGTATATCAAACATTTAAAGGAACTGTGACTTGTGCGTGATTAAATTACATGTATTTTGATATATAGTGTTACCATGTGGAAATACCAATTTCAATGATCATTACTTGTGACAATAGTGAAGCCTTAACAGACTAAATTGTATTCTATCTGTGATATTGATGTATGATATGTATGAATGGTGTGTATGTGTGTGTGAATTCTGTATTGTGTAATACATGCTGTAAATAACATAAGTGTACATAAATACATGAAGAAGAAAACCATTGGCTCAATATCCTAAATCCAATTGAATTCAGACAATGTAGAAGAAGGTGATATATGGTTTCATAATTCTGTACTACTTATTTCCCTTCGCAACTCATTCATGAAATATGTATAGTCTTCGTCATTCTGTCATATGAAGTTCGTGAATAATTATGTGTACAAATTTACTGTTTTACTACAAATAGCATAATTCCGATTGCAGTCCACAAACACCGAGTGTATGTATCGCATCCGGGCTCTAACACTAACCATATCAAATAAAGACGAAATTATATTAAGTATTGCAAGCTGCAATTATGTCAAAGATAATCAAATAAGACAAAGTCTATGCTGAAATTACAAATCAGTAGAACATGTTTGCCGTGCTGAAAATTTAAGAGAAACACTTTTTATTAGGGTCTCATAATTTAACGTCGCACAGATCTGGTAATAAAACAGCAATATAGGCCAGTTCAGCATTATCATCCTTATGAAAGTGAATTGCACTATTATCAATGGAATTTCAAAGTTATTCACACAAATAACATTAATACTATGTCAGCTGCTATAGGTGTACACTATGATCAGACTGCGCGGATGCAGACCGTATATGCTGTTTTCTAATCTACTTTTTAAATTGTGTACGTGTATGAGTCTGATCAGGGCTTACACTGTTGATTAATCATTATGTTGCCTGCATTATAGGTAAATAATTACAGGTGATCGATGTACTCGTTATATATATTCTCAGACTGGCGGACTTTTTTAACTTAATATTTCGGGCAATATACATGTAGCCTAATGCAAAACAACGATTCAAAACAGTGTATACCCAGATCAAGCTGCGCATCCGCACATTCTGAACGGGGTCTGTGCTGGTTATACAAATATAATTCAAGGATTTTTAGTTTAGTTTGCAGTAAAAATTCGCGATGATTCTGCTCACATTTTCATTTATTGACAATTTTATAATTTGTGACACTTTCACCAATATTAGTTTCGATAATCGGTATAAATCCCGTTAATATTGCCGTGAAATGCAACGATACAAATATTAACAACCAGTATAAGTAAATTGGTAAACTAACGTAGTCTGACCAAGATTTATAATTACCGTGTACGTAAAAAGGGCATTACGTTAATTATTTCTAACCATATGAAATAAAGATGAAATTATATTAAGTATTGCAAGTTATAATTATATCAAAGATAATCAAATAAGACAAAGACTATGCTGAAATTACAAAACAGTATGTCAGTTTCTATAGGTGTATACTATGATCAGACTGCGCGGATGCAGACCGTATATGCGTGTATGCTATTTTCTAATCGATTTTTTAAAATGTGTACGTGTATGAGTCTGATCGGGGCTTACACTGTTGATTAAGCATTATGTAGCCTACACTATAGGTAAATAATTACAGATGACCGATGTACTCGTTATGGTGAACTTTTTTTAACTAAATATTTCGGGCAATATACATGTAGCCTAATGCAAAACAGCGATTGAAACCAGTATATACCCAGATCAAGCTGCGCATCCGCACATTCTGAACGGGGTCTGTGCTGGTTGTACAAATATAATTCAATGAGGTTTAGTTTAGCTTGCAGTAAATAATTCGCGATGATTCTGCTTATTTCCCTGGAAATAAAAACAACACATTTCCATTTATTGACAATGTTATAATTTGCGACAATTTCACCAATATTAGTTTCGATAATCGGTATAAATCCCGTTAATATTGCCGTTAATATTGCCGTGAAATCAAGAGAAAAAAGGCACCCATACAAATATTTACAACTAGCGTAAGTAAGTTTGTAAACTAACGTAGTCTGACCAAGATTTATAATTTCCGTGTACGTAAAAAGGGAATTACGTTAATTATTTATAACCATATCAAATAAAGATGATATTATATTAAGTATTGCAAGTTGCAATTATCTCAAAGATAATCAAATAAGACAAAGTCTATGCTGAAACTACAAATCAGTATGTCAGTTGCTATATGTGTATGCTATGGTCAGACTGCGCGGATGCAGACCGTATATGCGTGTATGCTGTTTCCTAATAGATTTTTAAAATGTGTACGTGTATGAGTCTGATTTGGGCTTACACTGTTCATTAATCATTATGAAGCCTGCACCATAGTTAGGCGGAGAAAACAACCACACAGTCGTAACAATTAGTTAAATCACGTAAATATCACGTAATTACAGATGACCGATGTACTCGTTATATATATTCTCCGGCTAGCGAACATTTTTTAAGTTAATATCTCGGGCAATATTACTTGATTACTGTAGCCTAATGTAAAACAGATTCAAACCAGTGTATACCCAGATCAAGCTGCGCATCCGCACATTCTGAAAGGGGTATATCCTGGTTGTACAAATATAGTTCAATGAGGTTTAGTTTGCAGTAAATAATTGGCGATCATTCTGCTTAATTCCCTGTAAATACAATCAACACATTTCCATTTATTGACAATTTTATAATTTGTGATACTTTCAACAATATTAGTTTCGATAATCGGTATAAAACCCATTAACGTTGCACTGAAATCAAGAGAAAACATGCATCGATACAAATATTTACAACCGGTGTAACTAATCTTGTAAACTAACGTAGTCTGACCAACACTTATAATTCCTGCGTACATGTAAAAAGGGAATTACATTAATTATTTCTAGCCAAATCAAATAAAGATGAAATTATAAGTAAGTAAGTAAGTAATGTGTTTATTATAGTGACATGTGTTAAACGAAACAGGGAATATGTACAATATAATGTTGACGAAAACACCCGGTCCAATGGACCTATATGTCACTTTCAAATTTTAGGTAACACATGTATGTATAAATATACAATATAAAATAAATAATTAGCACCTAGTTTGAGCAGTATAGATCAGTATAGACTGCAAACTTATGCAGAAAACAGTAATTTAATAAATTAATGTCAAACAGGATTTAGAAGTGGATTTCCGACTACCGATAATATTTTCGTACTGTATAGTTTATTAGATATATTACGGTGTCACAAACATAAATTATTTTGTGCATTTATTGATCTAAAACAGGCATTTGATACGGTATGGAGATCTGGCTTATGGTACAAGCTGTGTATATACAAAATTAACGGGAAATGTTTCACTTTAATCAAAAACATGTACAGTACTATTAAATCATGTGTAATGGTTAATGGCGACAAATCATCATATTTTCCATGTAATAAAGGCGTCCGACAAAGGGAAAACTTGTCACCATTTTTATTCTCATTGTACTTAAATGATTTAGAAGATTTTCTTGAAAGCAAAAATGTAAGAGGTATAGAATGTAGACAGCATGAACAAGAAGAAGATTTATTTGTTTATCTTAAATTATTCGTACTACTATACGCAGATGATACTGTAATATTAAGTGAATCAGCAGAAGAATTGCAAAATGCAATAAATGAATAAGAAAGATATTGTCATGAATGGAGACTAATTGTTAATACTAGTAAAACGAAGATAGTAGTGTTTTATAATAACCGGAGAAACAATAATCACGAATTTGTCTACCAAAATAATAGCCTTGACATAGTCACCGAATATAAATATCTTGCACTTTTCATAAATAAAAACGGTTCATTTACATCAACGAACAAACATATAGCAGAACAAGGTACTAGAGCAATGTATAGTCTAATAAAAAGGTGAAAGTCATTAAATTTACCTATAGATATGCAGATATAACTATTTGACAAACTCGTCAAACCGATACTAACATATGGAAGTGAGTTTTGGGGATTTTGAAACATAGATGTAATAGAAAGGGTCCAGCTAAAATACCTAAAGATAATATTAAATATGAAAAAAGCACACCAAATGTTATGGTATATGGCGAAACTGGTGTAGTTCCAATATATGTAGATATTCAAACAAAAATGGTTTCTTTTTGGGCAAGACTAAATAATTCAAATGACAGAAAATTAGCATCAATATGTTATACTATTATATATATATACAGTTTTTACAGAAATGCGACAAATAACAAAGAACGAAAATTTAAATGGATTACGGCAGTTAAATATATTTTAATAAAATGTGGGTTAAACGGAATTTTTGATTCACATACATTCCCGAATGAAATATGGTTGAAATCAACTGTTAAACACAAGTTAAAATACTTATATATTAATGAATAGTTTAGCAGTGTTCGAGAATCATCAACTTGTTTAAATTATAGAATATATAAAACATCATTTGGATTTGAGGAATACTTGGCTATTCTTCCAAATAAATGTAGAAACATATATATAAGATTTAGAACAAGAAATCACAAGCTACCAGTAGAAACAGGACGATGGAAAAGAATACCATTGAATGAAAGACAATGCATAATCTGTAAAAATGACATAGGAGACGAATACCACCATCTGTTAGGCTGCAATAATTTGAAACACTTAAAGAAACATTATATTAAACCTTATTACTATAATAATGCAAACACATACAAATTCGAAACACTAATGAGTACTAAAAATGTCATTTATTTGAAAAAACTATGTAAATTTATACAGATAATTACGTTTATGTACGACTAGCTCTCCCGCACATATATGTTACAGATTACCTTTTCAACTTAACTGTGGTCAGATATAATACTGTATGTGGTGCAGCATGACGACATATAACACATCTTGCCGATAGTCACTATAGGAACTAATTAGTTAAAATCATACATTTATTGGGCAGTCTAAATCCATGTCGGATTGCACAAAAGCGCCATTTGACCGGGATCTACACTGTTCGGAACAACGGTAACATGCGTTCTGTCTCGTCATGATGCACTGTAAGCAGTTCCCATGATTCATGAACATGCTATTTCCTGAAGCCTTGTTCACATTTGTTGAAACTATATACCTCATGTTGCCATATGTATGGACTGGGAGATTAAAGGAATATTTTATTGTATTGTATATGATTAAGTGTAGGTAAAGCTGAATTGGCCTTAATTTCGCGATTATATTAATTACTGCAAGTTGCAATTATCTAGAAAATCAAATGAGAAGAAGAAGAAGAATATTTATTTGACTTAAACTAAACAGTTTCTCGTCTTACCACAATAAGTCATGCTATACACATCATTTTAACCGTAAACAAAGCACATGTGTATCATGTAGAGGATGGACAATGGCTGAGTCTCATATTTACTCGAGAAGCATCCAGGTGGCATAAAGACACTACTACAGACATTGCCTATAATATTGTCCTAATGTCCCTTCCTGTATGCCAATCATGCCAATATGAAGCTGCTGCCAATACAATCATATTACAGATTTACGTAATTCCAATGCACACAAACATGAAGTGAAATTCGTCTTCAATATCACCTGAGTCACAAATGGCACATCGTCTCTCATGTCTGTCTATTCTGTTTCTCCCATACCGCCCAGTTTCGATATGTAGCTGATGTGATGACAGTTTCATTTTAGAAAATACCATTCTGTATTTTCTGTATCGTACTATGTCATGATACGGCTCGTACTGAAATGTCGGCTTGAAAACCTTATATAACTGAAGTTTATTGTTATCTTGTAAATCTCTGTTCCATGTTTGTATACAGTTGTCTCTCAGTCTATTATTTAACTCATTACAAATTACGTTCGCATTCACAGTCTCTGGATTATTCCACACATATCCAAAACCATTATTCCACAGTAATGATTTTACATCAGTTACCCAATTACGCACACTGTTTTCGCAATTGCGTATCGCGTCTTCGTATACAATTTTCAAAATGCAATTTTCAGTTTGTATTAGCTTAAACCAATATTTGATAACACGCACATAGCGATTAATGTATAACGGATAACGCCCAAGTTCACCGTACACTGTCGCGTTGCTAGTGGACAATTTTACACCCAGAATAGCTTCACAAAACTTCAGATGTATCCTTTCCAATTCCTTTGACTTAGTAACACCCCATACTTCACAGGCATAGTGTTTCGTCGATGACACAAACGCATCAAACAGTTGACACATTGTTTTCGGTTTAAGGTCATGTTTTTTAAGGTTTTGTAGTAACACAGCCATGGCTTTTAGCCCTTTGCCAGCTAGTGTTTGTTGATTCAATTCAAACGATCCATTGTAATTAAACACTACACCTAAGTAATTAAAATCACTAACGATATCCAGCTGTATCCCGTTGTACTCTAGCACGTCCTCCAGCTTTAATCTACCACGTTTACGGAAAACCATTATCTTTGTTTTTCGGACATTTACTTCCAGGCCCCATTTTTGACAGTACATATATAAATTGTCACGACTTTGCTGTAGATCCTCGCGAGTTTCACCAAGTATGACCATATCGTCGGCATAGAGTAATAAAACAAGTGTGATATCCTGTAACGTAAGCCCGCCCCGTAAGTCAAATGAGACAAAGTCTATGCTGAAATTACAAATCAGTAGAAAATGTTGGTTACTTTGTTCACAAATAATTTTACCTACAACACGGGTAACATATAAGCTTTTAGAGTGACCGGAAGCAGGTGCCCGTTTCAACGAATATCACGGAAATTTAAGAAGATTTCCGTGATACGCTAATTGGAAAATGAAAACAGATGGTGTCATTATTATTATTATCTAAAAAGGACCAACATAATATTAACTTAGAAACATAATTTTTATATCAATAGATAGTAAAATGAATGAGCTAATTTGAAATACCTGTGATTTTTTATACCACCGTATTATGTTTTACCGCGGGGCGGGCGGGCGGGCCGAAACCGCTCAGTCGATCGATCTGAAACTATACACACATCTTCTACACATATTGAAGATGTGCACCTTGGTGTTTTTATGCCGAAAAAACAAAAATATCACCTGTTTAACTTAGCCATTTTGTCTACATTTTTGTATACAATTCTATATAGGGTACATAGTCTGTGTACACAACTCCTCTGAAACCGTTCAGTCGATCGGAAACTATACACACGTCTTCTACACATACTGAAGATGTGCACCTTGGTGTTTATATGTGGAAACAATATTTTTTTTAACAAAAATATTACCTTTCTAACTTAGCCATTTGTTTCTACATGTTTGTATATAATTCTATGTAGGGTACATAGTTTGTGTACACAACTCCTCTGAAACCGTCCAGTCAATCGATCTCAAAATATACACACGTATTCTACACATACTGCAGATGTGCATATTGCTGTTTTTATGCCGAAAAATATTTTTTAACAAAAATATCATCTTTTTAACTTAGACATTTTTTCTACATTTTTGCATACTATTCTATATACTAGGGTACATTGTTTGTGTACACAACTGCTCTGAAACCGTTCAGTCGATCGATCTGAAACTATACACACGTCTTCTACACATATTGAAGATGTGCACATTGGTAACACAAATATCACCTTTTTAACATAGCCATTTTTTCTACATTTTTGTATCCAATTCTATATAATTTCTACCTTACACATCTACCTAAATTAGTATACATGTTTAGCACAGCGATACGAATAAATAATGCTATAGTTTTTCAAATTCTCATTAATTGTTCTTGCCTTGATGACAGCTTCACATTTCTGCATCTTTAACTATTCTTGTAAAAAGAGATTTTGCAATTTTCCCAACGAAAATCGAGAAGAAAAATCACAATTTGCAAAAATCATATAAAAACTATTGACTACGTTTAAAGCTAAAAAGTACCAAAAAATGTTTATTTTAAAAACACGATCGAAACATCATAAAGTACAATAATTGAAGTTTAAAATGTGACCTATGGTTTTTCAATCGGTTGTGTAGTTTAATAGTTACGTAAAAAAGGTAATTCCATATAAAAATCGCCGCTACTGATGCAGACTTTCCACAGGTAAGGTGGCCGCGAAAGTGGGATATGTCGAGGGAACAAATTGTTAAATGAATATCGTGGGAACGAATTGTTAATTCGGGGGAACGAATTGTTAAATTGAGGGAACGAATTGTCATTTCGTGGGAACGAATTGTAAATTCAATGGAACGAAATGTTAATTCGAGGGAACGAATTGTTAAATTGAGGGAACGAATTGTCATTTGGTCAGAACGAATTGTTAATTCAAGGGAACGAATTGTCATTTCGTGGGAACGAATTGTTAATTCGAGGGAATAAATTGTTATATCGTGGGAACGGATTGTTAAATCGAGGGAACGAATTGTTAAATTGAGGGAACGAATTGTTATTTCATGGGAACGAATTATTAAAACAAAATCCATGTCCCCTGCGGTGCTTCGTACCATTACATATAAACACACCCGCTAAAGATGTTCCAACATCGGCTGCCAGTATAAGATCATAGAAAAGTACTTTGGTTCTCAGACACCGGTGTTTGCGAAATGTGACGCGGGATGGCGGATTGTTTAAATCCAGTCAGTGATTTACGAACTAAATTTGTCCCGATCACAAATTAGGAAATGACGCTCCACACCCTACTCCATTTGTTCGAAGCGGCTCGTTTGACTTTAAACGCGTTTACTCTTCAAATCTGGAATGTGTGTGTATTTGCTTTATATTATTTACACGCCTCCGACTAGAACGGCCCTTTGATAAAAAACAAATCACGCAGACGTACATTGTTTAGTACTATGTACATGTAGTAAGTAAATTAACAACGATCTGACAAAGTCAGATTGTGTAAATGTGTAAATGTTGGTGACCTGTGCATCTGTGTAGTCTGATCAGTGTATGCAATGATTGCAAATATACTAGTAAAAATGCTATACATTCATATAACCATATTTACAAGTGGTCATTTTAAAAAATATTTACATTGTTATAAAACGGCAATCGTACGGTTGATTCAATGTGATTTTCTTAAGGTACATGTAAGTGGTAGCAGATACATATACAAATCAGTAGGCTACGTCCCTGGGGCCCGTTTCACTAAACATCGTACGACTAAAATGTTCTTAAACGCAAATTTAGAATCGTCTGGAACTTCATATGCAGCCTATGCTCAAAAAATGTAAATCCAATACTTGTTTGCAAGAAACAATGTTATTGTGAAATTTACAGACTATCATAATTTTGCACTTACGAAGATTTTAGTCGTACAAAGTTTAGTGAAACGGGCTCCTGGTGGCTACACTTATGTTCGAAGTAAGTATGCATGTGACGAATGTTTGGCCCATTGTCACCATGATGCGATATGCCAGGAGCCGTGTATATTTGGCAATATCATAATTTTACATCTATGATACGCTTATTTTTCTGAAAATTTCCAAATTGTATTATGCTGATTTTCGAAAAATTCGACAGGCGAAACAGTAAGTTAAACGAATTAAAGGTACATGCCCACTTAGTAGGAACAAAATGTTCTTTATATCTGAGACCTCATCTGGGACATTTTCTGGCAAAATAAACATTCATTCACCATTACCCCACGTATTGATTGGCATTATTATACATTTTATATCAGACGTAAATTGTCACACTGATATCAATGGCGATAACCGTGTTTCCTTAAATGTTAACGGACATAGCTATTTATTATCTGTATTTATTTGTTGATGTACACTGATCATTCTTTATAATCTGTAGAAAATAGTACTTGTTCAGGTGACGCATTTAATTAGTATAAATAATTAAAACATATCGTGCCTCATTTGCATATGAAAATCGCCTGATAACACCGCGCGTCAGTATCAGTAAAACAAACATTACTAATTGATTATATATGTATAGCTGGCACTCGTAATTTTTAGAACTGGTGGAATAGTGACACAATTATACACTTATTTAATTCATATAAAGAACATTGTGTGCCTACTGAGTGTACATGTACTTTTAAGCCCTGTGCCCAGTTATATTCGTGGCCAATTTTATCCAGAATACGTGTCCCAGTTAATGAGCCAACTGTTTACGTTTTCGTTAATAAAAGTAACGTTTGCGGACACACTTCCACGTAATCTGAACAAGATCGTTTAGCACAATTAGTAAAGAGCGCGTAAGTACATGTATATCTGACGGTGGTCACCAGACAGGATAAGATTGTTTTCTTTGAGTATTCCGGTTTCAACCCAAAATAAGAAACATACAGACGCCTCTATCTATGCCGACTATAATTGCTCCCGCGTTTGCTTGTAAATTTTGTATAAATAATTATAAATATACAGTTTAAAAGAAATATTCGCAATATGATTACATACTACTAATTTTGTGATGTGTTATCTAAAAATACAGGTCGTATGGTTATTTAGTTTCAAATGTCAGGGCACAAGTCGTCCATATACAGTCGAACCTGTGCTAAAATCCACCTCCGAATAGCAATCACCTGGCTGTAAAGGCCACACTTTTGTTGACCCAATGGCACAGTTACTATATAAATGAACCTGCGAATAAAGACCACCTGTGAACAATGGCCAGAGATTTTTTACTTCCCATGGCTGGCCTTAATTCACGTGTTTAACTGTATATTATAAACATTTGTAATATGCCCATTTGTATAAAACATAATCGACAAAATCACTACGTGTTTCCTTGAAGGAAACCGAAAAACAGACAACTTTCTGAACCACTATGAAAACAACTGTAAAATTCTGCTACGCGTATCCAACATTAAAATGTGTGTGGGCCACAAACAGTAAAGCGTACGGTTATTTATAAATAGGACAACTTGCAATGAGGCAACTACTAGTATTTCGAGTGTCAAAATCCGACGTGACGTTGGTAAATTTAAGCGTAACTTTGCGACGTCATTTTCATGCTTTCATGACGTTGTCATTAAGGCTGGTTTTCACAGAGCGCAGTCCATATCTTTGTGTTTGTTTGTGGTGTTTGATCCTGATTATTTCAAGCAAGCAACCAGACGCATACGAGTATCTGTTCTTTTAATTTACTATAACCTCTTTATTTTTGCATGTTAGTGGTTTTTATTGATCATGTGGCCAATTTACAGTACGATATCTGAGAACCAAAGTACTTTTTATGCCCTAAATGTTATGCTACACTTACGAACTTCTTAGTGTTACGAAATTTACTGAAACGGAGATCAGGGCACCGTTTCACTAAACTGTGTACGAATAAAATGTTCGTAAGTACAAACTTATGATAGTCTGTAAATTTCACAATAAAAATGTTTTCTTGTAAACAATTATTGGATTTACTTTTATTGAACATAGGCTGCATATGCAGCCGATGCTCAATACATGTAAATCGATCAATTAACATTTCCCGACGATCCTAAATTTGAACGAACATTTTAGTCGTACGAAGTTTAGTGAAACGCCCCCCAGGACACGACGGTACGAGAAAAGTTAACATTTGTTTCAAGGTTCCAAAGTAACTAGAAGTGCTCGCGTGCAGGTGTTTGCGAACAGTAACTCTTGACATATATTTGCGTACCGTGCTACAGAGTTACTGTTCGTAGCTTGCGTACAGGGACCGCCACCATGCAACTGAGAGACATACCGGTACAGTGGGGGGCTGCAGCGGGTTTTTGTATAGTGACCTTAACCGGCGCGGTGGCATACAGATACTGGCCCAGGGGTAAGTTGGACTTTATATGAGGCACGCCATGGGATTTTAGAAGTGCTCGCGTGCAGGTGTTTGCGAACAGTAACTCTTGACATATATTTGCGCACCGTGCTACAGAGTTACTGTTCGTAGCTTGCGTACAGGGACCGCCACCATGACATTGATAGACAGACTTTTGGGGGTTGCAGCGGGTATAGGTATCTCAGCCTTGGCATACAGATACTGGCCCAGGGGTAAGTTGGACCTTATATGAGGCACGCCATGGGATTTTGTACCTTCGGACATCTGCGTAATTTCATGAAATCCGTTTACAAAATTTATAATATTTTTCATAAATAAAGTCAAAAGTCGACAAAAATGCGGAATTTACTATGAAATTTACTATGAAATTTGTGTCAACTTTTTACGTCATTTACAGAAAATATTGTTTTTGTATTTAATGAAATTACGCAGATGCCCGAAGGTATCAAATTAGATGGCATGCCTCATATTTGGCTCTGGCTGGATAAATGGGTTTATAGGTTTTTCGGCCAGCGTAGATCCAGATCAGCCTGTGCATCCGCACAGTCTGATCAGGATCTGCACTGTTCGCCATGCAATGCAACACATTCCATGCGTCTAACAAAGAATATATATCGTTATCAGGCTACATGAGTGTGATATATGATCAGCGGCTACACTACAAATCTCATAAGCCCCGTATATCCAGTCATAGCCTTATACGTGAGACAGATCATGTGATTTTGTGATGAAGAACATGTGCGATATCTAAAGAGAAGTGTTTATAAAATTTACGATATTTTCCGTAAATGATAACATTTTAACAGAAACTAGAAATAGAAATCCGCATTTGCTTTGAAAATTTCGTCAACTTTCGACGTCATTTAAAGAAAATCGCACATGTTCTTAGGTACAAAATCACATGGCTTTTCTCATATAGAGTATCTTACACATTGCGTAGCTAGGGGTGCATGGGTGCGAATAATCGAGGAAATTGAGTGTAGAAATCCAGGGAACACGTTTCCCACGCCCCTTTCAAAACTCGATCTACTTCCCACTCGGCAAGTAGTGCTGGCTACGCCACTGTTACATGAGTGATGTTTTAATATGATATTACAGCGACACCTCTATAAACCGGACACACTGGGAGGTCCCCATGGTGTCCGGCTTAGAGAGATTTCACTGTCAATCAGGCATTTAATCATTCGGAGCCACCGTCGTGTGCTATGCGATCAAGAACAGACATTATCACCTGAGATAAATGTCCAAGACTATCATCAAGAATAATATCTCGGGTGGTGTATTGGTGTCCGGAGACGTTCCACTGTAATTAACCGAGCTTACTGAGTTCATAAAAAAAAGATTATGGAAACAATCAACGAGTTTAATAAATATCATATTAAACCAACACAAATGAAAGACGCCATGTGACATTGTACCTAAGAACATGTGCGATATCTCATATCTACGATATTCCGTAAGTCATGTCGAACTTTGCCGAAATGTTCATAGCAAATGCGGAATTCTATTGCATGGTTTGCGTCACGGGAAATTACGTCACCAAAGTGGAGCCTCTGGTTCTATATAACACTTTCTACGTATTGAAACATTTAATGATTACTTTAATATATATTGGCGAACGCATCGCAATATGTAATTAATTCAGACGAAATGTTGTGCTTCATTGGTCCATAAACACGAGGTCAGACAACCAAATAAATCAAAGTACTGAAAGTAATTAAATATGTTATATCCACACAAACTGATCACTTGCGGAACTAGAGACTGAAAGTTTCATATTTTCACAATCATCATCCAGAGGCAAATGTACTGTGATGGTGCAAACCTATTCCCATCCATACGTTTTCTCTAGAATAAATTACTGTTTGAAACTCCCAGAAAACATTGTACGAAGCTGGCGGCTAACTGGTCACTACTACCTAACTGTGAGAATTAAAAATAATAGCTGCTGTATTCATACGCACGAAATGTCTTGATTCGTATTTTCCAGAATTTTTCTGATAAACTGAGCCCAAAACAAAATATATGAATGGGAACACAATCGCACACTTGAAACCATTTTACTGAGTCACTGGTGTTTCTAATGGCTGTTAAAACATGGTAATGTCAACGTCAAAATGCCATTGCATTGACGCCATTAGGAACACCACTTGGAACGTCTTCATTTTGTTCATATTGCATAACGTTAGCGCGTAATACGAATACGTAAGTATAGTGATTGGGTCTGCCAATCAATTTCGCCCCATGTGTGTCACATCACTTTCATGAAACACAAGTGTAAACCATGGCAAAGAGTTGTGTGTATTTAATTCTGAGTATTAGCTATTTAATACACTGTACAATTGAACTGCGAAAGCACATCTTATGCAATAAGATACTGTTAGGTTAGCTCATTTCAATTCCAGGGGGCTGTTTCACTAAACTTCGTATGACTAAAATGTTCGTAACTGCAAACTTATGATAGTATGTAAATTTCACATTAACACTGTTTTCTTGTAAACAATTATTGGACTTTCCTTTTTGAGCATAGGCTGCATATGTAGGTAAACCGGCCAGTCCATATGCCAGCACAACTGCAGCTAAAAACTATACAAGAACAGCCAGTGTAACAACTGATCAGCAGTGTTACATTCTTTTATGGTTTTTTTTCTATAAATATTTTTGATGTACAAAGTGTAACCAGTTTTAGTCATCGAAGTTGCTGGCAACACAGATAGACAAGATTCTTAAATGTTGTAATACGAACTTGTATCCAACATTTTAGCGATTTTAATGTGCTATTCATTTCATCTTGCGGATCTGTGTTGTCATTATATTTGTGTTATATTGTAAATAGTCCATAGTGTCTCATAAGCCAAATATGGTTGGGTGTCATTTTATGTGTTGATATTGTATCGTGTTATTTTAAATGTATAAATGACATGTGACACTTTAATAAAATATATACTTACATACATACTGTAACTGGGAATCCACCACCAGCCGAAGCGGAAAGTCCACCGGTCAGTCCAGGTGCCAGCACACCTGTAGCTGTGAATCCACTCGGAGACGAGGCTGAAAGTGTACGTCCACCGGTCAGTCCAGGTGCCAGCACACCTGTAGCTGTGAATCCACTCGGAGACGAGGCTGAAAGTGTACGTCCACCGGTCAGTCCAGGTGCCAGCACAAGTGTAGCTGTGAATCCACCCGGAGCCGCCGCGGTAGGCACGACACAGTCGACACCGGTACATAACGAGCCCCGTCACCTCTCATCATGTACAGTGGAACCTCTCTAAACCGGAAACTCTGGAATTAGTTTCACGCGCCCCCCAAACTCGATATACACCCCACTCGGCAAGTAGTACTGGCTACGCCACTGTTACATGAGTGATGTTTTAATATGATATTACAGCGACACCTCTATAAACTGGACACCCTGTGAGGTCCCCAGGTTGACCGGCTTAGAGGGCTTTCACTGTAAATCAGGCATTTGATCATGCTGAGCCATAGATGTGTGCTATGTGATCACGAACAGACAGTATTACCTGAGATACATGACAAAGAAACGCATCAAAAATAATATCACAGATGTTTTCTTGGTGTCGGGTTTAGAGGGGTTCCACTGTAGGAATAAACGTCATTGTTTGGGAAATGTATCGGGGTATACATATAAAGAGGTAAAAGTCCAACTATAGCATGGTGCTCAATATAAACTATTCTGCAGTTTATTCGTGTATGAACTCTTGCCGTATGTCCGGAATCGCGGCCAATGAAAATGCTCCGAATCGTGTACATCATTTGGAGTTGGGGTAATAGAGAATAGTAGGTTAGTGCCGTGAATGGGAAAAATATCTGGCAAGGCTTAGGAAACGGGATGGGGTCGTATTGACAGGATATCAAAAAAGTTTCACGGCACCGTGTTTCACGGCACATACAGTAGCGCTTGTATGCAGGTCAACTATACGTACTATACCAATACTATACGTATACTATACCAATACGATATGTTTTCTATACGATATGCATATAGTACAAACGTATATACGGTATGTTTGTACCGTACATACCAACCAATATCGTATAGATATACCATTCAAATCGTACGTATAATTCTGGTACGTTTGTATCGTACACACATACCAGATTTGTGTACTGTATAAATGTACCATATACTACCGTAAATGTATACGATATATTAACGGTATTGCCGTGTACTATTTGCCCTAATATTTGGTCCGCCTCTACAGTTTTTTGTTCATAATATTCAGAAATGCGTAATATTATTAATCTATCTCTGTGTTTCATGAAATATATTTAAAGAAACTGTGATATTTTCTGTAAATGACGTCGATATATATCCACAAAACGAGAAACAAAATCCAATTAAATAATGAAAAACTTGTGATTGTTTACGAGATACGATTCCATATGCCTAGCTAGAGTTTAATCTCTCTTTTCCGGTGTTGTTACATGACACTACTAGCAACAATAAACCGTCAATAAATAAAACAACAGCACAAACGTATCCGTGTTCAAATCCAAAATTTTATCCCATCTATTTAATTCAAAGTGACTAGAATGTCAGCGGTATTGGTCTGTTTTGTTGGTGCGCAAATATAAATCGGCGGGTTATTGCGAGACAAACAGTGAAATCTTGACCGTGAGAATTTCTTGGACCAAAAAAAACGTCGTCACTACCGTTCCGAATATCAAGAACAAATTAATAGACACCATCCTGCTCACAATATATTTATTTTCATATACAATAAAATTATAATGTTTGGTCTACGGTATAATATGGCAAAACTAAGCACCAATTTAGCGTTTTGTTTCCTTTTTCGTCGGTATCAAATTACGTTTTCCTATTCTGTTAACATTATTTAGACGCGATCCTATAGTCGACATGACAATTTCTAAGATCAACACAATTTTTCATATTGTCTTTCAATTTTAAGCTGCAAGGAGACTGTGAATTGAATATTAACCATACTAACATGGTGAACATATTGATAATAATTTAAAAAGAAAAGCATATTTTAATTTTCGAAACCTGATCAGATCATAAAAAAAAAAATTATTTTGGAATTAGATTTCTATTACTGCAAACGTTCTGCTCTGGCTGTTGATTTCTATTGGCATGAATAAAATTTTGTGAAGATAATATTTATACCGGTGATAGCCATTTCTTTAAAACAAAACGGTTTACTTGTGTCACAGAGTGAGAAAGATGCATACCAGCCCGGAATCGAACCGGGGACCTCATGTTTACCGTACCATGCCCATGACTCTACCGAGCAAGCTAACAAGGCACAGATCATGCACACTTCATTCCCATAGTCAGTTGCGTACCGTGACATTCTTCCCCGCCAAATTGAAATTCGTCCTCGAATTCAATGTTTAATTTTGTCTCCGAATTCCATATGATTGGGTACAATTTTGGGAATATTTATCAGTCACTGTCCTTCGTTGGGCAACAATTGTCACTGGGGAGAAATATGTCCACCCTGAATTCCAAGTAACTGCAGAATACTAAATTATCGTCCGTACCCAGAGTTACGGTGCTCCATAGGTTTTTCCTGCAGAGTACCGAATCGGATCTCATTCGCGCTTTAGCTGTTAATTGTGACATATGTTTCTGTACTTATTCCACAGAAATGAATGTAAGTATAATACTGACATTTCTTTCAATTGAAAAATACAGAAAATATGTCGCAATTAACAGTTAAAGTGCAAATCAGATGTGAGTTGGTACTTTGCAGGGGAAACCTACGGAGATCATCATAACTCTCGGTACGGACGATACAGGAGTATTCTGCAGAGTTACTTCCCGCAACTATGTTTGACGCTAAATGTCACAGGGTGAGAAAGATGCGCACCAGCCCGGAATCGAAACGGGGATTTCTGGTTTACCATACCATCGCTCTACCTACTGAGCAAACCGGGCACAAATACACACTTATTCACCATAGTGATCACTTCATTCAACCAGATTCACAAGCTAGAAGTTATGCCAAATGATTACAGTCAATGTCACAGATTATGCTCTTGGCGACATTAGCGGACACAAATGTGTCTATCAATTTGATCAAATAAACAACGGAATCTGACAGATAACACTACGACGGCGCATGGAAACATCATTATTCTGGTACTTGGAATTAAAATGGTGGATATTAAGATCAATATGTGAGGCGATGTTGGATTCTGGATTTTGTGGACAGATGACAGAAATTGGAGCTGGATAAGAACCGACAGACGTGATTATGAATATGCGTGCTTGGTCAGTGGTTATTCTTCCAGACCATGTCATGCATGTTTTAATTTCACGTCATGTCAAAGCAGCACTATTGAACATAATTAATAACTTTGATATTCTGCAAATGGTGTGGTGAGAATTAAAGTTAATTCAGCGTCTGATGTTTAACTAAGTTACTTGTATATGACAACTCTTGCCTCACTAATTTGTACGCCCCACCACGATAGTGGAGGGGACATTTAGTGTTACCCTTGTCCGTTCTTCCGTCCGTCACCAACATAGTAACTCGTAAAACTTTTAAACCGTAATAGCTACAGACCTGAAACTTGGTACATGTATGTTTGATTCGACCCCATGGTCATGGATTATCTCCCCCTTTTCAAGTTAGAATTTGGCTTGTAGTTCGTAAAACTTTTAAACCCTAATAGCTACACACGTGAAACTTGGTATGTAACTTCCTTATGATGAGTAAATTTGCAAAGTTTATTTTGATTCGACCCCCGAGTCATGGATTATCTCCCCCTTTTTTACTTAGAATTTGAAAATTTTACCTTGTAACTCGTACAACTTTTGTAATAGCTACAGCACTGCAATTTGATATGTAGCTTCCTTATGATGAGTAGATGCGGAAAGTTTATGTCAATGTTTTATTCTAACCCCGTGTCATGGATTATCTCCCCCTTTTGGACACTGGAATGTTGCCTTGTTTACTATCAAAGCGATATGTGGGGTATCCGTGTTCTATGAACACATTTTCTAGTTTAGTTATCTCCCCTTGTTAACTCTTTCCATTGGGTGATCTGGTCGCCAATATTAACCACTCTCTCTCTGTACTGCCTGTCCCTCAGACATTTCGCCTTTTTTTTTGGCCGACGCCGTTTCATACAATTTCCGTCCTGGACGTTTCGACATGTTGATATTCTTGTTTACATATTGGGAAGCCTACTGGCGCGCGTAGTATACTGCGCATGCGCACCGCAAGCCGTGATGTGAAAGTCCCCGCACATTATCAAAATAGACTGTTACCGCCGCGCGTTGCTAACAGTAAATTGATAATTAATAAATGATTATATTTGTATAGCGGGCACTCGTAATTTTTAGAACTGGTGGAATAGTGACATAATTATACACTTATTTAACTCCTATACAGAACAGTTTGAGCCTACTGCGTGGGCATGTACATTTAATGTTTATAACTGGTGGAATAGTGACAATTATACACTTATTTAATTCCCATAAAGAGCATTTTTAGCCTACTGAGTGGGCATGTACCTTTAAAAAGTGATTGGACAATTTTTGTCGCGTCCGCTTGCGGACAGTGCTATATAGTCTGCGCATTGACGTCCATCCGTAGTTTTTTTGCCGAGCCTGCTTGCGGAAAGCGAGACTTAGTGATCACAATGACGTCCGTGCGTCAGTCCGTCCGAAATCGGTGTATGTTTTTAAATACCATATCCTATGTCACATTGACTTGAAACATCAAATGCTTATTAGTCATCATCCATATATTAATTCTGTGTCCCACTCATGCGGCCCTTGTGCCCCAAGGTCAAGGTCAAATGACTTTGAAATTTGTGTTAAAGTTATTGCATACCTTATATCTCCACAACACTTACTCAGATTTGCTTCAAACTTCAGATAATTCTTTATTATCATCCATATGTTCATACTATAGCCCACGCATGCGACCCACATGCCCAAGATCAAGGTCAAATGACTTTCAAATTTGCGTTAAAGCTTTTACATACCTTAATTCAAACTTCAAATAAATATACTCTGAGACCATCAAATGCCTCGGTGGGCTCGACATGCGGGCCATGGCTATCTGGTTTGTATTTACCGTAGGTTAAACAGGTTGACATGCCTGCATGTGGACAGTGCGATATAGTTGTCACATTGGCCTACATACGTACGTACATCCATATGTACGTCACTTCGTGCGTCCTGTTAAAGTTTTTTTTATTTAAGGTTAAAATTTTTAAAGGTACATGCCCACTCAGTAGGCACAAACTGTTCTTTATAGGAATTAAATAAGTGTATAATTCCACCAGTTCTAAAAATTACGTGTGCCCGCTATCCATTTATAATCATTTAGTAATATTTATTTTACTGTTAATGACTAGCGGTGGTATCAAGCTATTTTCATATTCAAAGGAGGCATGATATTTTTTAATTATTTATGCTAATTGAAGGTACATATCCACTCAGTAGGCACACAAATTAATGTTATTTTTGTAAGAATTAAATAAGTGTATAATTTTGTCACTATTCCACCAGACTGAGTTCTAAACATTACGAGTGCCCGTTATATGGATATAAACATTTAATAATGTTTATTTCACTGATAGTGACACGCGGTGGTATCAGGCTATTTTCATAGGCAAATGGGGCAAGATATTTTTTAAGTACTTATACTAATTAAATGTGTCCCCTGAAAAAATAATGTTTTCGACAGATTATAAAGTATGATCATTGCACATCAAAAAATAAATAGTAATGTCTGGTAACATTTTAAGGAAACACGGTTATCGCCCCTGATAGCAGTGTGGAAATTTACGTCTGATATAAAATGTATAATAATGCCAATAAATATGTGTATTAATGGTGAATTAATGTTTATTTTGCCCGAAAATGTCACAGATGATGTCTCTGATATAAAGAACATTTTGTGCCTATTGAGTGGGCATGTACCTTTAAGAAAACTTTTTCTCTCAAACCGCTTCACCAATTCACTCGAAACTTCACATACTGCGTATTAGTCACCCACATTTTCATTATTATTTATATGTGCCCAATGTCAAGGTCAAATTACTTTGAAATTTCCCTTAATTAAAGTTTTTGTTGGGCCCTCTTGCAGACAGAGCGATATAGTCGGCACATTGGCGTGCATTCAAGATAAAGATTTTGGTTAACGTATTTTTTGGGTTAAGGTTTTTGGGTATACTATCACAGCCTCGGCGGGTGCGGCATGTTTTTACGTCAACGGGCTAAAGCTTTGTTGCAATAAAAAAAAGTGTTTGTACTATCAAATGCCTCGGCGGGCACGACATGCAGGCCATGGCCATCTAGTTATTATGGCATGCGATTTGATCAGTCGGCCATCGCACCATGACTAGTTTAGCACTTGATCAGTAGGCCATCGCACCAGGACTAGTTTAGAACTTGATCAGTCGGCCATCGCTCCAGGACTAGTTTAGAACTTGACCAGTCGGCCATCGCACCAGGACCAGTTTAGCACTTGATATGTCGGCCATCTCACAAGGACTAGTATAGCACTTGATCAGTCAGCCATCACACCAGGACTGGTTTAGCACTTGATCAGTCGGCCATTGCTCCAGGACTAGTTTAGAACTTGATCAGTCGGCCATCGCTCCAGGACTAGTTTAGAACTTGATCAGTCGGCCATCGCACCAGGACCAGTTTAGCACTTGATATGTCGGCCATCTCACAAGGACTAGTATAGCACTTGATCAGTCAGCCATCACACCAGGACTGGTTTAGCACTTGATCAGTCGGCCATCGCACCAGGACTAATTTAGCACTTGATCAGTCGGCCATCTCACCATGACTAGTATAGAACTTGATCAGTCGGCCATCGCACCAGGACTAGTTTAGCACTTGATCAATCGGCCATCGCACCAGGACTAGTTTAGCACTTGATCAGTAGGCCATCGCACCAGGACTAGTTTAGAACTTGATCAGTCGGCCATCTCACCATGACTAGTATAGAACTTGATCAGTCGGCCATCGCACCAGGACTAGTTTAGCACTTGATCAGTCGGCCATCGCACCAGGACTAGTTTAGCACTTGATCAGTCGGACATCGCTCCAGAACTAGTTTAGAACTTGATCAGTCGGCCATCGCACCAGAACTAGTTTAGCACTTGATCAGCCGGCCATCTCACCATGACTAGTATAGAACTTGATCAGTCGGTCATCGCTACAGGACTAGTTTAGCCCTTGATCAGTCGGCGATCGCACATGACTAGTTTAGCCCTTGATCAGTGGGTCATCACACCAGGACTAGTATAGAACTTGATCAGTCGGCCATCGCACTAGGACTAGTTTAGCCCTTGATCAGTCGGCCATCGCACCAGGACTAGTAGAGCACTTGATCAGTCTGCCATCGCACCATGACTAGTATAGCGCTTCATCAGTCGCCCATTGCACCATGCCCAGTATATCACTTGATCAGTTGGCCATCTCACTATGCCCTGTATAGCACTTGATCAGTCGGCCATCGCACCAGGACTAGTTTAGCACTTGATCAGTCGGCCATCGCACAGGACTAGTTTAGAACATGATCAGTCGACCATCGCACCAGGACTAGTATAGCACTTGATCAGTCAGCCATCTCACCAGGACAAATTTAGCACTTGACCAGTCGGCCATCGCACCAGGACTAGTTTAGAACTTGATCAGTCGACGATCCCACCAGGACTAGTTTAGGTCTTACGGGACAGTGGGCGGCTAGCGTTAAAGAGGCGGTGGACGATTTTCTATGTACTTCACTACCGACCCTGTAAGTTACACCGGTGTGTCTAGAAAAATAGGTTTATGAATGAATTTTTCTTGACATTGGGAGGCTTGACTAGGTGTATTTTTTAGATTATTTTATAATTCTACGAAACTGAATGTTAGTTCCGGTTGATTTTAACATCTTGGAAAATGGCGCATGATATGCTATCTCGCCGGTACGGTTTCGCTTCAGAATTTAAGGTATTTTTCGGGCATTTGTAGGGAAAATTTGAGGTGGTTATGACCCCGCTTTGGAATCATATTCAGGAAATGGTGTGGTGTTACATGTGATAGAACAAGACATAGCAAAGTTTCTGTGCCTCATATTTCCATGAGAACAATTCCAACAAATTCAGTCGTGTTGAAATTTCTGGCCAAAAATAGGTGGGTGGGGTACCTGTGTGAAAAATTAATTAAACACATCTGATGCGGTTACTGCATTTTTATTGTGGCGCGCGATTTGTACTTCATTTGCGAGTATTTTTCAATACTTGTCGCAAGAGCCTCCTTAACTGATTGTGAGAGGCGGTGATTTTCATAAGTCACGTGTCGGCCTCAGAAAAGCAGTAAATTTTGGCTATTTTCAAACATCCCGTGATGATCAAGGGCTAAACTAGTCCCGGTGCGATGGCCGACTGATCAAGGGCTAAACTATTCCTGTAGCCTATTTCACCAACATTGCAAAGTATACTTTTCTAGCAAAGTATACTTTGAGGGAATAATCATTTATTTTTCCTGAAATGCATTATTTCATATAGAACTAACGACTGCATATATTTGATGATTAAAAGTATGCAGAATTATTATACCAAATGTATTACATAATGTAATGAACTTAGTATAATAAAAATTAATACATTTATCCTTCAATTGAACATTTCTCCCTCAAGGTATACTTTGCTAGAAAAGTATACATTGCAATGTTGGTGAAATAGGCTACAGGAATAGTTTAGCACTCGATCAGTCGGCCATCGCACCGGGACTAGTTTAGCCCTTGATCAGTCGGCCATCGCACCAGGACTAGTATATCACTCGATCAGTCGGCCATCGCACCAGGGCTAGTTTATAACTTGATCAGTCGGCCATCGCACCATGACTAGTTTAGAACTTGATCAGTCGGCCATCGCACCAGGACTAGTATAGCACTTGATCAGTCGGCCATCGCACCATGACTAGCTTAGCACTTGATCAGTCGGCCACCGGCATGACTAGTAGTCTGCCTCTAGCTGAAGTCATGCAAGTCATCCTGCGTTACAGACAGAAGTGGTGGTCGGGGTGTAGTGTAGTCATATACAAAAACTGGTGGTGGTGGTGACACATGTACACATTGTTCCCACTGTGGGATATATACCAGAACTTTTAGGACGCCAAATGTAGATGGCTGGCGTGTGCGGGGGATCATTGTTTTGTGTCCCCGGTGGTGGTGCGGAGTACAATGATGAATTACTGATGAATTACTGTATTGAACACACATGTATAAGATGCACTCTGATACTTCACAATCCTCAGTTTTAAATTGATTCTGTATCGTAAAACTGAAAATTTATTAATTTTGAAAAACTTAAAATTGTGGCAGATATTCGAAATGAAAACCGGATGTTTACATGCGAAATGAACCGGTGCATCGGTATATTTTAACCGCACGATGACCCCACTGTATATTCATACCATATCCGTACGGATATATCGTATATACGAACGGATATCGTATGTTTGTATAATATTCGTATAGTACGTTTGTACTATACGATGATATGGTACAAACATACCAATATTATATGATCATACGATATGCTCATTAAATATACCAATACTATACGATTACAATATGTATACGATATTAGTATATACAAATAGGTAAGGAGCAGAAAAGCGCTACTGTACGCACTCTGTTGACGGGATAAATGATATTATTGATAGCCCGAAGGCTGGTCTGTGTTTTCACTGAGTGTCGTGTCACAGTACATGTCGTAGTATATGGGACTGTTTATAACCACGTAAACACAAGAACGCCGCCAACGGCTTGTATCCCAATGGCTGTGGTGGTTGGATCATAAACATGCATATTCAATGTTAAGCCAATCGCTCATACAGTAAAGATATCGGAGTATGGAGAAACGCGCTCGCCTCAATAATTGAATGTGAAATTTCAAAGTTATTTGACCTTGACATTGGGCACGGATGGAGCATCGGTGCTGCAGGGGGTGAAAACAGGAATTATGAGAAACATACACAAGAAGTTGCAAGCCAATTGCTCGTACACTAAAGAAGTTACAGGAGAATTGCGAAAATCGAACGCATCTATTGAATGTGAAATTTCAATGTTATTTGCACACACGAACGAACATGACAGGTTTGAACCACTGTAATTCATGTTTACAAAAAAAAGGGAAATATTTGTTTGCATTTTTTCTCATTTCCCATCAAAATTGTATGTTGTTACCATTCAGTTGGAACCAACCTGTCGTGTTCGTTCGTGTGTGCACTTAAACGCTGACCCCACTGTATGTATGATGAGAAACATGTACACATGACGTTCCAAGCCAATCGCTCATGCAGTAAAGAAGTTATACTGGAATGGAGAAACGCGCACACATCTACTGAATGTGAAATCTCAAAGTTATTTGACATTGACCTTGGAGGGGCGGTGGGAGCTTGAATGGGGATGGGGGATGAAAATATGAATGATGAGAAACATGCGTGTGAAGTTCGAAGTCAATTTTCATACCGTAACGGTAAGGAAGTTATGGTAGAATGGAGAAACACGCACACATCTACTGAAATTAGAATGTGAAATTTAAAGGTTATTTGACATTGCCCTTGGGGGCGAAGGAGCATGTGTGTGGTGGGGAATGAAAATATGAATAACTAGAGCAGCTTGAGCTGCATCAACGGTTTGAGCCTCAAACATTAATTCCATGTGTCACTAATCTTTAGCCCAAGGTGTAAACTATCGGTTGCAAAAAGAATTTCTGAAGTTTTCGAATGAACAGTCCAACATTATTGTGTTCGCATCATCACACCGATGTGGGGCCGGTTAGCTTAGAGGTAGAGCGATGGACTCGGAGCGAGGGATACCGGGTTCGATCCTCAGCCAAAGCTTTAGCTAAAGGACTGAAATATCGACTACAGCAAAAACAATTGAAATCGAATGATAAATAACGAAGCTGACGTCACATCCGTTTGCTCTATTTTGAAAACTTGAAAAAATACGTTCATCTTTGACATCGAATAGAGCCGTCAGTAGTCAAGATATAGCTCTGAAAATAATCAGCTTTCATGCGGCTGACACTCCCGTATCACCCTGGCAAGAAATTATGTTGCTGACAGTACTGTACAAATTGGACAACGTTTGTAAAGACCACCCGTTATCAGCCGAAATTCGGCAAAATCGTTGAAAAGTATGTACATTTCTCAACTTCAAATGCATATAGCTCTTTTATTTGAGCAGATAGCCGAAAACTGTCAGCGAATCTGAGATAGAGAATTTTGTCAGCTTTCCAATGCAAAGAAGAATTCTTAAATCTGTTGGAAAATAAGGAAGTTATAGGAAGTATGACGTCACTTCCGTTTTCGTGGAAAGTAGCATTAAAAGATATCTGAAAATCTCTGAGTCTCTGCTCACACTTGATCCGAATCGGCATGCAAAATTTGAAGTCGATCCGACCGGCGGTTTGGTGTAGATAGAGGGAGCCCGTAAGTCAGCGGATGATTATTTTTCGATAGTTATCGCCCTTAAATTGCAGTTTACGCCATTTGTAAATATGTGCAATATTCCGCCAGTGAAGTTTTCGTTTGTTTTTCACCTAAGGCCGGGCACAAAGCGGGAAAGTTTTAGCTAAAGGACTGAAATATCGACCACAGCAAGAAATTTTGAAATCTATTGATAAATAACGAAGCCGACGTCACATCCGTTTGCTCTATTTTGAAAACTTCAAAAAAAAGACGTTCATCTTTGACATCCAATAGAACCGGAAGTAGTCAAGATAGAGCTCTGAAAATTATCATCTTTTATGCGCCTGACACTCCCCTATCACACTGGCAAGAAATTATGTTGCTGACATTACTGTACAAATTGGAAAACGTTTGTAAAGACCACCCGTTATCAGCCGAAATTCGGCAAAACTTCGGCAAAATCGTTGAAAAGTATGTACATTTTTCAACTTCAAATGCCTATAGCTCTCTTATTTGACCAGATAGCCGAGAACTGTCAGCGAGTCCGAGATAGAGAATTTTGTCAGCATTTTTGAAATCGGTTGGAAAATAAGGAAGTTATAGAAAGTATGACGTCACTTCCGGTTTCGTGGAAAATGGCATTAAGAGATTTCTGAAAATTTCTAAGTCTCGACTCACACTTGATCCGAATCGGCATGCAAAATTTGAAGTTGATCCGACCAGCGGTTTGGGCTGTAGACTGAACGGCTGAATAAAAAAAACCAAAAAAAAAAAACCAACGAAAACAGTAGGTTTTTGGCGCAGCTGAAAGCCGCCTCAAACCTAATGAGAAATATGCACATACTTTACAGAAGCTATAGTGGAATGGAGAAACGCACACATATCAACTGAATACGAAATTTCAAAGTGATTTGACCTTGACTTTGGGAACGTGAGGAGCATGGGTGGGGCGGATAATGAAACTATGAATGATAAGACACATGCGCATGAAGTTTCAAGTCGGTCGCTTGTACACTAAAGAAGTTATAGTGGAAAGGAGAAACTTACGTACACATCTACCGAATGTCCATTTTCAAAGTTGTTTGACCTTGACCTTTGGGGGAAGCATGGGTGGGGCGGGGAATGAAAGGATGAATGATGAGAACATGCACATGTATTTTCAAGCCAAATCACTCATACAGTAAATAAGTTATAGGGGAATGGACTGAACGCATCTACTGAATGTGAAATTCCAAGTTGAACGTTATTCGACCTTGACCTAGTGTGTGGGGTAGTGTGACTGTATGGTGCGGGGAATGATACTATGAATGATGAGAAACATGCACATGAAGTTACAAGCCAATGGCTTATAAAGTAAAGACGGTATATATGAAACGCGCACGCATCTACTGAATGTGAACTTTTCTAAGTTATTTGACCTTGACATTGGACACAGGGGAGCATGACTGACTGGGATGGGGGATGAATATATGGATGATAGTAAACATATACATGAAGTTTGAAGCCAAATGGTCATACACGAAAGTAGTTAAAGGAGAATGGACGCTCATGCGTCTACTGAATATTAAAATCTAGTAAATATGAAATTTCGGAGTTATTTGACCTTGACATTGGGCACGGGGGAACATGGATGGGGTGGGGAATGAATAGATTGATAATAATAAACATGTACAAGCAGTTTGAAGTCAATCAGTCATACAATAAAGAAGCTATAGGAGATTGGAGAAACGTCACGCATCTACTGAATGTGAAAACAATTTAGTGAATGTGAAATTTGAAAGCTATTGGACCTTGCCCTTGGACACGGGTAAGCAAAAACGTTATATATGAAACGCGCACGCATCTATTGAATGGTGAAATTTCCGAGTTAGTTTACCTTGACCTTGTGCACGTGGGAGCATGGCTGTGGTGGGTAATGAATAGATGGATGATATTAAATATGTACATGAAATTTGAAGCTAATCGGTCATATAAAGAAGTAATAGCAGAATGGAAAAAGTGACGGACAGACAGACAGACGGACGGATGGACGGACGACTTTTGCATCTCTTTATTTTTATCCCATTTTCGCGACACGATGGGATCAAATGGCGGCAGCTGGACGAAACAACTGAACATGTATTTGTGTTGGTAATTTCGCATTTACATTGGACCTATTTTTCACGCCACAATGTATCCTATTATATTAGATATGTATAATATCTCTGGACATACGGAAAATACTTGGCGCCACGGTGGGAACATGGTTCTAGCAATGCGAGCAATGGCATATTTCGCACGTGGAACTTTCTGGCATATATATACCGTTTATTTCGCCAGGTGAACTGATTATCGTGATCTAATGCACGAGTGATTGGGTCATTACGCTAAATAAACGAGTGAGAGTAGCGACATACTTTATTTAACGGTAGGACCCAATAACGAGGGCATTTTTCAAGATAATCAGTTCAGCTGGTTAAATAAACATGTTCTTACACTTTTCATAAAAACAAAGCGAATCGAGAGTAACATATGGTAATGATATATGCGAATTAATTTCTGGAGGCGGGCCGTAGTGACGGCGACTGTCTCGCGATCCAGAGGTGTGTCCGACAACATCATTTGATTGGAAGAATGAAACACGTCATTGCGACGTTACTGGTAAACACGAGAGTGGTGTAAACTACTACTGGCGAGTGGTGTAATTCACAATTATATTTCTGTAAACTACTGTCGGTAACTACTGGCTGAAATGTAAGAATTTAATTCCTTCTTGCTGAACTCAATGTAAGATCATTAACAGCTGTTCCTGTCAAATATTGTAATTAACCCATGGATTGCGGGAAACGAACATTGTCGTCTGTTGTTGTTTTATTTTTGTCTTATTTTTTAACAAAAATATTGTTTATATTAAAGAGCTTTACAACCACGTTTGTGGTGAGCAAAATGGAAACTAATAAATAAGCAGAAGACGAGAAAATTAATCTTGCCTTTTACGGGTTAATGGTACTGTCGAACCTCCCCGAACGGCCACCTCTCTACAACAACACCCTCTCTGTAACGGCCGCTATTTTATATCCCAAGTGGATGATTTCCTCTATATCTATCCCTTCGACTGCTCAGCACGGAAATTGTCATCTAATGTTGATTTTGACTTCTTTCTCAATAAAAACATGTTTTGACAGCACTTTATAATCATTTCCATTGGAAATTATTCTAAAAGACTGTCAAATCATATATTTGATGAGAATTATCGATGAAAATAAATAAACAGCAGACAACAAATTTAATTCAGCATTAACCTCACTACAACAGCCACCTCTCTACAACAGTCAGTTTTGCGTCTTCCCAAGGGTGGCTGTTGGAGAGACGTTGCACTGTATTATTTTACAGATTATAAATTACAAGGAAAAAAGTAGACTCACCATATGCATACTGGGTTAGATCGATTATTGTGTAGGACATGATACACGTAGTTCTACCATTGTTTCCTGTATTTGCAGTACATGATACACGTAGTTCTACCATTGTTTCCTGTATTTGCAGTACAGGGGCCCGTTTCACTAAACCTCGTACGACTACAATGTTCGTAAGTGCAAATTTAGGATGGTCTGGAAATTACAATTGATGGATTTACGTTTATTTATCATAGGCTGCAGCATATACTAAATAAATGTAAATCCAATAATTGTTTACAAGAAAACCTTTTTATTGAGAAATGTACAGACTATCATAATGTTGCACTTTCGAACATTTTAGTCGTACGAAGTTTAGTGAAACGGGCCCCATGTTTACAGAAGTAGCTTGTAACTTCGTGTAAGTCGCAATATGGTACGGATGTGACTAGAGAAACAGGCATTAAATGATGTGTAGCTCCTAATCAAATAGCACACTCCTGTAGCCTGAAAACGTTCTATATTGCTTGCTAGAAGATGGCCGGTATTTTATTGATAGCATGGCAAACATTCCAGATCTGATCAGACTTTGCAAATGCACAGGCTGGTCTGGATCTGCACGAAACCCATAATCCCATTTCTTCAGCCACAGCAACACATATGCGAGAACATCCGTGTGTCTGTTCGCGATAAACTAAAGTACACACATGCACGTCTTGGTTAACCAGGGGCCGTTAATGTGCTAATATTTCTACAGACAATTAAGCAGCAGGAGGGACTATTCTTTATTGGAATATCCAAAAAGGCGGCACTCAAAGATGACCAACTAGGCGAACTGAAGAACTTCATCCGGAACGCAACAGGTCAAGACTCCGCGGTTGACGAAGCTCGCTCCCTAGATGAGATTCTACATATACTGAGGAGAACCGGCGTAGTTCCAGACGGACAGTATGTCATCATTTGTGGCTGTGATTGGAGAAATGGGGCTTATGAGTTTGCGACCACTGTAGATCATGATCAACCTGTGCATCCGCACAGTCCGATTATGATGTACACTGTTCGCTATTCCATCGATAAAACATCTACCATATTCCTAACAAATATTTCAGATTGACATCAGGCTACAGGAGCGTGCTATTGATCAGGAACTAGACTGGTAATAAATCCCATCAGCTCCATTTCTCCAGCCACAAGCAAATTTCTCCAATTCCATCGGGTTCGCCGACGCATGCCCTTAATGCTCGGTATGTACCTAAGGTACATTGGGCAATACAGTTTGTTCAACTAGAAAGCCTATGCATGATGGCGTGTATTACGCGTGGTATATGAAAATGCAACATGCATATTAATAGTGGCATTATAATGGTATACTCACAGCATTCATCTCACCGAGTCTTATGACATAGTACATTCATTTAGTATGTGTATGTCATTTAATTGTTCTGTGCACATACCCTTTACCATTTCTAAGTCCATGTAATCACTTCAGTATCCGTGCCTTGTTCATATATATATATAACCCAACACCACTATTGGGTTAACTATTGCACACTCATTAATATCACATGTTCATTGGTTGACATTTGCAATCTGTACAGATACACAGACATTCGACGTTGTTTTGCGGCTTTCATCGGTATAACTCTATATATATGAACAAGGCTACTAACAACTAACGTATCATAACAAAATAACATGTTTAACATTGTAATTTTCTATGCATTTTATGTATTTCTGCAGATAACCATTTGTTATGATACGAGGTCGTGTCGGACCAAAGTTAGAATCCTTGTTCATATATATAAGAGTTGTACCGATGAAAGCCGAAACACGCCGAATGCCTGTGTGCAGATCCGGATGCGCCGGCTACATGCTCTGTAGGCGATTTCACCAAACTTGCTAAGCATACTTATCTAGCTAAGTATATTTTGAGTGAGTAACCATTTATTTTTCCCCAAATGCATTATTTCACATAGAACTACCGACTGCATTTATTTTACGATTAAAATTATGCAGAATTATTATACTGAATTCATTACATTATCGCAGCCAAAATGGCTGTGATAATGTGATAAATTCAGTATAATAATTTTTTTTAAATTTATCCGTAAATTGAAAATTTCTGCCTCAAAGTGTACTTAGCAAGGTACGTACAGGGTGTTCCAAAAAACATGTCACATCTTTAAAAGTTAATAACTGAATTTCCACTAGGTGTACAGCATATTATTACATGTATATACTAAATTGTAGCATGGAGATGTGAGATTTCATTTGGACATTCATAATATACAAGTACTCACCAACGTCAAGTCCTTTAATGAATAATATCAGCATGGCAAAATTACAGAATGTGTTCGACGTGAAGTTCATTTTGTTGTGCGATTAGGACAAGTTTTTTCTTGATAGTACATGTATGTACTGTTTGCTTGCAAGACCCGATATATATAGTTTGCATTTCACGTCTAATCGCTGTTTTCAGTTCCTTTAAGTTAGAAGGTGGAGGTGTGTACACTCGATCCTTGAAGTAACCCCACATAAAGAATTCCAGGGGTGGAGGTGGGGGGGGGGGGGCTCAAATCCGGTGAATACGGCGACCACTCGACGTCACTTTTTAATGAAATGTGTCGCAACGGAACCACTTTCTTTAGGAATTCCAGGACAACATTGTGTGCGAGGCTGCTCCGTCCTGCCGGTACCATACACTGTCTATATCCGTGGTTCTACACAAAGCTGGTATAAATTTGGACTTGAGAATGGATATATATATCGCTCCGAAGTTACCGTTGCAGTGTTGCCATTTTCGTCATAAAATAAGGTCATATAACGCCTACAGAACTGATAGCCGCGCATACTGTAACTTGCTCACAGGGAAATGGCTTTTCCATATAGTGTTCCAATATCTAAGATGTTGTTTATTTACTTGCCCATTTAAGTACAAGTGAGTCTCGTCCGAAAACCATATTTTGTCACTTATGGCAGAATTTGCTACCATCAAGTTGGCGAAATTTACACGTGATGTAATGTCAGAGTCTTTTAGCTGTTGTATTACTTGGACTGTGTAGGGTATTAAAGGTACATGCCCACTCAGTAGGCACAAAATGTTCGCTATGTCAGAGACATCATCTGGGACATTTTCTGACAAAATAAACATTTATTTACCATAACCTCTCGTATTGACTGGCATTATTACACATTTTATATCAGACTTCTACACAGATATCAGGGGCGATAACCGTGTTTCCTTAAAATGTTAACGGTCATTACTATTTGTTATCTGCATTTATTTTTTGATCTGCAAAGATCATACTTTATAATCTGTTGAAAATATTATTTTTTCAGGTGACGCATTTAATTAGTATAGATAATTAAACAAATAGCATGCCTCATTTGCATATGAAAATAGCCTGATACCAATGCGAGTCACTATCAGTAAACTAAATATTACTGAATGATTATATTTGTATAGCGGACACTCGTAATCTTTAGAACTGGTGGAATAATAACACAATAATACACTTATTTAATTCATATAAAAATATGATGTACCTTTAATTTAAGATATTCATTTATGCACTCTAGTCCGTCCTATATCAGTTTCATTTGTGACATCTCTCTAAGTATACCATTGATTGATTTTTGTCCTTTTTCCACAACGTCTTGAACGAGTTTAACATTTTCTTCCGATCACCCATCTTTAGGTCTACCACTGTTAATCTACGCTTTCTTCTGTCATTAACTTCCATAATCTTCGAACTTTTTAACAATCCTTCTTATTTCAATATTTGGAATCTAGACATGGGCTTCATAATATAATTTCACAACTTCTTTCTGGTACTCCATTTTGGAAAATGTCACCAGAACACGCATTTTGGTGACGTCATTAGTGACGTCGTTTGTGACGTCATCAATGTATGATAACTATGTAGTAAACAGTGTACATGCATTTCCTATAATAGGTAATAACTGGAATTTAATTCCAAGTTTTAGTTGTACAAATATGAGTGTTTAAAATGGTGACATGTTTTTGTATACTTTGCACTTTTGGTGATATCGGCTACTGAGCATTTGCATTGGCCGTGAGCAGCCACACCCCGGTATATGGCCTGCTTCATACACCAGTCAACTTTTGCGTCGATTCGAAATTCCAAATGCAACAAGCAAAATACTCCGAATAAATCGCCAATTGTTAACACTTTCAACCCTAAGTAACTGGAATGGCATGCTAATTTTCCGACCAATCCAATCGTCACAAAATGTTTTTCAGATTATTCCATTTATTAAAAGGTGGTGTTTTTTGTCCTAAACAATATGAAAATTACTTGCAAAAACTGCAGATCCTGATGAGACGGCTCGTACTCATCTGGATCTGCAATGTTTGCAAACACCGCTATAGCCGGTTTTCGGGTTCAAAGGGTTAAGTTGCCTTTTATTCTGAGTGACATTCTGCTTTTCACCATCATGGTGTTATTTTGACGTTACGTGACGGATTTTTACATGAAAACGGCGTAATAACAACAATGCACATGAGCATCTGCGCACACCTTTGTTCGAATACTGAACAGTATAGAAACAATTATTTAAATTGTACACATTTTGGAAATAATTGGATTTGAATTGTAAGCATGGTTAGGAATCAAGGACATTTCATTTTAGCTATCAAAGCCAACATTTTGGCTGAAGGCCGTCGTCCAGTATTGTTGGACTGCTAACAGTTTACACCGACAGATAAAGTAGCATAACTGTAATTTATCCCGTCAAGACCGTGTGTATGTGCCGTGAAACACGGTGCCGTGAAACATTTTTGATATCCTGTCAATACGACCTAATCACCGCGTATGAATATATGCTGTGACTGGGGTTATTTTTTTTGCATTTTAAAGCCATTTGTAGGTGTTGACGGGATAAATAGAATAGTAGATTAGTGCCGTGAATGGAAAAATATCTGGCGCGAAACGGAAACGGGATGTGCTCGGCAGAGCCTCGCCCATCCCGTTTCGTAAGCCTTGCGAGATATTTTTCCCATTCACGGCACTAACCTACTATTATATATGTATTCCTATATGAACAGATACCGGTTAATCATCAACGTGTTGGAAAATGCCAAACTGGGTATTGATGTGGCCGCCATCGAAGTGCAGGTGGAGATGTTGCAGGACGCTGTGTCCGATATAGTCTCCGGTAGCATACCGAGAGGTAGGACTGCCGCTATACATGTATATTCGGACACCGTTTATTCTAGAAAACCCATATAAATACACAGTTTCCCATAACTAAGTGAATCCCATTATTTAGCGTTAGTAGAGTTGTATACTGTTGATTTCCGATAAATTGGCAAGGGCACGTGACGTCACGGGGTCAGAGGACTATATCTATTTTAGCTTTCTAGGAATGTAACTGTTTTCCAGCCAGTTTAGCTGGTCGAATCGACGCCTTATCTAGGGCAATTTACAGCTTCAAAATGTATGCTCCTTATAGCTTGTGAGATACTTTAAATTACCAACGGGTTGAATGGTGAAAGAAACGATTGAAAACCACAATAAATGTCATATTTTTTAACGTAAAACGTTTCGATAGTTGATTCGTTATGATTGCTCAGTGTTTCGCAAGAACAAGCATTATTTTCCCCACAGCTCAGATGGTAGGGCGCTCGGAAACTGCGTTCGAATGACGTTTCTTTTGTGCGAGTTCGAGCCTCGGACAGATTTTTGTTATTTTATTCATATAATAGATTCAACGTTTTCTCACTGAGTTTGACAAAATGGTCATTGTGACGTGTGCACTGGGTCTACAGCGCCACCAATCTGGATGCACATCACGCAGTCAGGTCAGGGCTAACGATGTTCGCAATTCATATACTAAATACATCTTACATATCTATCAAACAACGTGAAACAAAATCGGGATTTATACTTAAATTTATTTTAAAAGTGTCGCCTGTATGTATTTCATATGAATGACAGTACGCGGGGAGACTTCTCGGGGCGTCAAATATATAATCCTCGGGGATCTATGCCTCCTAATTCCCGGTCCCTGTGAATGTTTGGCTTGCTAAAGTCACACGCAGGTCGTATGTCCGCCGCCCCCGGGATTTGGAAGATATTGGTTGCACGCATACATTTGGTCCAGACAGACATACGAATATAACTAAGACGATTCAAATGACATTATGCAATATACGTATATATCACTTGTTAACAAATATAAATCCAATGGTTCTATAGTATAAGCTACATTAAATATTGTTAATAAAAAACGTATTAACGACGGAAGATGTCTGGAAGTATGATGTGAAGGACGAAATTCAATAAAAAAGGTGGCACAGTGGTGTCGAACTCACAACCCTCAATGTTGATTAATTAAAAAGAAAGATGTTACATTTGCGCTATATGCATCAGATACAAATGTTATGTCTTGGTCACAGGTCGATATGGGTGCACGTATTTATAACAAAACGTGTATGTTCTAAACTTAGAAAATGCAACACATGTAGGTGCATTGTTATCGATATTGACTTGATCATGCTTGCATTTCCCATTGAGTGCTAGACGTATGTTGGTATGATACAGATACTCGAATGCCTGTCCTCAATATTTTCTTTTCTAACCGTGAAATACGTAACAAAGTGACACATTGATTCAGAATCTGCCTGAATGTTGATTATATATATTTCGCTATGCGAATGTCAGTGTGACATTTTTAACACACCTACTTTACCTATTATTGCTCAAAATGGAATCTCCTATAACCTTTGCCTTTGCCACTGTATCGGAAATCAACAGTATACTGTTGGTTTCCGATAAAGTGGCAATGGCAAAGGTCACAGGATATTCTATATTGAACCATAATAGGTATAGCAGGTGTGTAAAAAATGCAAAAATGACATTAATACGACGATTTATCAAGTTGTGACCAATATTGGCCCGAAACATATTCAAACAACATTCATGCAGATTCTGAATCAATGTTTCACTCTAACTTGTTGTTACGTATTTGTTGAAGTGAGCACAGGCACTCGAATCGCATGTGTATCACACCAACATACGTCAGGTCCTCCATGGGAAATGCAAGCATTATCAAGTCCAATTAATCGATAACAATGCACCTGTGATTCTATCTACTTGTAGAACATATATACAATGTTATACATACGTGCATCTATAATAACCTTTGACCAAGACATACATTTCGTGTCTGATGCATTTGCGTAGTGGTTACCCACACACACACACGTCATACTTCCACATATGTTCCGTTGTTAATAATTTTATTTTATTAATATTATTAATGCAGCTTATAGAAACGTTTTTTTACATATGTTCTAAAACTGACATATACGTATATAGCATAATGTCATTTGAATCGTCTTAGTTAATGGTCTGCAGACGATAACTTCCTATAAATGACAGACGATGGTAAGTTGCTGGAGGTCAATCGATGAGTCCAATAAATAGGTAAACCAGGTGTATTATGATATCACAGCCTCGTTTTCGTGTATAATGAATACACGATGGAGTGCACGTACATGCATGTCACTGTCATATAATAGTATATTGGTGTTCAAACATAGACATGCAGTGTATAGCTGAGTGGTATCGAAGCGGGTGAATATCCACACTTTTGAAGAACTTGTGTTCATTATATCTGGTCGAGAGTTCGAACCTCACACAACACACTACTTGTGTCGATAGTATTCTGTTATTTTTATGACTGGTTGCTGGAGAGGGAAATATGTGAAACGGCGAGGGTTATCACTATTGCTGTATGACCTCAATGTGACATGATCGGCGAGAACATACTCCAAGATTATTATGTACTGGCATTACTGTAATGCCTCAGGCATGTCAAATGATAAATTGCATGTATATCGGAAATAATAAGATTCGAACTCACTATCGACGGCATTAATATCCGTCGCTTTAACTCCTCGACTACATAATACTTGATGACAAATCTCAAAATCAATATCAAGTCGAGAGGTTTGTTCGATGGATATAAATGATGTCGGTAGTGAGTTCAAATCTTAGTTTTTAATACATACAGTCTAGATATAGTTTTATCTGTTTATATCTTATTATACATTTATTTTGTGTATGTGTTTCTCTTACAAATTAAATTAACTTCTGCATGAGATTATATTACATGTAGAAACTTAGCCTCACTTATAACTAAATACACATTTCGTTTGTGTCCATCTGAGACATGCCTGCAGTACATGAAGAATCTGGTAGTATGTTCTCGGCGATCATGTCATATTTAGGTCATACAGCAATAGTGATAACCCTCGCCGTTTCACATATTTCCCTCTCCACCAACCAGCCATAAAAAGAACACAAAGTAATGTGTTTGTGAGGTTCGAACTCTCGACCAGATAGAATAGACAAAAGTTCTGCAAAAGAGTGGATATTCAGCGGCTTCGATACCACTGATCCACTCACAGTAATGTCTACTTTCGAGCACCAAGGTACCCTATTATACATGTAGTGTCATTCATGCACGTGTACTCCATCATGTAGTTATTATACACGAACACGAGGCTGTGATATGATAATACACCTGGTTTACCTATTTTTGGATTCATCGATTGACCTCCAGCAACTTATTATCGTCTGTCATTTTTAGTCCGCAGACGATAACTTGCTACTTCTTTTTGAGACTGCTCACCAAGTCTTATGTGGTCGAGGGTTTAGAGAGACGGATATCAACGATGTCGATAGTGAATTCGAATCTTAGTTTATTATACATATAGATATATTATTATTTGTTTATATTGTCTTTTTTTGTCTTTTTTTATATGTGTTGCTCGTACAAATTACATTAACTTCTGCATGAGATAGTTTACATGTAGAAAGTTAGTCTCACTTTGAAGAAAAATAATAACTAAATTCACATTTAATTTGTGTCAATAATTTACATACATGCCTACAGTACATGGAGAATCTGGTAGTATAGTTTAGGCGATCATGTTACATTGAGATCATACAGTAATAGTAACTTGTCAATAGTGATTTATCCCGTCAACACAGTGCGTATGTGCCGTGAAACACGGTGCCGTGAAACATTTTTGATATCCTGTCAATACGACCTAATCACGGCGTATGAATATGTGCGGTGGCTGGGGTTATGTTTTTGCATTTTACATTTACAGGTGTTGACGAGATAAATAGAATAGTAGGTTATTGCCGTAAATGGGGAAAATATCTGGCGCGGCACGGAAACGGGATGTGCTCGGCAGAGCCTCGACCATCCCGTTTCCTGAGCCTTGCCAGATAGTTTTACCCATTCACGGCACTAACCTACTATTCTCTATAACCCTCGCCGTTTCACAGATTTCCCTCTCCACCAACCAGTTAACAACTCTCGACCATATAGAATGAACAGACTTTCTGCAAAAGTGTACATATTTACCGGCTTCGATACCGCTGAGCCATACACTACATGTCTAGTATTGAGCACCAATATTGCTATGATAATACACGTGGTTTACCTATTTTTGGACTCCTCGATTGACCTCCAGCAACTTATTATCGTCTTTCAGTTGTACTAGTTAATCACAATATCGATGTATATAAGTTTACCAAAACAAGTGGTGTCCGAATGTTTATGGTTATTATGGTATACACACCTAAGTTAGTGTTTCGCGCAATATTATAACTGGGCATGGTGACACTAGAAAATAAAATGACACATTTAGCACATACAACTTTGAATATGAGGCACATCCTGAGCGGGAAATTACATTTTAATATTACTTGGAAACAATAAAAAGTTGACTCCCAGTAAAATAAGATACATGTATTTCCAAATTAAAATGTTGGGCCACCAACTTCGAGCATGCCGCCATCAAAATGGGGCAGGGTACAACGTCATGCTAACATGGGCAGGATGAAACAGTATACAGTTAATTCATCGTCATTCTGAGAACAGTCAAAACTATTGCCCGAAGGTGTTGCCGAACGCCGAGGGCAATAGTGCATCGGGTGGACGTAAATTTGGCTGGGGCACATCGACTGACCGATCTAAATTACGGTGAATTTTATGACGTAATCTTCGACAAAAAATCATTACGTCATGATTTTCAGGGGTGAAATAGTTGTGATTATTGACCGGACACGCGGAACTATTAACCGGGCACGCGGAAATATTGAGGAGGCACGTAAAAACACAGGGAATTAGTAAAAACTATGGAATATCAACTTATATATAATAGGGAGTTGGGTAATAATATTTAGTATCACTATACGTTTACATCAGTGTCTTGTAGTGGCTTACTGTAACAGCGTGTACTTCGCCCACAGCTTCAGATGAATATAACATAAGTTATATGTGGATATAACATTACATATTATCCCGAAATTTCTGTCTGTAAGTCTTAAGTCGCTTGCAAGTTGCTCTGCGTTACAGACAGACATTTCGGGTTACTAACATATGTGAATATTGCATATACATGTACAATGTCCATGTGCCATTTTCAGAAATATATCCAGTGTTACTGTTACATCATTTTTCACCGATACTACTATCTGGAAAGAACTGTGATATTTTCTGAAAACGAGGTCGGACGTTGGCCAATGGTTCAGAGATAATACCGGATTTGCTTTGATGTTCATGTCCTCTGCCAGCATACTTATCTGTGGCTGTGCTCGGAAAAATTGGGATTATGGTATTTGTGGCCAGTGTAGATCCTCATTAAACTGCACACTTATGAACCCAGATAACGATCTCCATTGCTTGTTAGAAGCATGTCGGGTGTTTCATTGATGTAATAACGAACAGTACCGGTACATATCCTGATCAGACTGTGCGAATGCACGGGCTGATCTTGATCTGCACTGGTCGCAAAAATCAATAAGAACAATTTCTCCAGTCGTATTTATAGTTTCGTTAAATATCATGTCTCGTTCCAGATTTCGAGGCAGATCTATTCCAACTGGACGTGCTAATACTGTCTGCAGATGATGACAGGAGTACTGTACAAAAGTTTAAATCTCATTTAATCAAAGATATCGGCATCCGCAACATGTCCGTTCTCACGTACGAAGAGCTATTCCAACGTGAGACAATGGCTGAAGCCTATGGCTCAGTGTTTACATACGCGCGATACGTCTTTGTGTATGTGACACAAGCATTCACGAATGATGATCTGAATCGCTATGGATCTACTATCGCACTGATTGCCGGGTTAACCGACAAGAAGAAGAGAATGAGAATTATTCCAGTATGGACAACAGAGAAGCCGATTGACATTGTGGAACTTCGGCCGTTAACGGGCATTAAGTACTGGTGCTGGCAGAGTTCAGATCAAAATTTGATGTCGTCCTATACAACCAGTGTGAAAAGACTTATACAAAATGGAAGGGATGACGTCGTCAGAGCATAATGACATACGACGGACAGACTGTCAACTTTACCCGTAGAAAAAATATTCATTGGAAAATACACAGTATTTGAGAAGCCACTATATATCGAAAACTTCGGAATTTCCAGTACAAATGCTTGATGAACATTATTGCCACGAACGATTATTTATATCAATGCGGAATTTATATAAATGCACGAGTAGCCGATTTCATCAAAATTGCAAATTATACTTATCTAGCAAAGTATACTTTGAGGGAGTAATAATTTATTTTTCCTGAAATGCATTATTTCATATAGAACTAACTACTGCATATAGTTGATGATTAAAACTATGCAGAATTATTATACTGAATATATTACATTATATGGTAATGTAATAAATTCAGTATAATAAAAATTAATAAATTTATCCTAAAATTTAAAATTTCTCCGTCAAAGTATACTTTGCTAGAAAAGTATACTTTGCAATGTTGGTGAAATAGGCTACAGAAACAAACAAGCACATATTTTGGGAATGTTGGTGTTAGATAAGTACGTTTTTTCACGATGACGGTAGAAAATGTACATTTGATTGGCAATTACTAAGTGTATGGCTGTATGAAACGGAACACTTTAAATTTGTATTATTTTAGGAAAGTACTGAACCGACTTTCTCAGCTGTTAAGGTTGCTGTACCGTTCTTGTGGACCCATGTTAAGTTTATGGGAATCTAATAAAAAAAAACTACTCATAAACAGCTACTTACACAAATAAATCATATATTAAATATATGTATGTGTGTGTTCAATAAGTATTTATGCAGATGATGCCAGCAAAGGACTCACACCATATGTTGTAGTTATAAAATAATAAGCACGTCAATATGCATGTGCTACATCACCATTGGTCTATGATTTGCATATTATAGGTGTATGTGCATTTTTATTGATAGCAGTATCTGCATAATTACTTAAAGATTACATTCATATGGTTTATTTATGTGGCAGTCGCTATTGTTTTATTAGTAGTTTTTTTTATCAGATTTCCATTGACTTTACATGGGGCCTCAATAATGGTAAAACTACCTTATTAAAGGAGATATAACTATATTCTGAATTCGCGATACGCTTATTATGTATTCATCATTTATATATCAAATAAAACAAATTTCACAGTAATCCGACCATTATGTGCCGTCCTTTCAGCCAGTTTTTCCGCCTGTATCTGCAGGACTAACTTCCCCTTGTTTTGCCTACCACAGGTATTTCCCTTTGCGATCACGTGGGTATATGACGTATGCGTAGTACTTAATAAATGTATGCATAATGCGATTATTACACTTAATAGTTCAACAGACTACTTAGTTTAGTAGAGCGCTTATATAAAATATATGGGACCCTAGCTGTACTGTATAAATATAAGAATGACCTACTGTCTGTTCCACGTTTTCCTGCCGACGAACGTTTGGCTATTAAACACATTAAATCTAAACAATATTTAAATGCAATTATTCTATAAGAATCCACCAATCAGGGAAGCTGTAATTCTGCTGCATGTACTTAATGGTGATTATTTTGACAGCGCCACCTCGCGCCAAAGTAACCTGATACCATCACGAGTCACTATCAGTAAAATAAATATTGCTAAATAATGATATCTGTATAGCGGGAATATGTATTTTATTAGTGGCCGGATTAGCCGTGATTAGCTGGTGGAGCGTCGCAGTGCGGATCGGGAGACCCCGTGTTCGATTCCCACATCGACCCGTTGCAAGTAGCCGATTCGGCGTGTCCTTGGGCAAGACAATTTCGTGCTAGCCTAGTCTCAATAGATGTGGACTCAAATAGTCGGTCCCGACATGCAAGGTCATCGAGCCAGTGCCGTCGTTAAATCAAAGCATTTTCATTTTGTAATTTTTAGAACTGCTGCAATAGTGACACAAGCATACACTTATTTAATTCCTATAAATAACAGTTTGTGCCGACTGAGTGGGCATGTACCTTTAACTGCACATTGTCGAAAATCAACCAATCAAACAGTATTTGACTTGACTCATGAAAGCATTGTTTCCCAATATGAGATTTTCATCACTGACATACATGATACATGTACCAATATGAGTTCTGTACTTCATATAAAATAGAACAATTAAACTATTACTCAGTTCGAAAATATCGGTTGGAAAGAGCACTTGAGGGCCATTTATTTTCATCTTAATAATTCTATCAGTTACGAGGGTTCACTAATGTCTGTTTCACGAAACCTGCCCAAATGTTACGGCTATATAAACATGATAAACATGCAAAACTAATATTTTCTTCAATAATATTAAATTAAAGCAATATTTAAGAATGAGCCTTCTTTTTATTTCGTGAAGTTTGGTCAAAGATTGATTTTATTGCGAAATTAAATTTCACCATGTCAAATCCCCATAGATATCTATGGGAATTTAACATGGGGAAATTTTAGAATTTCAGATATATATACTGGACCGATTTTCAAAAATTATTTTTTTGTTTTCTTAGTTAGATCATTTTCAATGTTTTTGTTTCATGACTTATCCACATGTCCTCCCTCAGACCCCCCCCCCCCCACCCCCCCCCCCCCCCCCCCCCCCCCCCCCCCCCACCCCCCCCCCCCCCCCCCACACACATGCTAAATTCCCATAGACAAATCAATGTTTCGTAATAAAATCAATATTTTACCAAATTACAGGCAACACAAATATTTATTCTTCATTGTTCAGCGCCCTCGATGCTCTGTGGGATGTTGATTTAGCGGATGTTTCCAGCATCTCGAAGGAAAACGAGGGAATGTGATATTTATTCCTGGCCCTGGCCTAAAGACCCGTATATATTTACTAGTTAAGAGACTTTGACTGTTTATTTGAGTAACTTATACTTATAACTTAACTATAGGTGGAACTTTGAAAAACTGAGCACGAACATTTGGCGGCCGTTTGGAAAAATGGCCGCCAAACGGTAGTCAGCGAAAGTGAAATGACTACAATGTTGTTATTATGTATGTTTTATTGATTAGCATTATCAAAAATAATTTAAGTGTTGCCTAATTAGTAACATTCAAGATAGCCGCCATAGAAACCATGTGGAATTCTAACACAATCTTAATTTGAAACACGTTCGGTCAGAAGGTTTAATGAAGTATCATTTTCCACAAATTCGCTGTTTACTGACTAATTGGAAGGGGTTTAAATGTTTTTTGAGATCCAGCTCCTTAGAAATACAAGAAGGCCGCCAGAGTCAGCCATAATAAAATGTATATGGTTGTAACGCAAAACATTGTTTTGCGGGTGATCGGATTTAGCCACTACATGAAAGGTGTTAAGATGAGAGGAAACAGTTACCAGGTATCTAAGTCAATAATTGTAAACATGTCTGGCCATGATGTTGAGAACACACATTGTGTGTTGTAGTCACTGGCCATGTTGGCTTGCGTGTCCGCCGTCCGAAATGTATATCATTATCAAACTGGTGACATTTATAGTGTATATTTTCCATTAAATCTTTATTGATACCCACATTAAGTTCATCTATATTATTCTATGTAGATTTGTAGACTATGTCCTTTGAACATTCTGACAGATACATGTAGACCAACTGATACTTGCTATCCACAGAAAAAATAGGAAAATCTCTATTAAGACATGTGAATAATGTGATAGGATTTTAAGCAACGAAGCGATGTCATCGTCACACAAAATCGACAACATCTGGAACACGTACTATAAAGATGAACATTTACCATGTTCAGGCATCATATATAATTTGTAATTTTTATATATCAGAGAAACAAAAATGTATGTGTATTATAACATGACATGTTCGCTGCAACTGCCTCGTTCTTGACGGGGATCATTTATTATGAGACACCCTATACAATACGAGAACATCATATGAGCAATTGGATGACGGCATGAGACTGGACACACGCACATCTTATTCCGATGTAGATGTGTTCAATAGAAGCAGGGTGACATTCATTATTATAGACCTCATATCGATTCCGATTTTCTAAGGTGAATGTCTCACGCATCCGGTCTGCAGAAATGTCACCAAGCACGGTTTAAACCAGCAGTACGATGTGTACATTACAGTGTGTATTCTTGTTTGTCGGCGTGTTCAGTATATTACAATACATGTTAAGTCCAAGCAGGAGTGACAGTGACAGTTGATATTGCTAACCTTCGGAAACTAATAGCACCTCGCATATCTCCTTGGTCGACATTATTCATCAGACTATCTACTATCAGCCTTGCTGGGATACAATATTATGTACTCTCATTACCTGTGTATGTTACTTATATTTAGTAGTGCGATACCGGTGACGTGTGACAAATTAGTATGCAAACGACGGCTATGTTATATATGGTGTACTATTTGGTGTAGCATTTGTCAACAAATTTACAAAAGTACGTATTTAACAGGCTTACTATTCCAACTATGTCACCAGTTGCATCATTGTATTGTCCAAAAGTGACTCATGTTTTGGATAGTTAAAATAAGAATAGTATCATTAAGGAATGTATTACATTGTGTATAGTAAGGTGCATGTAGTAGGAGAGGGATGTGTTGTAATGTGAAAATTATATTAACGACAGCTGGGGTCGAACCCACGCCGCTTGTGTGTAAGGCGAACATTCTACAACGTCGCTATAAAAGCCGGCTTGTATCGTAAGGCAGTATGGAAGGTGTTCGAGCCAATTCCCACCCTTAAATATGAGCCGAATGAATGTAAGGCAGTACAAATGTTCGAGTAATGCTACTATGGTCGTACTACTACATTTCTCCTTCCTATAAATAGACGTGTGTAGCTGAAATATCGAGAGATACACTTCATATTCTTCTATAGACTATCTAGTTTGAACTGTATTGAGGACTCAAAATGAGATATGACTCGCCTATTGGCTCAATGAGTAATCCATCCTGTTTCATTTGCACCATTTTAGTTGGAGGGGAATGCGTTTTAAAATGAAAATATTTTGTCTGCAGCTGGTGTCAAACCCGGGCCACCTGCGTGTGAGGCCCACACTCTACGTGGCTATATTAGCCGGTGTGTACTCAAGGCAGTATAAATGTTGATTATTCAACTATATCCGTATTACTAGAGTAAAAATAACCTTTGAGTATGAGTTTGCATGACACGTGATGTGGGAGGCATGTGTTTTTGATGTTAGACCATCCTTGACATATTTTTCAAGATTGGTCTGATCAAATGTTTAAGATGCTTTGCATCCGACCATGGCCCACACATGAACAATGTTTCTTAAACTTCATTCAAAACTGAATGCATTAGAGTTGGAGCAAGTAACTCGGTATTTCTCAGATTTGTATGTTCCACTTCGCACATCTATCGGCAAAAAAAAGTTCATTTGCTACTCTATTATCTCATATTTCAATACATTGATACATGCATTCTGTAATAATTTCTGCACTGGTCATTCAAAGCCTATTAATTCTGCTGGAAATCAGCTATTCTCCTAGCACTCGGTGGCAATTTATATTTTACTATTTGGTGACGCCTAATTCAATTTACAGTACATTCTGATCAATTGATGGCATATGATATCAACAGCGACACTCCTTGTGGTTCAAGTTCAGTTTCCAAATGTGCCAAAGGATGAAAGATTAGTGAATGGCCGGATCATGGAATAACATTCCAATATAACAACTGCTTCATCTGGGGATGCCTCTCGATTTCAGCTGGGGGTTTACCTTTTTCTTGCTGCAGTATCAACGTTAAATATAGCTGACACACTTGGATAGTGACGTGTTCACCTCAAATATAGGGATGACACATTTCTTGAACCTAACGGGAGTTGGCAAGCAGCTCACTGAATGCTAGTTATCATATCCTTGTCATTCCTGCACAAACATTTCGAAAATTTTGAGCTACGACCAAAGGACTTCCCACACCAACAAGATAATAACATCGACCACAATGAGTATGACTACGATCTACCATAGTGGATTATGTTATCATTGCCCCACACACGTGACTCCATTAAATACTCTACTAGAACCTCTCAGAGTTCGTGCATGTGAGAAGTACTTTATTTAAAGGGAACACGCAGTTAATGCCATAAATGGCTGCCAATGTAACTAACTCCACCATCAAGACGTTGGAATGTATCTTCATAGTGGAATACCGGAATGGCAAACTAGGAGAGCTTGACCAGTCAACATACAATATTTTGATGATTGAGACCGGTCACATGTTCTCCTATAGGGGAGGTTCCATAGTCATATGTATAAAGCTAACACACAGCCGAGGCAATAGGACACAGTATCAGCAAAGCATGAGAAATCCCAATTTAGACAGTGGAATATACTTGCAGCTATCTTTGGCGATGGCAATTCCGGTATCCGGCAACAGAAATGAGAAATAATCTCTTGTTAGCAGGCAGTGTTGTGAGCAGGAACAGTGTCAATGATATCAGTAATACCCAATTCAGCTACGATTTTTAAATTTGGTGTAAGAGCTGAGGGTACGTCTCGATTGTAATTTGCTGTTCAGTGTTAGTTAGTTCCAGATGTATCACATCACCATGTAACATGCGTGCATATGACACAGGCCATCAACTGTAAGAATAACGAATTAATATATCCATCAATTTGACGTGTATGGTTAAATTATGTTCTTTGATGAAACTATTATCATTATTTGTTAGAAAGGCACTGTATTAGTAGCTACTTGTTATTGTGTACTGTCCGCAGAACTAGTGATGGCATCTGTTACGGTTATAGTACTACAGTATCGCCCAGTTGTGATATATTGTGTAGCTTTAGTTTTGTGTAGTCTTATTTCCTTCTTTCCTTTTGCTTATATTTACAATATTAACAATTCATGTAACGGTGGGTTTGCGTTCTGAACCTTTGCGACCTGATGGAGAGGTAGAATGGCGGTTTGTGGTGCCCGGTTATCGAGGTTCAATCGCCACAGTGGACCTTTCAGTTCACTGGCCGTTCAATGCCTTAGTTCACATAATCAATCAAAAAGTATGATAGAAAGTTCCTAACGAAAATGACAACGGTACAATAAATGTAAACGGCTAACAACAAATAATCACTGGAGTAACTGCACATATGCTCTGCAACGACTGTAGTCGGAGTGAAAGGAAGTAACTAGTATGAAAATAAATGATTGGCAATGATGGCAGAATGTACGTTCCTGTCAGATTTCGAAACGAACATTATAAGAATAGTCATCAACCGTATATACGGTTGTGACTGGAGACATCAGGCTTATGGGAGTTATGCCAGTGTACCTCCTGATGAAATACATGCAATACACGTATGTAGCCTGATAACAATATGGATTGCTTGTTAGAAGCATGGTGTTTCATTGGTGAAATGGCGAACAGTGCAGATGATCAGACTGAGTGGATGCACAGACTGATCTGTATGTAAGCTGAACGTAAAACCCATAAGCCAAATTTCTCCAGTCACATCCACTTATATTAAATTTCGATTTGCTCCTGTGAATAATGCATATCCCTGTGTCAAGTTTCGCCTTCACTGACACGGCTTGGTAACATACCAAGGCCTCTAAATACATTAAATATACCTAAAAGTATCAATAAGTGACAAACGGTAAGTTAAAAATGTTTTGCTCCCTGTTATAGCACATTATGGACTCTCACGAATTAATTAACCGATTTATCTCTTGTTCCCTATTGCAGTAGTTAGGCAAATGTTAGGCCTCCGCAATGATGTATTCTCCGATGTGCTCTATGTCAACGCGTTTTCGAGCTATATGGATTAGTTTGTTCCAACAAAAGTTTCGCATTTGTCTCTAGTAAGAAGACATCGGGCACATTTATTTCTTTGACTTTCCCGATGACGCATTAGCATTAGCATACGCGTGACACTCCACGAACCTCAATCAATCATAAGCTTAGCGATGGCGTCATCGGGAAAATCCATCAACAATTAAACGATATGGCTTCATCAGAAATGATAGCAATGTTGGTGCTCTTGAATTGTCTGTCGTGACGCATTGGACTGGTATAAATGTAGGTTTCATCAAATGTTCGATTGGAAACAATGTTGTTTCAATGAAAACTATTTCATAACGGGCCCGGACGACGTAAAAGTGTAGTTTGAAGCATATGTTTGCGCTGTCATATAGCAGTTATGTGCCCGAAATAATGTTACCGAAGTTACGACTAGAGATAAATGTGGAATTTTGTTCAACAAAATAATCTCTAACTCGAAAACATGTTGACATAGAGCATTGGGGAATTTATCGTTGCGGAGGGCCAACATTTGCCTAACTTCTGAGAGTCCGTTGTCTCGATGCCGTCCGAGTACGGACCATTAAAAATTAAAAACGTAGGCACCTTGGGTATTGTGTTCTAACTGGGAGTAACCTTTTTTTTCAACTGATTTTTTTTCCCACGTATTGATGCTTTGAGGTATATTTAATGTATTTATAGACCTTGGTCCGTTACTTCAACCCGTGTTCACTGATAGCAAAGATGATGTCGACATCGCCGAAGTCAGCAGATGGAATTCATGAACTATAACAACAATATGCATGCATGATACACATATGCAGAAAAGCATTAACCTATTATACACTCATTTTTATAATTGACTAAGACAAAATGGTTCAAGTGTTTTTATTTTGAAAATGGTTTATATATGGGAATGACATCGGAATGTTTTATAATTATTATTATAAAAAAAATAGCACATGCATAATACAGCATCTCAGTGCACACATAGGTTCTTATTTCATTTCAAAAATGAAATATTAAACATTTTTAATCCTGTAGTAACAATCCTAAGGAACGGTTGCCACAGACTAGTGTATTAGATCGAGCAAAATGGCGATTGCGGAAGAAAGGATAATACAGATCGGAGTGACAGACGCCCCCTATTACTGAAAGTATTCTACAAGCTAGCTGATTAGGCATTGGCGTTTTATTTAAATACCAACTAACTATAACATTAAGAAGAGAGGAAATTCAATAATGATAGTGCCAATGTAAAGTTATGTGCACAGTGTAGCCAATTATTAACGATTTTAAAAATGTATGCATGCTTTTAAAACACAGCATACCTACGTGCCACTGAATTTAAGCGTAGGAATGTCAACTACTGTGGTAGCCCTCTTCTGCGGGGCAGCTATGGGTGCGTTGCCAATTTCCAGATACCCAGATGAATAAATAGGGGCCATACATTACGTGATAGGGGTATCCAGACACGGCCTTTTCGTGGTAAGTTTAAGCCAGGCTATAGACACACACACTGATCGAATGAGGAAACAAACGTATGAAGGGATGATAGTATCGCTAATGGTTATAATGTTTTAAACTGCCTAGAATGAAGTTGTAACTATAAGATATTACTTATCATATTGAGTAACAACAACCTTTATGTTGACAGTGTTAATTGTACAATATTCAGTACTGTATACACAGTAGTATTATAATATATACAGGATCAGGCAATTTAGATATTGAAAGTACTGTGTACAGAAATATTACACAGGAAATTTAAATATAGCTGCTCTAATATTATTTTAGTTGTGATTTTTCCAATAATTCGTAATTGCTAACTGTTTTTATAAATGTTGGATATGGTGTTAGGACGAAATTTGTGTCATTTAGATAGCGGCTCATTTGATCCATGTAGATAATACACTATTATATAATACAACTGTTACAGCTTGTTTACTGACTAAAGTTTTATTATGGCATAGTAATTAATACGAAAATGGGCAATAGCCATGTGTGATGCACAAATGGTACACACAGGCAGAAAAGCATTAATCTAGTATACACTCATTGTTTTAATGAACTAACAAGATAAACTGTTTGTTTTTTGTGTTTTAATGTTTATACACGGGAGTGACATCGGAATGTTTTAGAAAATGAAAATACGAAGGTAAGGAAAAAACGATGGCAAAGACATATGGAGTCCAGGGATGATGAAAAATATAAAGACTACGCGAAATTACGGAATCAAGTTAACGGGGCGTCATAGACATGCTAAAAAAGAAACGGAAAGAGATATTGCAAAACAAGCCAACATAAACCAACAAAAAGTTATGGAAATATGCAAACTCTAAACGATAGCAGCGGAAAGCGACAGAGGAAAGGCGGCTGCGCTAGCGGCATTCGTCAGCAGCGACTTCGCCAGTGAACCAGATGGAGAAGCACCAACAATGGAGAACGTGTATGTGGAACACCCGTGCAAAGACAGACGGTTCAATAGCAAAGAAATCTCGAAACTTTTACTATAATTGGAACCATCTGAATATCCGGGCCCAGCCGAGCTACATCCGGTATCCCTGATAACACCATGAGCAAGCCGTTTAAAATCATATACAGTACAATACTTCTCTGAAAATTGTCAAAGTTCCCGGAAATTGGAAAGCAGGAAATATTACAGCGTTATTCAAAAAGGGTGAAAAATCAGATACAGGCAACTACATGCCAGTTAGACTGGTACGTGTCATATGCAAACTTATGGAACAAATGAAAACTTATTGTCAGTTCTTTGTCAAACGAAGAAATGAAACTGGCTGAATGCTAGAATACATGCACAAAGATAGCCGAGTTGGCCACGCCGTTTGCTGTATAGGATACAATAACGAGGTAGTGTTCACGTATACATATATTCCATCACATATAAGAATCAATTATCTTTGAATCAAACGATGATCAGGTATAGAATGGGTGCTTAAGATCACCAACAAAAAGCAAGAAATCGAACAGCAATATCATATGTATAATGAAAATGCAGAACCACTCGTATTAGATGTTTCACAAGGGGATAAGGACATGGGTGTCTTGGTCGACAATAAACTGAACTTTGGCCACCATATTCGGCAACAAGTAAACAGAGCAAATAGCAGTGTGGGTCTTCTTCGGAGGACATATACTTACTTCGATGAAATCAACTTCAAATACAGCACAGGTGGAAGACTCGGACCTAGGACCCAATACATGACTCATTTTAAAAACGTTACCCCACCCACCCATGTCCTTACATTATACAGTATAGCGTTTCAAGGTGGGCAAGATCTTGGGAAAATGCCGACAGGCTTAGTTTCGGGCTTTCTCAAACACCACACGTTTCAAATTTTCTGCTGACTTATAATTAAGCCTCTGGCAAATAATAAATGACTTAGGTCCCCAAATATATTCACTTTAAACATTCGTGTTTAGTATAGTGCATGTTAGTTACACACGTTTTAGCTACCAACGTTACAGCGAAATATCTCTTTCCAAATGAATCCCACACACACATCGCCACCTGATGGCTGTAGTATTTGTAATGCTCCAGTTTAGGCTTTCCCGTGACGTCATTATTGATCATTCTGCGAATATAACAAAGGAAATCCGAAAGTAAAGTTCACGGAAGGATATGTCGAAATGTTGGGACACAAATCCAAATAAACGCACGTTTTATATCATTCAAGGTTAGTGAAGGACACTTATTAGTCACAAATTGTAACATCGGATTTACTGATGTTTATTTCAGTGATTAACGTCTCAACGACTGTAGTAGGATTTCAGCCAGATTGTACACGTAATTTATGCTTCCACAGCCCACAAAAATGTGTGACATTCTTTCGCATACACAATTATCGCATTGACTGTGGTGGCTAATTTGCCCATAACTAACGAAATGCTTAAAGCAGATGATTGAAGTGAATATAGTTGAAGCCCTAAGACATTTATGGATTACCAGAGACATAAGTCAGCAGAAAAATCGAAATGTGTTGTGTTTGAGCGAGTCCGAAACTACGACATTTTCCCAAGCTCTTTCTTACATTCCTATAGTGTCTGTTGTACGGAAATTGTTGGGTGGGTATATAGCGGTTTACAAATGAACCAATTACCAGGTCCTATGTCGGAGTCTTCCACCTGTGGTGTCACGCCCTTGTAAGACCGCACCTGGATTATGCTGGAGCGGTATGGAACCCATATTTGATAAAAGACATAGAGTAAATAGAACATGTGCAAAGACGTGCAACAAAACAAGTGCACACCCTAGTAAAGTTGGAATACCCTGATAGACTTAGGAAAGTAAAACTCCCGACACTTAATACAGAAGACTAAGAGGTGATATGATAGAGACATTCAAAATACTAACAGGAATTGATGACAAGGATGTTACAACCGATATGTTCGAAATTGGTGAATATTCGAGAACAAGAGGACACATGTACAAATTTAAAAAGAACAGGAGACGTCTGAATATTCGAAAGTGCTATTTCACAAACCGAGTGGTCGATGCATGGAACTGCCTACCAGAAAATGTAGTCGAATCGAAGGACGTAATGTAATTCGAATCGCAACTGGATAAAGTGTGGGAGAACGAGGAAGTAAATGTTAACCATACATAAGAGTTAAGTACCGGTATCGGGAGACAAGCGGTGATATTCGAAGATGAATAATTAGATGTGAATACAGTGGCAGAGCTGCCAGCGTACATAAGAAGATCATAAGGTATGCTAATGTATACTTATTATCATCAGGAAAAAGAGAAGATGCATAATACAGCATATAATAACTTTACGACACACAAATGTTCTTATTTCATTTAAAAAAGGAAATTGAAATAGTAAACATTTTGAATGCTGTAGTAACTTACACGAGGAAGGGTGGCCACATATTAGTGTGTTAGTTTGTGTGAAATGGCTATTGCGGAAGAAGGGATGATACAGATCGGAGTAACAGTCACCCCCAGTTACAAAACTTGTTCTACAAGCTCGCTGAGTATACCTTGGCGTTTTATTTAAATGTCATCTATTGAAGAGTTTAACCATTATATTAAGCAGAGAGACAAGTTAATAATCATACGGCCAATGCAAATATGTATAGCAGTTCAGAGATATTTGCTCATATTACTTACTTGTCTACTTACTTAGTTACTTGGTAGCCAATTCTTAGCGATGTTAAAAATGAAATAGCAGCATACCTACGTATATACTGCGGTTCCACGGACAATGAACGTGGACATGTCAAGTACAACAACAACAAGGTGGATGTAACATATGTGTGCTTCACTTATCACCAGTGCAACAATTGGATCACGACTCGCCATGGTTTATACCAACTCCTGTACTGGAAGTCTTGACGAAATTGGAGTCAGATAATCCGAAGTTGTCTTGAAGAATCCAGAAAAACGTCGAAAAAAGGATTATCAGTGACAGCGGAATTCCCCGCCAAAGTTGACCCTGTCTTCAAACAAAGGAAAACGGACATGGTTCCAGCAGGAAGTAATGACGATTGCACGTGTTCCCCGGTTGTACCTGTACGGAGACGTAAAGGTAAGTCGCTGTCTTCAAACAGACGAGATACACTTCGGCGAAAGGCTTCGATACAACCCAAACGCGCTGCCAAACTTGTTCCACCGACTGACAAGACAGTTATGGTCAGTTATAGAGCAGGATTCAGTACACATCGACCCCACTAGTCAGGAATTGAGAGCATCGCATCAGTCTCCCAGTGAATCCCCACGTTAGTTAAAGTGTGCATCCACCAGTCAAAACGCAAGTGATTAACTGGAAATTGAACGGTTAAAGACCCCACTAATAGCAACTTGAAGTTGTGAGAAGTCTCTGCTCAGCGCCATCTCGACCCGAAACATATATATGCCAATGACGCTGATATACATGCCGAGTGGGATAACGTTTGTGCCTACTGCCAAAAGGAGTCAGAGACTGAAGGCCACTTCAAGCGATGGCGGTTGCAAATGTGTGTGGTACTGTTCTATGGCATGCCAAGTTACACATTGGAAGTCACACAGACTTGCTTGAAAAATATTGCAGGCTGGCCCCGGGTCAATTAAAGATTAATTGTTCTATAAAACTGTACATACTGCAAATACCTAGCACACACACCATTGTTCTACATCTGTAAAACGTGTTCACATGTGTAGACACAAAACACTAGTACTGTCGGTTCAACGTTTTGCTGCCGACGAACTTTTTCATCAATAACAAATGTCACCCTCCCTAAAAATAAAAATTCATGAAAGTCCGTAAAATATTTAATTTATTGCGAAAAAACGATGTGTCTATGGGAATTTAACTTGGGGGCTAAAAATGTTTTTTTTCTAATTTGTTGACCGATTTTCAAAATCTAGCTTAAACAATATTTATTAAATTATAAGTCATGTAAAGGAACAATACATGGTATGATACAAACATTAAAGAGTGTGTGGATTAGAAAATAAGCTTAAGAAAGCTTATATGAATACGGATCAATAACCGGCACGTATATTTGAACTATCTGACAACAATACGCATCTGGATTTTAGTACGTATTGCCAAGTATTTGTATAGAGATACGGCACCGGATCGCTACAATTACGTCATCAATAACATACTCGTATTGTTGAGTATTTCTGTCATTTTGACCTGTGATGAGTAGTGGACCCATATGTATCGCATGTCGGCAAAGAAATAACAAGTAATTATACAACTAAATTCTAATAAACTAATAAACACGAATTTAAATCGACATATGTTGCTGAAAATTGGCACAAACATCTTCCATACTAGGGCAGCATTTGGTGTGCCATACTAGAAAAAAACATATCTCTTAATCAGTAATGTCGCAAATTCATGAAAATTACTTACACACGCACAAAACAAGGTATATTTAGGCAGACCAAGCAGAGACGGATCCGCGTGATATGGGCAAATCCGACGCCCAGAGGAGCAACAGCGCAGGCCGAGCCGGAGCCGAGCCACCGACCCACCCATGAATGAAGCTTTTCATTCGGCTCATATTTAAGGGTGGGAATTGGCTCGAACACCTTCCATACCCGGTGAATGAAGCTTTCCGAGACGAACGTTTATATAATACTCGATACCATTTATGGAATTTTAATTATTCTAGAGTTTGACTTCTTGAATCACGACACCTTTTTGTAGCTAGCAATTAACTATTGCTCATATACCAGTTAAGGAAGGGTACCATGGATAGGTGTGTAAACCTGCTAGTTTTAATCATAGTACCGACAACAACAAACAATTAAATACGTACGGCAAACATCATGAAGGCGATGCGCGAATACGTAATTTCGAAATTAACGTTGTACATCAATAGTGTGATTGTACTGGTACTTTGATGTTCACACTCCACAATGGAAAATCTCCATTTCGCATGACAATCTCCATTTCGCCGGGCATATTCTGAGCACGGTCATTTTTACTTTTGACATAACATCGAATTATGTAAGGAAATACCTTGTTTTTTCTCATATATATTATACATATACAACTGTATAATAGATATAATAAGTAAAAAAATAATTGCATGCATTAATTAGCAAATAATAGGCGATATAAAACTCCATTTCGCCCGACAATCTCCATTTCGCCCGACATATTCTGAGCGTATTCTGAGCACTGTCATTTATAATTTTGATATAAAATCAAATTATGTAAGAAAATACCCACTTTTTTCAATTATTAATTATACATATACAACTGTATAATAGATATAATAAGTAACAAATTAATTTCATGCATTAATTAGCGAATTATAGGCGATATAAAACTCCATTTCGCCCGACAATCTCCATTTCGCCGGGCATATTCTGAGCACTGTCATTTATAATTTTGATATAGTCAAATTATGTAAGAAAATACGCAATTTTTCAATTATTAATTATAAATATACAACTGTATAATATATATAATAAATAACAAGTTAGTTTCATGCATTAATTAGCAAATTATAGACGATATAAAACTCCATTTCGGCCGACAATCTCAATTTCGCCGGACACATTCTGAGGACTGTCATTTATAATGTTGATATAAAATCAAATTATGTAAGAAAATACCCAATTTTTTTTTGCAAAAATATATTATACATATACAACTGTATAATAGATATAATAAGTAAAACATTAATTTCATGCATTTATTAGCAAATTATAGACGATATAAAACTCCATTTCGCCGTACATATTCTGAACACTGTCATTTATAATTTTGATATAAAATCAAATTATGTTAGAAAATACCCATTTTTTTTCCCAATTATTAATTATACATATACAACTGTTTAATAGATATAATAAGTAAAAAATTAATTTTATACATTAATTAGCAAATTATAGGCGATATAAAACTCCATTTCGCCCGACAATCTCCATTTCGCCGGACATATTCTCAGCACTGTCATTTATAATTTTGATATAAAATCAAATTATGTAAGAAAATACCCAATTCTTTCAACTATATATTATACATAAATACAACTGTATAATAGATATAATAAGGAACACAAATTTTTTTTTTTTGCTTATATTTAACGGCGGCACTGGCTCGAGGACCTTGCATGCCGTCTCCCAAGAATGGGAGAAAGAACGGAGGTAGAGATTTTTTGAGAGAAGCCGGTAATTCGTATTTACAGAGCAACTACGAATTATCGGTACCCATTCACAGCTGGGTGGGAGCAGTGTGGATAAAGTGTCTTTTGGAACACAAATGCATTAATTAGCAAGTTATAGGCGATATATAACTCCATTTCGCCCGACAATCTCCATTTCGTACTTCAGTCATACCGCACAACAACAACAGGAAGTTGAAATAATTGGTTTATTTTACTTGAACACGTGCGTGTGATTTACAAGAGTAACTGTAGATCAACTGCGAAATTAGCTGAACAATGGGAAGACCAGGTACTTAAACTACCGAAATTACGAAGCATAGTTTACAAACAAGTTTGATCAGCGACATTGAGGGTTTGATTCTGTATTTAGCAGGCACCTCGTGTCCCATTTACCGCTTTTGTTTCAACAGCGAAAACCCATGACAACATCATCTTCACTTGGCTCTGTTAGACAAAGATTAGTATGCAATATCTCTATATTTTTTTGTTTACTTTTATATTGTAATAATTTGACAGTTTTGGGCCTTTTAAAAAAAAATATTGCCTGCTATTCAGTTTTGGAAAATACATTAAACCTGAGAGGACATTGTTCTGGGGTATGACTGAATAGCGAAAACTCATAAAATCATTATTTGGCACAACTTTATTAATTTTGTCCGTGAATATTATTAAGACTGTTATAACTAATTAATGGAACAAATTTCGCTGAAAAATATTGAAGCTGAGTGTAGTTATCATTAATATTCTTATTTATTCCTGTTTTCGCAAGGTCCGCCGTGATTGTCTGAATAGCGAAAACGGGAGTTGTTACGAAAACAACACATAAAATCATTATTTATTGGTAAAACTTTAATACTTTTTTTTATTTTTTTCCGTTGCATATTATTAAGACTTGTTAAATAACTAATTAATGGAACTAAAGTTTCGCGCATGCAAAATATTGAAGCTGAGTGTAGTTATCATTAATCTTTTTATTTATTCCTGTTTTCGCAAGGTCCGCCGTGATTGTCTGAATAGCGAAAACGGGAGTTGTTTACGAAAACAACACATAAAATCATTATTTGGTAAAACTTTAATATTTTTTTCCGTGCATATTAGTAAGACTGTTATAACTAATTAATGGACCATTTTTTTGCTGAACAATATTGAAGTTGAGTATAGTTATGATTAATATTCTTATTTAATCCTGTTTTCGCAAGGTCCGCCATGATTGTTTGAATAGCGAAAACCACAGGCGATTCTAGCGTGTCTTGGATGGTCAATTATTGTTTATATATACATAAAACACCTTTCTAAACAATGTACAAAACAATTCAAAAGTGCCCGGGTGTAAATATAATAATACTTAGAAAGGTACAAAACTCCCATTCGCCACCATTGTAACGAAAACTCACACAATGTAGACAATTGGAACTCGCCTATACAACGCATTAGAGCGTGTCGAAACCACTGCTTGGGGTGGGTTTTCGGCATAGATTTTACAGTTGCTAATACATTAACATAAATCTCAAAGATTTCGAGTGTAAACTGTACTAAAAACGCGTCTCACTAACCTAAATTCGCTTTTTAAAATCATACACGTTCACTTCCGCATTCTCAATGACTATTAGCCGCCATCTTTGAAAATGTTTCAATCACGTGCACGCAGTGGTTTGGTTGGTTACTGGAGACTGACGTCATTTCCATTAGCCAACCAAATCAGTGCATGTCACGTGATTCGATATTTTCAAAGATGGCGGCTAACATTCATTTTTAATCAGGAAACGAAGGTGTATGATTTTAAAAAGCGGATTTAGGTTAGTAAGACGCGTTTTTTTAGTACAGTTTACACCCGAAATATTGAGATTTATGTTTAATGTATTGGTAACTGTAAACTTTATGTCGAAAATTCACCCCAAACAGCAGTTACGACACGCTGAATGCGTTTTATAGGCGAGTTCCAATTGTCTACATTGTGTGAGTTTTCGTTACAATGGTGGCGAATGGGAGTTTTGTACCTTTTCTAAGTATTATTATATTTACACCCGGGAACTTTTGAATTGTTTTGTACATTGTTTAGAAAGGTGTTTTATGTATACTGAGCAAAACTAGAAACGTCCCTCCATGTTTAAGGAAAGATTCATCAAAAACCAAAAGGGTTACTTTTAAAAATCAAAATGGAAAAACAAGTTCATTCATTTCTGTATCAAAGCCAATAAATTGCATTTGGATATCTTATTAAATATTCGAGAGATAACCGGCCAAGGGCGGTAGGGGTCAAAATCAAAAATCACAAAAACTCAGAAATGTGTTACTTAATGTTTAGAGATGGAATTTCAATAAGTAATGTGGCAAATTCAGTAAATCTCGTTAGTACCGAGTGTGGCCACCATTTGCATGAATGCATGCAATGATCCTACGCCGCATCGACGTGACGTAACGCAATACCAGTGCGTTGGGCAAATTCCTCCATTCCCGTTGTAACGCCCGTGTAAGATCGCGAACATTGTCAATCTGATGGTTAGCTCGTGCTTTGCGGCCCAGCTCATCCCATATGTGCTCAATGGGATTGAGATCCGGGGAGACCGCGGGCCATGGCATGACGTCGACGTTGTTTTGCTGTAAGTATTGAGTGGTGACCCTGGCTACGTGAGGGCGGGCATTGTCGTGCATCAATGTCACACCAGGACCATGCTGACGGATAAATGGTAAGGCATGTGCATTTAGCACATCTGCAACATAACGTTGTGCATTGATGTTGCCCTGTACAACAACCAAATCTGTCTTCCGGTTTCCCATGATCCCACCTCAGACCATTACGCTCCCTCCCCCAAACCTGTTCTTCTCAACAATGCAACAATCGGTGAATCTTTCATTTTTACGCCTGTATACCCGTAATCTTCCGTCAGCATGACTAACTGTGAACCGAGATTCATCGGTGAACAAAACTCGGTTCCAGTCAGCCCTTCTCCAGTTCAGATGACGTCGCGCCCATAACAGTCTGGCAGCACGGTGACGTTGGGTCATTATCTGACCAGTGTACGGGCGGCGTGCCCGGATTGGTTGGGCGTTACGACGTAACCGGTTGCGAATGGTCTGCCCTGAGACACCGTATCGCCTAGCAGTGACTGTGGCTGCCAATCGACGTTGACGTAAGTGCGTCAACGTAATGTAACGATCGGCTCTAGCCGTCGTTACACGAGGCCTACCAGGTCGCTGCCGGTCGTGAACAGCCCCAGTCTGCTGGTACAGGGCTGCAAGACGATCAATCGTCTTCCGACAGCAACCAAACCACCGAGGCGCGACCGCCCTGGCGGCCATCCCACCCGCAAGCATCCCAATTGCCTGATTTCGCTCGTTTTCGGAAAGCCGTGGCATATCGAAAACAGTGATAAAATTAAAAAAGTTTTTTAATTTTCCGAATAGCCCCTATCGCATGAATGGTACGACATGAACTGAATCACCTTATCGATGACAAGTATAGCGTGCACGTGCAAAAAGTGGAAATCAACGTTCCGGTCACTGGCCGCTATGTAAACAGTGTGTATCGGCTAAACTTCTACACGATCGTATTCTGAACATCGCCACGGTTTTAAAATACATGTACTTTGAACATGTGGTACATACATAGACAGAGCTACACCGGCTATAAAACAGGGACGTTTCTAGTTTTGTTGAGTATATATATAAACAATAATTGACCATCCAAGACACGCTAGAATCGCCTGTGGCGAAAACGGGAGATGTTTGCTAAAACAACCCATACAATCATTATTTAGTGAATTTTTATTAATTTTCTCCGTGCATATTATTATGATAGATATATATAGATAGATCATTTATTTTTATAGTGCAACCTGTTACATAATTTGACAATATTACATGCTTCATTACTGAACAGCCAGCCTACAGAGGCTTATGATGCACTGACACATATATTCTTTATCGTTTATAACAATGATGATATATACAGTTTGATTGATTGATGCTATGTTTTACGCCCACACGGACTCGACGAAACTGCATGCCGCCTGCAAAAGGCAAGATCGATAGAAGAAAAAACTAAAAGTAAAAAAATAGTATGTTTGTCCTCTGCGCGTCTTGGTGCCGGACTTTCTGAGTGCCGGCGGCACTTTTGGTGAGGTTGGACATTGGTCGTGTTTCTCCATTACCTGGTTTCATGACAATCATACTTATGTACCTATCTACCTATCTAGTGCACCTATCTATCTTTCTACTGGGTTAGTACGGTGGGTGGTTATTTTTGTCTTGTTGGTGAGGGTTAGTTGGCTGGTTCAGCCATAAACCTGTCGTGTAGCGTGCAGTGCTCACGTCTAGGCTAGTAGGGCGCCTTTGTCTCGTGGCACGGGCGACCAACCCGTGCCTGAGGACGCTGATTGATATGGCTTAATTTAGCCCTGCGACTATCTACTACAATTGTACAATACTGTGAGATGCGTGTATGTATTTTAGTCGATTTGTAGAATGTTACTTATGTTGTATTTACGGCGCGGACCGTATGGTGATCCCACATTTCAGTGTTTTGGTTAGAGAGTCCTAACATGGCTACGTATTTACATGGTTAAAATATGAGTTCATGACATGCTGTACATAATGGCTGTGAAGTTGCATGTCGGTGCGGAATTATCTTAGTGTATGGCGTGCGCGCGTCGGCGCACAGCGGCCAGAGCCCATCCGTTTGAGACGTGATGGTCCTATACCGACGCCGCCGCGTCGCCCGTCAATGCGTGTGGTAAGGTAGATAGTGTGGTGGGCTGCATCCTTGTTGGCTGGGGTGTGGGGCGTTAAATTTCAAATGGGTGATATCACCAGATTGTGCTGAATGGATGATATCATCACTTTGAATGGAGGATATCACCTATTCAAATGGAAGATATCATCACTTCAAATCGAATGGATGATATCATCACTTACATTTGAATAGGTGATATCATCCATTCGAAGTGATGATATCATCACATTCAAATATATAGGTGATATCCTCACTTCAAATAGGTGATATCAGCCATTTGAATGGATGATGTCATCCATTTAAAGTGATGATATCATGAAGTCCAAAACGGCACCCCATAGTATACACAAATCAAGTTTATATTTGGAGTGTAAAGTTTTGGTGCATGTTGGAGCGTTCATGTGTTGTACACTCGGTGAAGTCTGTTGACTTCCCTGTAACGATTCAAAGTTTCCTTTTTGCAGTAGGTGTTCGGGAACGCTCAGCTCTTTTTTCTTTTAACTTTTAACCTGTTATGGTTTTCGCCCAGCTGATGGCGTTCGCTGTGTTGCTCTCATACCGTCTGTGGATACAACTGTTTGAATGTTTGCGCTTTCCCAAGTCCGACAAGAACGATTTACCCGTTTCTTTCGATTGTCCTCCGACATTGCAGCCCAGTAACTGATGTCTGTTTTGTGATGAGCATATCTGTCTGCTAGCCTGTAATTCCCAGTGTCTCTTATCGCCCGACATCGCTCCTCCTGTTCACTTGAAATGATGGTTATATAGTGTCTCTATAAATTTTGTCATGTCTTGCACTTTCCATCCCGCAGCACTTTTTAATACATGATTTGCACTTTCACAATTGTTGTTGGTCCACGATACATATTTTTCCACGTTTAGCTGGGGTCGATGAGTGTTCTGTAAGTAGAGGCAGTAGCTTATTTTCGAAATATGTCAGAAATTTTCGCTCTCCGCAGTTGGCATCTTTCTTTTCTATTAGTGCAATTAATTCCTTTAGCCTGTGTGAAAAATGTGTCCCCGTCAGTGTTCTCCAACAGGCCGTCTTTTCCGTATATAGCACATACGACTTCAACTCTGTCAGATTCTGGATATCCCACGATGTTCTGCATATGGCGGTTTGTATTTTCTTTAAGGTGTCTGGTACAAAGAACGTGGGTGCAGCCGGCGAAACATCTTCTAATAGCACTTTTAAAGGCTAGCTCCTCATCACTACCGACAGTTAAACGGGTCATTTCTGCGTCTGTTAAGTTATCTGCGATGTCATGGAGAAATGCTTGATAAGCCTTTATAGTTAATAATTTTGATGAATGAATGTAGGGCCAAAACATATCGGGTGGTCTTTTGTCGAACGTTTCAATACTGATTTGTCCTTATACACAGTTGGCGTGACGTGAAACTCGCCGAGATTATACGTCTTATCCATGCCCAGAACAACACCGTTTTCTCTACAACAAAATCGTTTAATATCAGTAATCTGTTGTTCCGTATATAATGTCACTACGGGGTGTTTCATGCCTTGTATATGTTTAACACTCTGTACGAAAGGGTGAGTTTTTGTCATTTCCTTGACACATATTATTTGGTCGGCAATGTTACTAGTGAAATTATGTTGTTTGTTTTGATTTAATACATAATGCTTGGTGTTTCTCAACTGTTTTTCATTTCTGTGTTTCTCAAAGTCATTTGACGTTCCCTGGTTGAGTTCCCGTTCAAGTTCTTTAACTGAGCGATGTTTTAAACTGCCTTTCAATTGTGTAATGATCTCTGGTTTTGTTCTTATATACGCAGCGTTGTTGTCTTTGTCTTTAGCAAGTCCATGTACGGATCGTTCGGGGAAGACACCAACGTACTCCACAAGTGCTATAGCTCCTGGTATTTCTGGCATTGTCGTTTCCGTCTTTTCCAACCATGTAATTCGTCTCTTGAACCTGTTTTCTCCTTCTGAGTTAACTTTGAGGCTTTGATACAATCGCCGTATGGTTACAATTTCCTCTTCTGTTGGTTGCGCCTCGAGAGGTATATATTCAGCTTTGCCTTTCTTCTGTTTTGTTATGCAATATTGGTCTTTGATAGTCGTCAACTTTGCATCTCTGTACATGTATATAGTGTTAGGAGTTGCTGCCTTTGTCCATGCTCCACAGTCGTCCCACCCAGAGTTTCGATCGCTTGCCTTCATGTCTTTTTTCTATGTTTGCACTATTGTCAACTACGTAATACATTCCGTCTTTACGACCGATTGGAATCTCATCGAGTGATATGTGGACCTTTCATGATGTAAATTAGTTCGTCCAAGTCCATAAAGGACTTTAGAGGGCCGGCAACAAACGTTTCCTCTAACGAATCATTGGAATTGAAGCTATTGTCACTTTCATCTACAACATTCACAGCTGTGTTGTCATCTATATTTTCCGTAATAAACGATTGCAGCAGCATCACGTCTGGTTCCTCTAGTATTGTAGATAAATCGAAGTTCCATTGAGCGTCGGTGTCCTTATGTGTGCTGGATGGCCCGGTATGTTGTTCACCCGATGATAATACTGGTAATATTACCTTCTGCTGCTCAGTGTAAGCAAGAGACTTGCCACTTATCATGGGTGATGCCTCAGTGTCTCAATGCTGTCTAATTCCGGTATCGTGTCGGGGTCAGCGCATTCGACGTCGGTGTGTTGAACACCCGATGATAATAATGGTAATATTACCTTCTGCTGCTCAGCGTAAGCAAGAGACTTGTCATTATCTGCGTCATGGGTGATGCCTCCAGTGGCTCAATGCTGTCTAATTCCGGTATCGTGTCGGGGTCAGCGCATTCGACATCGGCGTGTTGAACACCCGATAAAGTATTACTACTTCCGTTGCCGACGTCGGTCGCCTGTTTAGTAGTCCTGGTACGTTTTTGCTTCTTAATGGATGACCCGGTGTGTTGTTCACCCGATGATAATACTGGTGATATTACATTCTGCTGATCAGCGTAAGCAAGAGACTTGCCACTTATCTGCGACATGGGTAATACTTCCAGTGTCTCAATGATGTCTAATTCCGGTATCGTGTCGGGGTCAGCGCATTGTGTTGTGGTGTGTTGAACATCCGGTGACGTAGTACTACTTCCTCTGCCGACGTCGGTCGCCTGTTTAGTAGTCCTGGTACGTTTTTGTTTCTTGGTGGTTTTCTTTTGTTTCCGTTTAGTATCCACAACAAAATGTCCGATGGTTATGGGTGACCTGTGTGACGTATTTACGCTTTGAGCTGCGGACTCATACGTTGCTGGTTTCAGTTGGATTTTTTGTATAGGCTGGCTTGTTGTGACAAGAGGGACGAAGTGGTTAGCTGTCCAGTTTGTTGTTGTAGGCTTTCCGATCCCGTTTTTAGGCTGGTGCTGTAGTGCTTGTCCACATGATCGTAAGCGCCTCTTTCTCAGGGTCTACGAACGGGGGTCTGAATTTCTGGTTCATGTGTTGGAAGTAATAGTTCGTGTTCCATTAACAGCAGGATATATCACTGTCACTTTAACTTTTAGAAGGTTGGATAGCGCCAATATGTGCCACATAGAAGACCAGTTCCCCTTACTCGCACATTTTTGTGTTTCTGTATCGATGTCTGGTGTTACATCGTCGATGGTCCGAAAGAGCCGGTGACGTAACATGCGATCTTTGTTGGACGCCATCTCAATACAGCATCTGTACCTTAATTCGGTCGCTCTTGATTCATTTCCGGAAAGGTGAATGGAAAATGAATTGAACAGGCAATCACATTTCCCGTGCTGTATTAAGGCTACTTTTGGAGTCGCATAGTATTCTGTCAAAATTGCATTGGAAATTTTTATCCTGACTTTGAGTATCGAAGTCCTTGTGTAATGTGGTGTTGAAATTTACATTTTTGAGAAACATTTGTTCCCTTTCTGCGCCAGTCCTCAATTGTTCTATGCCAATTTGTGCGTCGCACTGAAAGTCTGTGAAGTCCTTTATGATAATCAAAGGAGGCATCTGCGTTCGTGCGACAAGCAATGCAGACGTACTGCAATGTCGGGTTATCCCAGACTTTTCGTTGGGGTCTGGAAATGTTCTCGCATCGGAAATGGCACCATTTTTGACAGGTCTGTGAAAAGAAACGATTATACCAGTATATATATATGGGTAACATTTCTTGTATCCGACAAATTGCAACAGAAGTATTGTTTTTTTATATTGTTTAGGGAGTCATTCTTTGTATCATATCCAAAACAGGACGAAATCGGAACACCGGAAGTGTGTAAAATGCATAATTCAAAATACCCGCCATTTCCCCATAATTGGTCTAATTTTACTGAAAATAGTTGCATTCACATCCATACACGTATTGCAAACAAATAGAAACTGGTACCAACGAGTCCAAAAAGCACACAAAAACATTTTATGACGTCATATTAGCTAATATTTGTTTACGGCATTAGTGATTGGCGGCCATCTTGGTTTTATGCAAATTTACCAATTTCAGGTGGTTCGATTGTGGCCTATTTTGAATCTGTTATTCAGGGAATCACACCGAATGATATAAAAAAGATAATCAGGGACAGCACTGTTCAAAACGGCGTATAGTGTATTCGTGAGAGTGAGCGATTCTGTCTTACGAATAAGTATGTAGCTGTTATATACGGCTGTTATCGGAATAAATTTGCATGTAATTGCATTAGCTACTCATGCGAGCCATCCTGATATTGGACAGCTGGCAGGCGGCCTGCACCAGTTATATTGCGTAAATATATAGTGGACGAACAACAGCAGACGACAGTATCAATAAGCAAGAATTTCTTCGATTCGGAGGCGATTATTATGTGCTTTGAACACATGTATTGTAGTCACATACTGTGCAGTACTTGTCATATACATTTAGTATAGTGATGTTGAGACTCGATGTCATTGTGAAATATATTTATGAATGTCACAAGTTAAACAGTATTAACATAGATCTGGGTCTGTGTGTAAACAGTTTAGTTTGTGAATTACTTTTAAAGATGAATATAAATATCGCTGTTACATACTGACACCATGTTGTAACAGTGAACGAAGACCTGTTGTGCAATAATGTTACTTAGGCCAGTTTTTTTTTATTAGTTGGTTTACAGATCCGCCGACCCGATTTTTTGACAATGTGGAAAAAAATAAAAAATTTAATTTCCGATTTTTTTTTGGATCTTTTTACCTCCGATCCAAAAAAAATTTGATATAGATTCATATGATTTGATATATCTCTGTTTCAGATTGAATGCAAAAATTCAAAACCTTAACGCTCGGGTAAATGGCCTATATTTTCTGTTTTCTTGCTCCGATGTGCTTCATATTTCATGTATGCGTTCTTCCTAGGGTCCTCCTCACCGCCCTGCCACAAATCCACACTCGTGCCACCCCCACTGATATTCGTTTCAACTATATCGCCGCTTCGTTGTCTTGTATTTAATTATACCAGATACGGTATTAATATGTACGCATTACGCAACCCATTCACAGTGATCAACATTCAACAGTATGTGAATATGAAACTGAGTTTGCTATGTAGAATATAAAGAAACTTGCTGAACCGACTCCCTACGTTAAGCGACAAACTCTTGGTCCGAGACGATGCCGGTTAACACAAGTTTCACTCTATCACAATCACTGGCCTTTTTGTTTTTTACCGACCACAAACCGACCCAACCATGAGCCTTAAAAAGGTGAACCGACCCAACCATGTGCCTTAAAAAGGTGATTTTTATGGTGTTCGGACCGTCCGTCTGTCCGTCACACGTTCGGTTAACCACTTCGTAACAGTTTCTCAAACCGGCCATATCTTCTACATAAGTTGCTCAAGTTCTTCAATATTTCAACACATCATTCATTGGTATGTGTGCTATACCTGCCTTATCATACTTTATATTACCTTGACCTTTTGACCTTCACAGGGCTGCTGAAAAGACTTAGCAATTTCGGTTAACCAATTTGTCACAGTTTCTCAAACTGGCCTTAGCATCTACATAAGTTGCTTAACTGCTTCAATATTTCCATACTTCATTCATTTGCATGTATGCTACACCTGCCTTGCCATACTACATATGACCTTCACCCTTTGACATAACACTTTTGGTTCACCCGTTTGTCAGTTTCTTCAATATGCCGCCGGTGGCATCCGCGTTCCGACTTTTTTTTTTTTTTTTTTTTTTTTTTTTTTTTTCCTTGACCGACCCAACCCTGTGCCAAAAAGAATAAAAAAATTGAAAAAACTTTTTTTTATTTTTATTTTTTTCCGACCGACCGACCCGATCTAGCGGGAAAAAAATCCATAAACCAACAAATAAAAAAAAACTGGCCTTAATAATATAATTATGTACTGTAATACTTCTATATTCAACTATATTTATTTTTTTCATAGAAAAAGTATATCTATTACTGTAACACAAGTGGTTTAACCTCTATGGTGATTGGCAAACAATGTCTGTGTATTTTGCGACTCGTGCCACGTGCTGGTATTATGACACGAGTTGTAAAATACACATTTGTCAGCGGTGATCCGGTGATCGGCGAGGCATTGACCGGCTCCAAGAGGAAACATGCTGGATGGCGTGTGCCGCCAGATTGACATATACACTTACCTCACACAAGATGCAGTGGTCTTCACATTGTTGGTCACACACAGAACACGGTGAGTAATCCGACATTGTATTGTGAGCGCGTGGGTCACAAGAAAGTCTCTATCTTTTCCGAATTAAAAGAAAAGAAAAGTCACTGTCTTTTTGAAGACAAATAAACACAATGTATTCACTAACTAAATATAGTAGCTGTCCTTTTCAAGGTATTAAACATATATTAAATAACGAAGATATCCGTAAATAAAATATGGATTCTAGTTACGTGCGATACGAAGTACATATGATATGCAACTGTGTCTGGGACTGTTAACTGGCAGAATATATAGACGCAAAAAATGCGGCCATCTCTTTGTGACACATGTGGAACCCGTTGCATCTGGGTCCCATATGGGCAGCACATATGGGACCCATGTAGATTAATTAATAAACTGCTTAAAATTTTGTCTTAGTTTTATGTGTAACGATTGTTATATGGTCAAAGCAATTTTGGAATCCATGCAACGTTAAACAGTGTGGTAATCATGGCCTATCAATTAACGATATTCGGCCCACGGCAGTGATACTGGGCGGCCATAAATCACTGTAATTGATGTCGCCGCCACTTTCGTGATTCTTGTACAAGATTGATTCTTGAATTTCCATACATTGCGTGAAAGGCAGTGACGTATTAATATATATCTTTATTTACAGGCTTTTTTATGTGTGATGATTTCAAATATTGATTTTATGGGATGTTTTCGCAAGCATATCTTGTTTTCGCAAAACCAACTTGCCCCGCCCCCTTATTCAGACGACGAAGCAATTGAATAGCGTAGATTACCAGTAAACATACAATTATATGATTAAATATCACATTCACGGAGTAAACAATGAACCTAAATACATGATTAACACAGTCATATTATCTTAAACAAATACAAATAATTTTATTCAGCAATAACATACTATATACAAGTCATGCTTTGTAGCCTACATAATTCTAAACTGTTTTATGGTGGTGAAGACATGATTTCCTGGAGTGAGTGGTTGATCATTTGAATCGTCCTACTTCTGTGAGAGTTTCTGAATCGCAAAACATATGCAATTTATAATGACCAGATAATATGTTATACATGTATCAGTTTATAGCTTAGATCCGTAACTGATTCCCGTTTTCGCTAATCAAACAATCACCTTGCGAAAACAGGATTAAATAAGAATATTAATCATAACTGCACTCGGTTTCAATATTTTTCAGCGAAATTTGGTTCATTAATTTGTTATAACAGTCTTAATAATATGCATGTAAAACATTAATAAAGTTTCACCAAATAATGATTGTATTGGTTGTTTCGCAAACAACTCTCGTTTTCGCTATTCAGACAATCATGACGGGCCTTGCGAAAACAGGAATAAATAAGAATATTGATCATAACTGCACTCAGTTTCAATATTTTTCAGCGAAATTTGGTTCATTAATTTGTTATAACAGTCTTAATAATATGCATGTAAAACATTAATAAAGTTTCACCAAATAATGATTTTATTGGTTGTTTTCGCAAACACAACACCCCGTTTTCGCTATTTCAGACAATCATGACGGGCCTTGCGAAAACAGGAATAAATAAGAATATTGATCATAAATACACTCAGAATAAATATTTTTTCAGCGAAATTTGGTCCATTCATTAGTTATAACAGTCCCAATAATATGCAAGGAGATATGAAAGTTTTACCAAATAATGATTTTATGTGTTGTTTTCGTAAACAACTCCCGTTTTCGCTATTCAGACAATCACGGCGGACCTTGCGAAAACAGGAATAAATAAGAATATTAATGATAACTACACTCAGCTTCAATATTTTGCAGCGAAATTTGTTCCATGAATTAGTTATAACAGTCTTATTAATATTCACGGACAAAATTAATAAAGTTGTGCCAAATAATGATTTTATGAGTTGTTTTCGCTAACAAATCTTGTTTTCGCGAAAACAACTTGTTTTCGCTATTCAGTCATACCGATTGTTCGGAGTACATAACTCTACTGTCTCTTCCACGAAATGCTGCCCAAGATTTATTGCTATAAAAACACCCCAAACTGCTTATTTTTTTATATAAAACAATGTAAAACTATTTTGTAGAAATGAGCCTACTTTTTATTTCAAGAAAATCTGTCCAATAACAAAGTTATTTCGAATAAACAGTCGTGGATGGGCTTTTGCCTTATAAATTCATTTCACCGAATTTTAGTTGTTGACAATAAAACAAGAAACTACTATTGAAATAAGCACTTCCGATAAAGAACAACAACAACTATTATTACGAACTGAATACAAATTCTTAATAAATTTGTTTATTAACATCATTTTCTGGCATATAACTTAAACAATTTGCATTAAAATATATCAATTAATCATTTAATCTTCATATATTTAGCGAATATCATTCACCCATAAGGTTGCAAGTTGATCTGATACTATTGCTAATACGTCCTAATGTATTGTGAATGCTAACGAACTTGATTCGATTAAACTCGTGACCTTCACCAACCAATCAGCATTTAGTAAACCAATTTGTCCGCGGGAAATTCGTCCAGCAAAGAAACTGGCTCACAGGAAGTGACTGTATACTTCCGCCGGAAATGACGTATATATGGTGTTCCCAAGTCCTACCATTAGAGAATGTAGATTTACACCGGTGTCGATGTGCGAGGATATGTGCAATTAATTTTGCGTGGTAGGAACAGCGTGCCAACCTGAGCTTGGCGTTGTCAATAGATACGAAAGCTGTAGCAGATGATGATGACATGTTGTATTTTTACCAAATTCTCGACATTTTCTTCTGGAATTCTTGTACGAACACCGAGAAATGGAGGCTCGATTCCTTTATTTTTCAACCTGGCAAGATTTACTCTCATAAATACAAGGTTAGTGTCTTTTTTTTTAATGATGAAATCCAGCAAGCAGTTCGATGCTAGAAAAATGTTGAAAATCTGATCGCACGTGACATTTTAACATTGCAGCCCTGCATTCAATTCTTGATTTATGGCTATTACTTCATTATAGGACCGAATTTCAAAAAATAAAAAGATGGCTCATTGCTAAATTTTGATGAAAAATGATTTTATGCCAAAAAATAAGAGTTTTTATGTCTTCAAACTAACCTGAATGGTTGCAAACGATTAGGTTGCTATGAAATTGTCCTAATAATAAAAATCTGCCTACTCTAATCACTCAAATAACCCACCATAGACCATTCCGCTCTACACACAGCCAGTTGGCTAGTCCGCTATTTAAACCCCTCCTATTATTGTATCCCCCGGACTCCGTCGGGGATGAATTTGACAGCGCGCCGCGTCCGCCGCAGACACTTCTTGTCCGGAGCATAACTCGAACACCCTGTTTTATCGGAATATTTTCATGAAACTTCACACATGCATAGACCACGACCCGAAGGTGTGTCGCGCAAGTGTTCGCGCAAGTGTGTCCCCGGGCAGCAAGAATGACAACTCTTGCATTAGCTAATTTTTTTAGTTTATCTCCCTTTTTTGTTTTCGCGCACTGATTGACCATAACTCGACCACCCTTTGGAAATTTTTTATGAACCTTAACACATTCAATTAGACCACGACCGAAGGTGTGTCGTGCACAAGAATTGTCAAACTCTTGAGTAGTAATTTTTGAGTTATCTCCCTTTTTTGTTTTGCGCAACTCTACAAATGGACAATAATGCATGAAGACCTGTTTTCTCGTCTGCTCTGTACACCTTTTCTCATGTGCTCTGTACACATTACCATGTAGAGAGAACAATAGAAACTGGGAGAACCATGTGCTAGCATGGGCTAGCATGTGCAGATGTCCAGTGCTTGACCACTGTTGACCAGTTAATTTATACAGGTAAATTACTACATTGGGTCCTGTGTTGTTAAAATATTGTGGCATTATGTGGACTTGTGCAGATATATGTAGATAAATATAGGACTATTAAAAAAAATATCTGGTCTCCAATAGCAAGCATTATTATTTTTAAACTTTTTTTTTTTTTTTTTCATTTTTTTTTTTTTTTTCAAATGATTTTTCAATTTTTGTCTAGTAGCATAAGGTCGTAAGTGCTATATACAAATTATTCACCTGTGCATGTGCTAGCATGTGCAACTGACCACTTACAGGTAATTTATACAGGTAAATGATTATATTACATTTCCGTAAACTGTGTTGAAAATATTGTGGCATTATGTGGACCTGTGCAGATATATGTAGATAAATATAGGACTATTAAAAAAAAATTCTGTGCTCCAGTAGCAAGCATTTAATATTATTTTTAAACTTTTTTTTTCCATTTTTTTTTTTCAAATTATTTTTCAATTTTTGTCCAGTAGCAGAAGGTGGTAAGTGCTATATACAGACTATTCACCTGTGCATGTGCTAGCATGTGCAACTGACCACTGACAACTTACAGGTAATGTATACAGGTAAATGATTATATTACATTTCCGTAAACTGTGTTGAAAATATTGTGGGAATATGTGGACCTGTGTATATATGATATGTAGATAAATATAGGACTATTAAAAAACATTCTGGTCTCCAGTAGGGAGCATTATTCTTTTCTTTTTTTTTAATTTTAATTTTTTTTTTTCATTTTTTTTTTTACATTTTTTTTTTTTACATTCTTTTTCCATTTTTTAACTGACCACTAACTTATTACAGGTAATTTATACAGGTACATTATTACTTTTCCGTAAACTGTGTTGACAATATTGTGGCAGTATGTGGACCTGTGCAGATATATGTAGATAAATATAGGACTATTAACAAAAATTCTGGGCTCAGTAGCGAGCATTATTTAAAAAAAAAAATTGTATATTACATTTCTGTAACCTGTGTTGAAAATATTGTGGCATTATGTGGACCTGTGCAGATATATGTAGATAAATATAGGACTATTAAAAAAAAATTCTGGGCTCCATAGCAACTTACAAGTTATTATATACCCACGTTTTTTGTTCATGGGTATATGTCGCTTCACATGTCCCCCGTCACGTGACTGTAACGTTTTTCCGACCGTCGTCACGTTTCTTGTAACTCAAAAATTTTCACCTTCATACCTACGCGCCTCTATTTGCTATGTAGCTTCGTTATCATGTGCAGATGATGCGCAAAGTGAATTCGGATTTTTCATCCGACCCTCCATCATGGATTATCTCCCCCTTTCGGACTCAGAATTTCCCATTTTTTCCTTGTAACTCGAAAAACTTTTTCTCACCTTCATACCTACGTGCCTCATATTTGCTATGTAGCTTCGTTATCATGTGCAGATGCGCAAAGTGAATTCGGATTTTTGATCCGACCCTCCATCATGGATATCTCCCCCTTTCGGACTCAGAATCCCATTTTTTCCTTGTAACTCGAAAAAAACATTTTCACCTTCATACCTCGCGCCTCATATTTGCTATGTAGCTTCGTTATCATGTGCAGATTGCGCAAAGTGAATTCGGATTTTTGATCCGACCCTCCATCATGGATTATCTCCCCCTTTCGGACTCAGATTTCCCATTTTTTCCTTGCAACTCGAAAAACTTTTTCACCTTCATACCTACGCGCCTCATATTTGCTATGTAGCTTCGTTATCATGTGCAGATGCGCAAAGTGAATTCGGATTTTTGATCCGACCCTCCATTATGGATTATCTCCCCCTTTCGGACTCAGAATTTCCCATTTTTTCCTTGTAACTCGAAAAACTTTTTCACCTTCATACCTACGCGCCTCATATTTGCTATGTAGCTTCGTATCATGTGTAGATGCGCAAAGTGAATTCGATTTTTTCATCGACCCTCCATCATGGATTATCTCCCCCTTTCGGACTCAGAATTTCCCATTTTTTCCTTGTAACTCGAAAAATACTTTTTCACCTTCATACCTACGCGCCTCATATGCTATGTACGCTCGTATCATGTGCAGATGCGCAAAGTGAATTCGGATTTTTCATCCGACCCTCCATCATGGATTATCTCCCCCTTTCGGACTCAGAATTTCCCATTTTTTCCTTGTAACTCGAAAAACATTTTCACCTTCATACCTACGCGCCTCATATTTGCTATGTAGCTTCGTTATCATGTGCAGATGCGCAAAGTGAATTCGGATTTTTCATCCGACCCTCCATCATGGATTATCTCCCCCTTTCGGGCCCCGTGCAGGCACCGGGGCGGGATCAACTGATCCTGAGAATAGTGCTGCAGTAGCCATTGCTTGTCGTAAAAGGCGACTAAACTGGCTTAACGATTGGGTTCATACTTTCCGGAACCCACTATACCGGATTTGGCCCTCATGTACATTTTTGGCTTTCTTGTACGTGAGAGTTGAGTCGGGCTATGCCCCATATATAAAAGTAAGATTAGCGCTAATCCTATTACTTTTAGGGGATGGGATAAATGATGCTGGTGTGGCGAGGGCCTGGCACCAGATCAGGTTGTTCTAATTTCAGGACTGAATATATATTTTGATTGTAAATATTGAGTTCTGAAGTTGGGATTTACCCCCCTTGGACAGGTGGATATGGGACTCGACCCCGTTGACCCGTCTGCGTGTAGACTCCCTGAGGCTTGTACCTCTATGTCAGAAAAGCGGACGTTAAACCCTATTCACTCACTCACTCACTCACTCCCCCTTTCGGACTCTGAATTTCCCATTTTTTCCTTGTAACTCAAAAAACTTTTTCACCTTCATACCTACGCGCCACATATTTGCTATGTAGCTTCGTTATCATGTGCAGATGCGCAAAGTGAATTCGGATTTTTGATCCGACCCTCCCATCATGGATTATCATCCCCTTTATTTTTTCGACTCAGAATATTTTCCCTATCTTCCGTTAACTCGACTTTTTCACCACCCTTCATACCTACTCGAACCTCATATTGCTTTTTATTGCTATGTAGCTTCGTTATCATGTGCAGATGCGCAAAGTGAATTCAGATTTTTTTATCGACCCTCCATTATGGATTATCTCCCCTTTCGACTCCATTCCCATTTTTTCCTTGGTATTATCACTCATACTACGCGCCTCATATTTGCTATGTACTTCGTTTATATGTGCAGTGCGCAAAGTGAATTCGGATTTTTCTCCGACCCTAACCATTATGGATTATCCCTCTTTCGGACTCGGAATTTCCCATTTTTTCCTTGTAACTCGAAAAACTTTTTCACCTTCATACCTACGCGCCATGGATTACCTCCCCCTTTCGGACTTAGCATTTGGGGAAAGTGGGTATATTGCGATGGCGCGCCATCGACTTTTTCTAGTTATTTTTTATTTTTCAAATTTTTTTTAATTTTTTTTTTTTGCATTCTTTTTCAATTTTTTAACTGACCACTAACTTATTACAGGTAATTTATACAGCTAAATTATTACATTTACCTAAACTGTGTTGACAATATTGTGGCAGTATGCGGGCGGACCTGTGCAGATATATGTAGACTATAGGACTATTAAAAAAAATTCTCTGCTCCAGTAGCGAGCATTATTTTTTTTATTTACATTCTATATTACATTTCCGTCAACTGTGTTGAAAATATTGTGGCATTATGTGCACCTGTGCAGATATATGTACATAAATATAGGACTATTAACAAATAATTCTGCGCTCCAGTAGCTTCACACATGCATAGATCCTAAAGGTGTGTCGCGCAAGAATGACAACTCTTGCATCACTAATTGTTTAGTTATCTCCCTTTGTCCGTCACCGATTTTTGTCTCCGGAGCATAACTCGATCACCCTTTTTTCAAACTACTTGTGTATCTGGGGAGGGGGATACACATGCGCTTGTCGACAAGCGTCCATTTCTAGTTTTTAGGACGCTATCAAGGTGCAGGTATATTTTGTATCTCCCATTATTTCGTTCTAATTTTGAATTTCTGCCGTGTATTGTGCCTTATTTGTCATTGGATATTGTTCAATACATATTATTGTCACTCATTTGTGTTGCGTGATTATTCTCCATTGTGTTTTTTGGGGTTTTTCACTGTGTTTTACACTGTGTCACGTATTTTCGCGGTTCGCGTGTACCCTTACGGGTTCGTCCCATAGTGGATTCGCTCCCGTGACACATTTTTTGTAGCGTATTTGCGGTGTCTTCTATCGGGTTTTGTAGTACAATACCTGTTAGCATGCCGCAATCACGCGCTGCGTGTGGGCACATGACTTCTCCGTGGGACACCCATAAGGGACAGGTGCTTTGCCTGTTGCGGGTGTTTGGCAAGGAGCCGGATGTGATTTGTACGTCCATTGGACGGATACGACGTGGGGCAAGGCTGGGTTCTCGTATGGTCCCATACCTCACGGTCGAAGAAGTCTGTGTCCGCGTCCCAGCTCTTGGGAGCAGTGGTGCCTTCCGAGGTAGGTAAGGCTTCGGAGGGTGCTTCAGATGGGATCCCCCATCGGGGGGTCGGGTACGTTGAGAAAGTACGGTCGGGTTCTCTGACTTCGTACTTTCCTCATGTGATAGGCCGGTGATCCATGCAGGGGATACCGGGCTGCTGGGTTCGGTGCTTGATCCTATATCACCCGGTTCTCATAGAGCTTTACCTATCACAGGGTTGCTGCGGCCGGTGCTTGATCCCATATCACCCGGTTCAAAGCGGACCCAGCCTCTCACAGTAGAGGCGCCCGGTACCGGGCGCCGGGCAGCTACCGGGCACCGGTCAAACACCGGGCACCGGGCACCAGACTCTCCTTCAGGTTCCTTCTTCCCTGGACAGCCTGCTGCTTCCGGTAGGAAGACGTTCTTTGTCTTCGGTTGGTCTTCGTTCTACGTGTTCACGTAAGTCGAGGAGTCGATCTCGTCGTAAGGGTCGGGATTGGGTTAGCTCTTTGAGTTCGGGTTCGGAGTTTAGGTCTTGTTCTTCCTCTTCCTCGAGGTCATTCTCAGGTTTTGGAACCGTTTCATCTAGATCTCGTTCTCCTGTTCGTCGTCGGAGACGGTCGTATAGAACATCTTAGTGTTCCCGGAGATCGGTGTGTCGATCGCGTCATAGGAGTCGGGATCTTCTTAGCAACCGGGCTGCTGCGGCCGGTTCTTGATCCTATTTCACCCGGTTTCAGCGGTCTTTACCTATCACAGGGTTGCTGCGGCCGGTGCTTGATCACATTCACTTGGTCACAGCGGACCCAAACTCTCGCAGGAGAGGCGCCCGGTATTGTGTACCGGGCACGGGGCACCGGGCAGGCACCGGGCACCGGGTTAGCAACAAGTCTATGACCGGTGTGTTCGTGGCTTCGTATCCTGTGAACATATTTTTGTTTTTGTATCCGGCTCCTCGAGATCTAGATCTTCCGTTCTCGTAGGAGACGGTCGAGGGGGTATTGGACGCCGTGGTGCTTTGGCTCCGTACAGGTCTTGCCTGCTCCTTTATTCGAGTGTATATGAGTTCGTATTCCTCGTTAAGAATAAGGACTCGACACGCGATAGAGTTTTGATTAGGGATGTTATCGAATGCCAAAAACGGTATTCGAATATTCGGTCGAGGTATTCGAATAGTATTCGAATATTCGGAAAACGCTATATTCGGTAGGCAGACGTAGTTACTCCGCTGGTAATCACACTACACTACACGGTGTGTGCTCTAAATAGCCATTGTTTGCTAGACGGGATCTGGTTCAGATAGCCGCGATTGATGCGTCACAGGTTACAGGTTACATTTCTGTACCTGCGTAGTTACCGGTAGTTAGAAAATGAAAAAAATAAACGGGAAAAATCGATCTCGATATGAAGGATATATTAAATATAAATCCAGTTAACCTGGCCTTACACGACCTTAGCTGTGATAGGCCGTTAAGCACCAATATTCAATCAATCACTGGTGTGTGTGTGTGTGTACATCAGACCACTTTTAATGACTGGAGAAAACGAACAAACAAACGCTAATCATCCAAACAGTTTATCAATATTCAACAGAGCATATATGTAGTGAAGAAATGTGATCTTTTCACTTTCTGGTCGCGATAACTTTTTCTCGGTCTTGACAAACGATGTCATGGACACTTGTTTCTGACTGTCATTACTGACGTGTGTTGAAGGGTGTTTGGCGTTTACGTGATTCCGCAGATTTGACGTTGTCCCGCGTAAGTAAGTTCCGCACTACACAGTTGGCACTTTGCCGACTTCTTATCCAGTGATAACTTGAAATGTCTCCAAACGGCAGACGCTGCAGGTGGCATAATTCCAATATTAAGTGTGTATCCGATTATCAGAATAACTACGTGTTACTTTACAGAAAAGTAAAACATATCCAGAAGTTGCCATTATATAATCCGTTAACATTTACTCAAATTTGTAATATGGAGTAATTAATTAACGATTAACCAATAAGGTGTTGGAAATTGACATCCGTTCGTAATCAGTTTACCGATTGGTCAACCATACCGAATTTGTTCGATTCAATGCACAAATGCAAACGCCCCCATAAAAGACGGTGCACCGACAAACTATCGATAGATCTTACACCAATCAACAACAAACTTCTTCAATCAATACTACAAATGCGTGCCGCTAATACGGAGACCGACGTCATACTGTTTAAGCCTGTGTGCCCATCGGCGCTGTACACAAACACGTTAGTTAACGAGTTTCGCGGGTTATTGTTTACCGACGATGGCCGACGATGGCTGTCGCAAACTTTCACACATCTCAAGATATCAAAGTGTTGACTTTAAATAACGATTAATCCCTTCGGTACACAGAAAATTGATAGAAAAAAAAAATATTTATTTTTTTTACTATTCGAATAGCAAACGGTATTCGAATATTCGGACAACAACCGAATATTCGAATATTCGAATATTCGATAACAACCCTAGTTTTGATGGTTCAGTTGGCTAAGATTCTTAGTAGCCCTGTCTAAGTCCCAGAACTTAGTGGGTTTGTCGGCTCCTTCACAGCCGGTGGTTTTGCCAGTGGAGCCTCCCGTGTGGGTACTTCCTCGGATGGCTGTTGTAGACGGCCATTCGGTTCCTGTTGCTCATACCTTTTTCGCTAGTGTAGGAGGTATTCCTGAGTAAGGGTACATTCTGGATCACGGTACAGTTCCCGCAGTCCTAGACGGCACCTCAGCAGAGGGCAGCTTTGTTCATGTATCTGCGGTGGAGGATGAGTTTGTTTCGCCTCCTCCTTCCTTCTGGGTTGTTCTGAATGCAGTTTATAAACACTCTGCTGCCTGCAGATGTGTTTCCGCTTCTGCCGCCACCACCGCCGAGGTTCATGCCTTGTATGAGGCTGATTCGGTGGTGGAGATGCCGGAGTTGCCGAGGCTTCCTTTCTCTCCTACAGTAGGGCTTCTTGCTACGTAGATCGAGGGAGTGTTTGGTAGGATTTGGCTGCGGGGTTCCGAGGGCCCAAAACTTTGATCGCCACACTGGGGTCTAAGTTCTACATGCCCCTCTATGCGGCGTGGTTTTTGAGATCTCCCTTTCTGGACAAGGACGCCGCGGCGATTGGGATATCTTCGGTTCCTGGCCCTTGTTCGCATTTTGCGAAGGCATGGGTGTAGGCTGTTTTTTATTTTTAGGTCGATTGTGGCTATGGCGTCAACTTTCGATTTATGTTTGTATCATGATGATTCATCGTCTCTGGACGCAGTGCTTCAGTCTGCTGTCAGTGCCGCCAGCCTGTTGTCAACATATCTTTGGTGGTCTCTATGGACATGCTCTTGTCCAGGTGAGACGCAGTGCTAGCCGGCTCGTCTTTCTTGAACGGTCCTGCCAGAGTTTTTGCTCCGTTCGGCTCTTTTGACCTCTGACAAATTGTGCGATCGAACGGCCAAAGGGCAGCTACGGTACCGATGGTCCCTCCTGCTGCTCCGTCTTTTCAACCTCCTGTGGGGTCGTTTCCCCTGACGGGGGTATTTTCAAGGGTTTAAATATAGCCTCTCTCTCTTGAAGTATAGTGCTATAGAGGAAGTTCGGGACGTGGTCTGAGCGCCATTTGCCCGGGAGACTGGGCTGTTTCCATAGATCTGCGGGTCTCGTACTTCCACGTGCCCTTCCGCAGATGCTCTCGGAAGTCTTAGGTTTGTTTCCGAGTATCGTGTCTTTTAGTTCCGTGTGTTGCCGTTTGGTCTTTTGGCGGCCCCTCGCGTGTTTACGCTTCTCATGGAGATGGGGTCAGCGGAGGCCAGGCGGATGGGGGTCTCTCTGCTCCAGTATCTGGACGACTGGTTTATTCACCGTTAGTACTTTCGTTCACTAATACGGAATCTGGCGGTGGTATGGGGTTTGTTACTCATCTAGGTCTCTTTTCCTATCTAGAGTAGTCGTAGTTGGTTCCCACACAGGATTTTTTCTTAGGTGGGAATGAACTTCTTGACCGATCGATCAGTCATCATAGTACCTTTGGACAGGGTGCGTGGCATCTTGACCTAAGTTTTTCTGGTACTGGTCAGAGGTTCTCTGTCAGCTAGGAAATTTCTGTCACTCCTGGACATTCGGGGTCAGATGCGGGGTATGTGGTGCTGGGAAGGTTACGTCTGCGACCTCCAGTATTACTTACTAGGGCTATGGAGGCCGCACCGCGATCCTTTGGATCGGTCTCTGCCTAGGATCACCATCTTCCTACGTTGTATCAGATGGTGGGCAGTGGAGGTCTGGTTCCTACAGGGATTTCCCATGGTGTTACCTCCTCCTACTCGCTTTCTGTCCACAGACGCGTCGTGAGAAGGCTGGGGGGCTCATTTGGAGTCCCTACATCGGGTTGGTGGTCAGTGCAGGAAACTCAGGGACACATCAACATGTTACAGCTTTTGGCAGTGTTCCGGGGGTTGACAGCAGCGGATTCTGTTCTGCACGGACAGGTGGTTATGGTTTCTGCGGTCATCTCCGTTTCTGACGGAATGGCTTCTGCATCCGTTGGTGTCCAGTGCTATCTTGTCCGGATGGGGGTATCCATTTGTGGATTTGTTGCGGCAAGGCTCAACCGTCGGTTTTCCACTGTTTGTGTCTCCGGTGCCCTGCCATCGGGCTTTGGCAGTGGACGCTTGTCCTTGTCTTGGATCAGTCAGGACGGGTACGCGTTTCCACCGTTCGTGATGCTGCTCCTAGTCTTACGGAAGATTCGCGACGTTCAGTCACGGATCGCTCTGGTGGCCCATGTTGGGCCAACCAGGAGCTGGTTCGTTATGCCTTTGGTCCTGCTGACAGTCCGGCCAATAGTTCTTCCGGTCAGCCAGGTTTTTCTGTCTCAGCATGGAGGGTAGACTCCTATGTGCGGATGATTTACCTTCACGCCTGGCGGTTATCAGGAGGGCCTTCAGTCGCGGGAGTATTTTCAGATGACGCTGACAAGGTCATCGCTCAGTTTCAGCGTCCATCCACCTCTAAGTTGTTTGACGCTATGTGGAGAGCCTGGGTGGATTGGGGCCATCGTCAGTCGGTCGATCCGCTCAATCCCACTATAGGTGAACTAAGTGATTTTCTTTTGTTTCTTTTTATTCTGGCCTTCGCTTCGGCTTAGCATAGAGGCTAGTTCCTTGCTTTCTGTTGGTCAATCAGCGTTGTATGTGGGAGGAACTCGGTTAGTTTCTCCTTTGAACCGGGATTTCTCCCTCAGATACTTTATCCCTCCTCACATGATCTGGAACCAGTTGTGGTTCGGGCCTCCCTCCGTCACGCCTGTCAGCGGCAGTGGATCACACTTTCTGTCCAGTCCGTGCGGTGAAGCATTAGGTTCGGAAGAATTAGGACATCCGGTCCGACCGTAAAGTTTCTTCTTACCAATTTTAGGCCAACGGGAGGTATCGCAATCCATTGTGTTCCGTTGGATAGATAGGGCCATTACTTGAGCTTATACTACAGTAAGTGGTTCTGCAGCTGGGTTGTTTAGGCCCTAAATGCACGAGGTGCGTGTAGTCTCAACTTCTTTCTATGATCGCTCTCTGCACTGGCAGGAGATGCGTAACTGCCTACTGTTACGATTTTTCCGTATTTGTTCCGGAATATACGTTAGATATACGGTAGTACGGATTACAATTAAAAGTACGATTTTTAATAAAATCAGCGCGGGTATATCTGGAAATATTTATTTCGTTTCACAATTCAGCCAATAATCCTATTGTTTTATTTACCCGTAATCATACTCGTCTAGGCGCTTACCATTTGATTATTCGAGCGCTCAGAGATATTGATTTATTCATCACGTTAATTCGTATAATGTCTGATCTAAGCGTGCAGCCAACGAATTTGGGGATTGTTTTATCGGAAGAAGTTAGGATAACACATCTGTTCATCTATGATTACAGCGAGACATGGCCCAATTTGGTCCTGTCACAGCGCGGTGATGTTTTTGCGTCTTGCAAGCAGTGTTATTGTAGTTTTCGGTTGCTCATGGTAGCCGAAACTAGGGCCAAGTCTATATTAAAAGTTATTTTATGCATATAAGTGAGTACTGATTTGTGTTCCGGAAAACATAGTGGTGTTCCGGAAATTAACCCCCTTTTCCTCCATGTTCCTCATGTGACCGACATGGGTTGTTGGGGCTCAGGGAGATGTGCTGCAACTGGTCCGTTAGTAGCAGCGGGTGCAGTTGTGGGTTTATCAGCCGGTAGCATCAAGTCTAGGAGGCTGTTTGGATCTACCTGTTCGCGATAGGCTGCGATTTTTTCTGATTACCCGATTATTCGGTTTTTGTCTTTACAGTCCCAGTGGAATCCTGGGGGTTGGTAAGTGTGGCTCACCGCTCGATGAGCTTCACTTGCTTTTGTTGATGAACGGGGATCTGTGGTGATCTATGGTTCTTACGGTTCATCACGCTGGCCCAGGAGGCATTGTTTTGTACATGTTTCGATGAGGGCGAGGCTACCTATCTAGTTTGTAGCAGTGTTGTTGCAAAAGGATAGTGTTTCACTTTGGGTTAATGATTTTATTCTCTTTGTCTACTATACATGGGTTTATATGTATAGGTTTTGATCTGGCTTTAGGGCCAGTTTGACTCCTCAGCACTTGCTTGTTAGGATGACCTTAGTGCTTAGGGCGTTTTATACTGTGTTCTCGATATGTACGAGTCATGTGTCGTCATGACAATGTTAAGACTTTGAGTATATCTCAGTTGAGCTATTGCGTGTGAAGTGCCGGGCGACTACATTCGCCAGGGCTTCGTCTGGTAGCAGCAGCTATACCATGAGTATTCTCCGGCGTGCTAACCAAGTATAGCAGGTTGGAGTCTACGGGTCAGTCTACGAGACTAGCGTGGTGGTGCTTGTCTTTATCCACCTCTCATCTACTTTCGTAGAAAAGGGGGGGGGGCCCGCATTGGGCGCCCCTATGATTCTAGGGTGAGACCATGTTATTACTATATAGGTAACACCCAAGTTTGTACCTAGGCCAAATATTTTTGTCTGTTTTGAGGGTTTTTAAAATCTGCCTTACCATTCCGGTCGAGGATGAGTAGTGAGAATACCTCCCACCATCACTACGAATTCTTTGCAACCATTCAGGTTAGTTTGAAGACATAAAAATGGAAAATTATTACTAATTTTAGTTTTTATTATTCATACTCACCTGAATGGTAAGGTAAACCCTCCTCCCGTACCCCGCTTGATGGTTTCATCTTCTCTCTACTTAAGTTACTTCGGCTGTTTCTACTATGGAAATGAGTAACTTTTTGAAGCTGTATACCTAACAATAATAGAAGGGGTTTAAATAGCGGACTAGCCAACTGGCTGTGTGTAGAGCGGAATGGTCTATGGTGGGTTATTTGAGTGATTAGAGTAGGCAGATTTTTATTATTAGGACGATTTCATAGCAACCTAATCGTTTGCAACCATTCAGGTGAGTATGAATAATAAAAACTAAAATTAGTAATAATAATTTTTTCCATTTTAGGGTGTTTAAATAGGTGTAAAAGTTGGGCAGGTTAACGTGAAACAGACAGTAATTACATTTCACTACATAAGAGTTATGGAGAATTGTCAAAATAATGGTGTTTTTATACGTATTGTCGGCAAATTACATATCTATAGTGAAGTATGTTGTACTTTATAAGACATATATACATGTGATGCAAATAATAATTCATAAAAATGGTTCTGCGCAACAATTTCATGAATAAATTGACATGATTACTCTGGATCGCGAGTTCTTCTTACATTGCACGGTGTCGGTACATAGGTTGAAGTAACGAACCGAGGTCTATAAATACATTAAATATGCCTAAAAGTAAAAGCATTAATAAATGCGAAAAACTAAGCTAAACAATTTTGTTTACTCCCTCCATATAGACTTATACCAAGGTGCCGAAGTTTTTAATACAGACAACAGACTCTCACGAAACAGTCAACAGAGTTATATCATTGTCGCCTATTGCAAAAGTTAAGAAAATGTTAGCCCTCCGTAACGATATATTCCCCAATGCGCTATGTCAACGCGTTTTCAAGCTATCGATTATTTTGTTTTAAAAAAATGACCAATTATTGATAGATCGTAAAAGATCAGGCACATTTCCGAGGCCAATGCTGCTATATAACAGCGTAAACATCGCACTAAAATTTGGGGTAACTGGAATTACCGGAAACCTATTATTTACCGAAAACCACCGAAATACCGGAAACCTCTGTAAATCACTATATAATAACATAAATATGTGTTTGTTGTGTGATAAAAGGTTTGTTTACTATATTATAAGTTTAATGCAATATTTACAAACTATTTGTATGTGAGTCGGCCAGTCTGTATTCCCCAGTCACCAGCAATGCACCATGCAAGTCTTTGTATTGACCAACAACCAGTCCTTGTAAACCGTCAACCAAGTCTGTCAGCGGTCTCGACTTCCAGTCAATCGTCTGTTTCAGTACATGATTGACTGATTCGCAGTTGTTGTTGTCCAATGAGCGTCATCAATGATTTCGTGTCGGACGGGCTCGTTAACTTTCGTCTGTAGGTGTGGTCGGCTGCAGCGGGTGGTGGTGATATTGGTGTCACCAATGGATTTATGAAACTATCGTCCGTTATTGTTGCTGTTGGTGGTTTTACCGAACGTGCGACCAAGGGCACGAAGTGGTTCGGCTGGTATGAATTGACTGTGTTTGTGGGTGCCTTAATCATGGACTACATTACGCATATATTAGGTGCTGTGTCTGATGCCATACGCCCTACGATCCTACGGGTGAACGGCTCTGATGTGTATTCCGGTTCCAACTGGGGCGGGTAACAAGACCTAATTGGTTTTGCAATTGCCGCACTTAACTGCAAGTGTTTTCCGGTAAATTTCACAGTCGTTTTGAATTTTGAATTAAAACACCAAACAAGATGATCCCAAATCATATTATTTCACACAAATAGTTTGTAAATATTGCATTAAACTTATAATATAGTAAACAAACCTTTTATCACACAACAAACACATATTTGTTATTATATAGTAATTTACAGGGGTTTTCCAGTATTTCGGTGGTTTTCGGTAAATAATAGGTTTCCGGTAATTCCAATTACCGCACAATTTGTATCAATTCTCGGGAAGCCATTTTGAAATATCCCTGAGGAGCTAAGGGAGACACCAATGGATCTCTATGTATGCCACTTTTGAGTGGGTATTTGTAGCACTGGGTAGTACCAGTATGTAACATGTGATCAGGACATGTGGCTGAATTGTGACTGGGAACAGAACTGTGACTGAAGGGGGCTGAGGAATCCTGGAGGAGAATAGGTGGCACTCGGACATAAGTGAGATAAATTCTCATTTAGGATTGTCCCAGGTATGGGCAGACATCTAAAAATAAATCCTTGGTATGGGGCAATAAGGCTTGACAATTAGTTTACGGCAGGGGCGGCGGAAGTGGGGCCCCCACCCCAATCATTTTCTTGGGGTGGAGGGGGCTGGGCCAATAATTCTGTAATAAAGCATATATTATAATCCTCAAACTTTCTAAGAATGCAGGAAATTTCACTCTTCTTGGATTTGAAAAATTTATGGGGCAACATGCCCCCGGACCCCCCTAGCAACATCCAGGCCCTTTGGGTCCTCAAGACTGGGACCTGAATGCAGGAAATATGGAAAATATATTTTGCTGTAACCCGAATTATAAAACGCAGGTAACGCGGGGCGACTTACCCTGTGTTACAGACACATGCTTTTATTAAGAAGTAGAACAAATGTGGACACGTAAAAATAGGAGACGATTCTCATGTGTTGCTGAAACATGCTTTTATTAAGAAGTAGGACAAATGTGGACAAGCACCAATAATTCTTGACAAAAAACAACATAGTTTGACAAAAACATGATAATCGTCGTCTTAGGAGAAGATTGTTATGTGCAACCAATACATGTTTATTGGGGGAAAACATATTTCGATATGTGTTATTGGTTACTGCATCGCATCACCGGTTTTTGCCTCACCTTTTTGGGGGGATTCTGCACCTCCGACTTTTAAATTTCGATGTCATAAACTAAATAAAGTTATGGAATAATTATGTGCGAAAGATAATTCCAGATCCAAATCTTACTAAATAAAGTACTATGTTATTCGGATGCCTACAATGTATTTGCGATTTCAGCTGGGCGATTTTATTTCACAATAACATTCAAATTCTTTCATCTATTTTGACGAAATAAAGCCTGAATAATTCAGAAAATTGCACAGTAAACATTACCGGTACCGGTAGTATTCTAATATATTTACTTCTATGTTAATGTTTAATATTCGCGATTTCCTGATTCCGAATATTAAATCATATAACCGGACCAGGGCTTCTAAAATTTCAGAATGCCAATCGGTCCAGACGTAATTGTCGGCCCGAAGGAGCTGGTACGATTAGTGCTACCAGATACCCCCCCTCATGTTTTGTCGACTCCCCGTCTTCAGAAACTGAAAATCTGTCGGCTATGTGGTGCAGACGAATTACTTTGTGTACACATAGAAAATATATCTTTTATGGTTCATGTACTATATTTATCTATTTTTGTAATGTGAAAGTCGTGTTTGAAACATTCATTTAATACACACAGGCTCTTCGATGTGATGTCATAAATCAGCTGTTACATCAACTGGACACACAAGATAAAATAGTTCATCAAGTTTAGCATACACAAACAATTATTAACTGTTAGGGAAGCAAGATAATTGTATTTCTGTCAAGTAAATAACGATAATATCAACTAGCCACAACTATAAAGAGGTAAATGGAACAGCCGTTACCTGGCAATTGCCAGCTGATTAGGTTAATGACTGATGTTTGTCCAGTCTGAATTGACTGGTAATGTGTGCAGTCCTTTTCTTATGTGTGGCTGTGACTGGAGAAATATGGTTTATAGGAATTGTGACCAGTATAGCTCTTGGTTGTATACCAAACTAAACAGTGTGATTTTTACATAACAGCATTTTGTTTCGCTTTGTGCCTTTTTAAATACGATCGATCGATGGCCATTGTCATAAATATTTGGCAACGCAAGACCCTAATTGACCCACACAATACGTCACATTGGCGTGTGTGGCTAGAAAATCAATATCTGGTAACACGAGGCACGTGGCAGCTGTGTATTGCGCTGCTAATCGGGATATACGTTATCATGGTTATCGAGGTGTGTAACTTCACAATTCACACCAATTAACCAGTGGCATGTCGTGTATTATTTTGGGCATTCGGAGCATGGATTGACAAATAAATAGCAGCCGGATTTCATTATTTTCGAACCAAATTTTAAGGATAGTTTGCAAATCTCAATCGGTCCAAGATTTCAAAATTCGGTCCAGAACCGACAAACTGAACATTTTAGAAGCCCTGAACCGGACATTCATGTACCAGTACCCGGATTTCCATTTTTTTTTTACTTTTTGTGATAAGGGTACATGCCCGCTCATTAGGCACAAAATGTTCTTTATATCGGAGACATCATCCGAGACATTTTCTTGCAAAATAAACATTCATTCACCACTACCCCACGTATTGATTGGTATTATGCATTTTATATCAGACATACATTTTCACATTGATATCAGGGGCGATAACCGTGTTTCCTTAAAATGTTAACGGACATCACTATTTATGCTCTGTATTTATTTTTTGATGTGCAATGATCATACTTTATAATTTGTTGAAAATATTATTTTTTCAGGTGACGCATTTAATTAGTATAAATAATTAAAAAAATATGCCTCATTGCATATGAAAATAGCCTTGATACCACCGCGCGTCTATCAGTAAAATAACTATTACTAAATGATCATATCTGTATAGCGGGCACTCGTAATTTTTAGAGCTGGTGGAATAGTGACACAATTATACACTTGTTTAATTCCTATAAAGAACATTTTGTGCCTACTGAGTGGGCATGTACCTTTAACCCTTTCAACACCACAGACCTCTATAGAGACAATGTTTGCAAACAGTGCAGATCCAGATGAGCCGGCTCGTAAGGAGCCGTCTCATCAGGATCTCCACTGTTTGTTAATAGTTATCAGATTTGAAAAAAAATACCCTTTCTGAAGAATGGAATAGCCTGAAAATTTGAATGGACCAATGAAATAGCATGAAACAGTGGCATGGAACAGCCCATTAAGTTACTTGGTGTTGAAAGGGTTACGAGACCATTGTTCTAAGCGACCATTTTTGGTGTCTCCCTTGGGTGGTTGCTTAATACAAGTTTGACTGTATCGGGTACAGAGTTTGTGTACACAACTCCTCTGAAACCGTTTCATCATTCGATCTGAAAATACACACACGTCTTCTACACATATTAAAGATGTGCACCTTGGTGTTCTTATGGCGAAAAAATATCACCTTTTTAACTTTTTTTCTACATTTTTGTATTCAGTTCTATATAATTTCTACTTTACACATCTCTACCTAAATTAGTAAATAATGCTACGGACGAAGAAGCCTGTTGATTTTCCAAAAAAAATCTGATGACTTGTCTCCCCTTGGCGGCCATTTTTGAACTTTGAATCCTCCTCCACACAAGATCTCAACTTCTACTTCACCGATCGTAACCAAATTCGGTATACATGTTTATCATAGAAAGTCAAATATTCAGCCTATTGGTTTTCAACAAATTCCATGTGTAATTTTCGCAATCTTATCCTTGTCCACACAATAATTAGAGCTACTTGAACGATCGTAACCAAGATAAAGAAGCCCATTGACATTTTATCTCCCCTTGTCGGTTCAGGCATCGTCCTATGGTATACGTGAGCCCCTGCTCACTTTCTTTAGAAGGATTGCTGTAATATTTGGCTCTTGTTACCTGGGAGTTGAATTTGGTCATTGCCCATTATAATAGTAGAAAGATTATTACTGATCCTACTGCTTTTGGGAGGGGGGCAAGTGATTTTGGTTGGGCGAGGACCTGGCATCAGATCAGGATTATTCTGATTTCAGGGCTGAATATATAGTTTTTGTCCCGCCTGCTTTAGCAGAAGCGGGACATAGGCATAGCTTTTCCGTCGGCGTGGGCGGCGTCCAACATTTCACGTTATGTTTTTGCGTTTAGCTCAGTTTCCAGAAAACTGTAACTCCTACGACCTCCATACTTGGTATACATCAACACTGTGGTGTAACCATCTCACACAGAGGGAGCCCATGTGACCTTCACCTACTTTTCATGGTTCATTGACCTACTTTTCACATGCATTCAACGTTAAGTTTTTGCGTTTAGCTCTGTTTCTAAAACTTAACGCTCAGGTTAATTCATTGTAACTTCTGTTTCTCGCAATGGAATGCTTTAATATTCCATACATGCATTTGTAACAACATCTCGCATCATTCTACAGAAATCCCATGGTGCCCGCTAACCCCAAAGGTCAAGGTCACTGACTTAGGAATTTCCGTGTTTGGAAAAGTTAACGCTCGGTTTAATGTATTGCAACTTCTGTTTCCCTTGATGGAATGCTTTGGTATACATGTACATCAACACTGTGGTGTAACCATCTCGCACAGAGGGAGCCCATGTGACCGTGACCTAGTTTTCATGGTTCAAATGTCAAGGTCACTGACTTAGAAATTTCCGTGTTTGGAAAAGTTAACGCTCAGTTTATGCTTTGATATTCCATACATGCATTTGTAACAACATCCCGCATCATTCTACAGAAAGCCCATGGTGCGTGCAAACCCCAAAGGTCAAGGTCGCTGACTTAGAAATGTCCATGTTTGGAAAGTTAACGCTCAGTTTATGCTTTAATATTCCATACATGCATTTGTAACAACATCCCGCATCATTCTACAGAAAGCCCATGTGCCCACTAACGCCAAAGGTCAAAAGTCACTGACTTAGAGAAATTTTTGTGTTTGGAAAAGTTAGCGCTCAGTTTATGCTTTAATATGCCATACATGCATTTGTAACATCCCGCATCATTCTACAGAAAGCCCATGGTGCCCGCTAACCCCAAAGGTCATCGAATTAGAAATTTCCTTGTTTGGAAAAGTTAACGCTCAGTTTATGCTTTGATATTCCATACATGCATTTGTAACAACATCCCGCATCATTCTACAGAAAGCCCATGTTACCTGCTATGCCCAAAGGTCAAGGTCACTAGCTTAGAAATTTCCGTGTTTGGAAAAGTTAACGCTCAGTTTATGCTTTAATATTCCATACATACATTTGTAACAACATCCCGCATCATTCTACAGAAAAACCCATGGTGCTCACTAACCCCAAGGTTACAAGCTCCTTATGTACTATCAAACTGCGCCAGGCGGGACATCTTGCTCCGCGGAGCTCTTGTTTATACGACCGTTTAAAAAAAAAACGTACGTATTATGTTTTACCGCGGTGCTGGCGGCGGTCAGAAAAAGTGCATAGTTTGTGTACACAACTCCTCTGAAACCGTTCAGTCAATCGATCTGAAACTATACACACGTTTTATACACATATTGAAGCTGTGTACCTTGGTGCTTTTATGCCGATTAAAATATTTTTTATCAAAAATATCACCTTTTTAACTTAGCCATTTTTTTCTACATTTTTCTATACAATTCTATGTAGGGTACAGAGTTTCTGTACACAACTCCTCTGAAACAGTTCAGTCAATCGATCTGAAACTGTACACACGTCTTCTACACATATTGAAAATGTGTACCTTGGTGTTTTTATGCTGAAAAATTATTAACTTAGCCATTTTTATACGCTAGTTTGAAAAAACGGAATCGATTATGTATTCATCTTGTACGGGCGGGCACAGCTTGTCCATGCAATAACTAGAGTTCTACTTGACGGATTGTAACTTTGGTATACATGTTTAAGTTAGGGTACATAGTTTGTGTACACAACTCCCCTGAAACAGTTCCATCATTTGATCTGAAACTATGCACACGTCTTCCACACATACATGTATTGTAGATGTGCACATTGGTGTATTTATGCCAAAATGTGTTTTTTTTTAACAAAAATATCACCTTTTTAACTAAATTAGTATACCTGTTTATCACAAGAGGAAGAAATAATTCTATAGATTTTCAAATTCTCATTAATGTTTCTTGCCTTGGTGACAGCTTCACAATTCTGCATCTTCGCTGTCGGGGCCCATCTTCGACGGGCGTATTTTGTGACTTACGGCACTCTTGTTCATTGTAAATATTCAGTTCTGATTTTGGGATTTTCCCCCATTTGTACAGGTAATATATGTGATTTAGTACTAAACCCATTGACCCGGCCTTAAATTACCTTAGCTGTTGATAGGCCATTAAACTCCAACAAACAAACAAACATAGCCATTTTGTTGCATCAAAAAGACTTTCCCAAATGATTTGTGTAAATTTAATGTTCTTTTTTTTACACACAATATCTGATGGCATATCCATGTTTTACAAATATAATGTCTAGTTCTACTGTTACAATACTGGCATTTCTTTCAATTGAAAAATACCAAAATATGTCCCAATTAAGTGTCACAATTAACAGCTAAAGTGTGAATCAGATCTGATTAGCTATTCTGCAGGGGAAACCTATGTATGGCACCATAAGTCTGGGTACTGATGATACGGGAGTATTCTGCGAGTTACTTACCGCAACTAGGTTCACATTGATGAAATTTGTCAATATTAAACATGATAATAATAATCAGAGCTGCAGTTAAGGTGCGTAATTTGACCAACTTGGGGTGAAATGTTTTTATTTCTTCATGAAAAATGGCAAGTTGGGAGTCCTTTAGAATCGTCTCGTTGAGACGATTCTAAAGCACTCCCAACTTGCCATTTTTGATGGATAAATAATAAATTTACCTCCAAATTACGCACCTTACCTGGAGCTCAGATAATAATTAATATTTTTAATTTTAAACATTAACAATAACATCTGAAACTACTGCACAATTACTATGGTCACATGTACTATTTAAATACATGTTTATGATGTTAAAATATTCCACAAGTTATTTTGATACTTTATTGCTATTTCAGATTTTACTCCACGAGGTCGGGGCGGTTTCCGTGGTGGGCGGGGCGGTGGAGATAGAGGAGGACGGGGCGGCGGCTTTGGTGGGCGTGGCGGCAGCCGTGGTGGTGGGTTTGGTGGGCGTGGTGGCGGCCGAGGTAAAAATCCAGAACTCCAGATAAGGGGCGTATTGGCATATTTTACACACTTATTTTAGCAGAATACGCACTGATTATCAACAGTGGTAGTACAAAATACTTACAATAATGTGAATAGACGCATTGATTTTCAAAAAAAAAAAACACTAAGTAAACTTTCAACTCTGTTACAGTATACATAAGTGAATAATTTTATAGTACACTCAAATATAGCGAATGTTTAAATTTGTTTTGATCATTTGTTCCCTACATGTATTTAATAATGAAGAAAATCAATAATCCATATGTAAAAAATAAAATACTGTAACTGTTTAATTTAACAGCCCTGGCCACTTAGCAATTTAATATACGGGCATATACAGAGGTCCAGATAAGCTGCGTATTTGCTTAAATACCCAATTAAAATTGCCAAAAACAAAATTGAAATCAGAAGTACTGAGTATCAAAAAGCAATTCAAATTGTGTGGTACCTTTATCATGCTACAGAAAACAATAAACAGACCAAAAATATAGCATATTTTCTTATTTTTCCATGAAAACACATCTTGGTATTTCATTAGAATTGTCTCCAAGGAGACAATTCTAATGAAATGCCAAGATATATTTTTTAATTTTGAAGCAAACTATTCAATAATTGCTGTCTGTTGATGTGTAAACAGTAGTGTGATTTTATTTTATCATTTCAAATTTTGAAAAAAACCAATTGCTTCAGAAATGATGGAGTGACACTATGTCATTAATTCAAACTTGCATCCCGTTAGGTCTGTGATACTGCACCTGTAAGACTAAAAATGGACTTTAACTCTTTGCATGCTAGCCGCGAAAATATCCGCCAAACGAATTAGGAGTATATGTTTTATTTCTCTCTGTAAATATGTCTTTGAAATTTCATTAGAATTGTGTCCTCCGGACACAATTCTGATGAAATTCCAAGACATATTCATGACATTTATGAGGAGAAATAAAAGAAAATATAATGAATTGTCATCTGCTGTTTTTGAACTATTTATAGCCCACAAATTTCCCAGCATGCAAAGAGTTAAGTTTCTGTGTATCTAACTGAACATATTTATTTAGTTTTATATGTCGACCTACACGTGGGTGTGAAGTCTAGTCGTTTTATTTATAATCTATCTCACTCGACTATAATATGTGTTAATGTTAGCTGTTATCTGGAGGATCTCTACATACCGGAATACAAAGAAAACATGCTTGTTATTTTATTGTAGAAACGCACACAATTTACTCATTACGCAAACATTGTATTAGCGAGCCTACCTCACCAAACCCGCGGTTACCTATGTAAACAGCGGGTTTGGTGAGGTTGCCGCGCAATAGGTAATGCGGTCAAATAGGTCATGATGCAGTGACTATTTTCAATCAATAACTTATGTTGTAAGCGATTGTAATGTGTATTTTCAATATTTATATTATTAAAATGTATCATATCGGTACCCCTTTAAGTAATATTTGTATATTTTAAATGTATGATGTTGTCATGAAGCGCATGAATATAAGTATTAATTAATCCAGTTTATATTGAGGCAAATCACACAGCCTAAAAACATAGTGCTGGAGTATAAACCATAGTATCGTATATTATTCATAAGTATATCACTATTAAACATTAATTACAATATGTATGCATATTATTAAAACAGTAGATGCTACCGCTGTTTCGCTGTATGTGATATTTATAACAAAAAAAAATAATTATTCGTCCGCGTACGGATTTCTGTCACACAAAGCGCCATTTTCAGTTCATATTTTGACCTGGGCATATGAACCGGACTAAGTTTAAACAACGCTCGATTCCGTCCAATTCAGATTTCTCTGCAGAATGTTCAGACTAACTACATATTAAGTAATGTTGCTAAATAAGTGTTAACGGCTGGAACATGGTTATCACTAAAAGGAAGAAACCACAGTCGTATTATTGAAAAATAAGATTTACCTGAGACCTCATGGAGGCCGCCATTAATCCAGTGTAAACAATAGACCGTGTGATCCCATTTCCTGAGTAGCCCCCGCTTAGTGAAACGATGTGCTAATCATGATATTATGTTCCCCAATAATTGGAAACGGTTTGAATTTCTCGGTAAAAACTACGAAAGTCATAAAAAAATAACGATGTATATTTAACATTGGATACGCTTAAACGGTATTACTCTCTCATCGGATCGTCAGTTGTCGTCGATAGCGATTTAACGTACTGATCTGGTCTTAATTTATTGTCAACTTTCAACGCCATTTACAGAATATATGGTTAATTTTGGAAATAAATAACGGCAAATTACGATGACGTCTGCTCTGAAATATCTGTCAACATGCGGACGTAATTTAAGGAAATCGATTATATTTTAAGGCTACATCTGTGACTAATTACGAATTTATGTATGGTCTTTGGCTACACCCGACACATTACACAGATCTAGTTGTAAATACACGTCGCTTTGTGTGGGGAAAAAATCGATAATGCGTAGTTGTGTGTGACGAGGTGTTGATCTGATGACACCACACAGCTGTGACCCTTAGGCAATGTTTTGAAATTGACGTGTCGTTTTGATGTGTGCCGCAACACCTCACTGTCGGAGACAACATGACAATTAACGATATACTCTCGATTATACACAGATCTATTAGACGGCTGGTTATTTAAAATAAAGAGTAGTTCAGTACACCTTCGCCGATATTGTTTTTAGAAAATCAGTAATATTTTCCGTAAATGGTGTTGAAAAGTTGACAAAAATTCTATCACCGTATTTAGTTGTGCCGATATTGTTTTAAAAAATCAGTAATTTTTTTTCCGTAAATGGTGTTGAAAATTGACAAAATATATAGAGCCGCATTTCTCCGATATTCGTTTAGAAAATCACCAATATTTTCTGTAAATGGTGTTGACACAAAATGCAGCGTTCACGCGGAATTCAAATAAAATACAAACTAATAATTTAATAAATAGACGCCGATGGCTACTGTGTTTGCGGCCAGTGAATTCTGGTCGTGGTAGCCACAGGCGCAGTTCGAACAGTGTTGTGAGCAGATGGAGGACAATAATTATTTCAAATTCATAAAAAAATGTTTGCTGTCCGAAAATTAATTAATTGTGACAGCCAAAAAAAAAAGATTTTGGGACAGTAAAACATTATATGGTATAGACAGTATAGACAGTACCTCAAACTTAAAAAAAACAGTAACAAACTGTCTGTGTATATATTACTTAAACTTAAAACATCAGTAACAAACTGTCTGTGTATATATTACTTAAAGACAGACACTTTAATTGTTGGTAAAATTCTATCAATTTATAGGTATTTTTATTAAAATCATAAAATTGTGAAAATATTAAAATCACAAAAATAATATATATGGAGAATTTTTTTTTATACCACGTCGAGGTTTGAACCCCCGACCCTTTCGGGAATCGGTAATTAAATCATTGAAGTCGGCGACCTTAACCTCACGACTGTTGCGCCATTTATGACAATCACAGTTATACAGAAGTGCTATCAGTATTACGCCACCATTTGAACGTAATAATTATTAAATTATTTGCAACTCCATCTACAACAATACCGTTACAGAGATACGCTATTGAAACAACATGTATTAGTACCCATAACATAACAAAGTAATGTATCATTATATATCACAGGAGATAGCTTAAAACTATATATCCTAATCATAAACAGAACAATCCGCTTGGCTCGTATGAAAATAGTTCGCGTGATATTGATTATCTCCCTTGCCGAAAGTAGTTCAGTGATTTATTAATTCCAAATAAGACGTGTTTGCGTAATGCTTATGTGTAAAACTGTATGTAACAAAGACAGCAAATTTGATCTGCAGCAACTATTTTCACATGTCAAATTTGCGTAAGTTTTATAAAGCGACGACGCACTAATAAAATGGTCGATGTTTTTTTCTGAAACAAATCGTTCGTGAGGCTCCCTGTACGAGGAATATACTTGGGTTTCATTTATTAAATATAAAATATCTGGATTCATTTAGTTTCACTGTAGTACGTAATTTTCGACAAATTTTGACATCAATACTAACCTGCAGCATTCCCGGCATCCATGGTCACCACGATGTGCCAAAAACACGTCAGTTTACGGTAGATGTCGTAAAACTTTTAACAAAATAAAGCGTGTTACAATTTGTTTAGCTCCGGTTCGTAACCTGCGTACATAACAAGTATTTGACAAGAAGTTCTGAAATATTGAAGTTTTAAGCTTGGGACTTGCCTATTGTAACGTAACGGGGTTAGACTAATTTCGGGTATATTGTTTTCAATGGTTATACATGTACCTCCGATGGAGAAATTATTTTTGTACTGAACTAGTTAGACTGTTCTCAGAACTGTACGATCTCTTTCGACGCAATGAAATACATGCTCATAATGAGACAAAATGTCCCGGGTTTTTTTCCTCTAAAAAAAACGTTGACATACGTACATATTGAAGAACTATAATGCCTGTTCAATCAATTTCTATAGCCCTTTTTGTCGCGCCTGCTTTAGCAGAGGTGTGACTAGTCGGTTCTTTTTCTGTAGTCGTCCGGTTTTTTTTGTAAGGCAAAAGTTATTGTTTTTTCACAACACGGTCAAATGCCTCGCCAGGCGCGATACCGCTTCTGTGGCGTACCGTAATTCTTGTTTTGGTACTGCTAGATAGTCTATATGTGTATTCATGTAACGGAAGTCGTAAAAGTGTCTCGACATTTCTATTTTCATGTAGTGTTTAAATGGAATTTACATATATATATATATAAACAAGGCTTCTAACTTGGGTCGGACACGACCTCGTATCATAACAAAATAACATGTTTAAAGTTGTAATTTGCTATATACGTTCTAAAATGTTTCTATGCATTTCTGCAGGATATAGATAATTCTCAAATGATCATATGAACTTGCCACTACAATATTGATGTTAAAGGTACATACCCACGCAGTAGGTACACAATGTTCTTTATATCAGGGACATCATCTGAGACATTTTCTAGCAAATAAATATTCATTCACCATTACCTCACTATTATACATTTTATATCAGAAGTAAATTTCCACACTGATATCAGGGGCGATAACCGTGTTTCCTTTAACATGTTAACGGACATTACTATTTATTATCTGTATTTATTTTTCGATGTGCAATGATCATACCTTATAGTCTGTCGTAAATATTAGTTTTTCAGGTGACGCATTTACAATTTAAGTAGTATAAATAATTAAAAAATGTTGTGCCTCATTTGCATATATAAAAATAGCCTGATACCACCGCACGTCACTATCGGTAAAATAAATATTACTAAATGATTATATCTGTATAGCGGGCACTTGTAAGTTTTAGAACTGGTGGAATAGTGACACAATTATACACTTATTTAAATCATATAAAGAACAGTTTGTGCCTACTAAGTGGGCATGTACCTTTAAGAGTCTTAAGCACATTATTTCATTTGTTCTGATAAGAGGTTGTGTCCGACCTAGGAAAAGCAGCTGTAATTCGATATTATTTGAGGAAATATTTTCCAACTATGCTATTTTAGCAAGATAATAATAATTATCAAATGAACATGTGCACTTTCCGCCAAAATATTCACATTAGTGTTAATAAAATTGCGGATTGTGTTATGATACGAGGTCATGTCCGACCAAAGTTAGAAGCCTTGTTCATATATATAGAGTTATACCGATGAAAGCCGAAACACGCCGAATGCTTGTGGGGCTGACATGATGTGAATTATAACGTAGAAATTTAGCAACTAGCAATGCTAAATTTATTTAGCGAGTACTGAACTGTTTAGTGTTGCAAGGCCACTGCTTGACAAACGGAAATTCTGGCCTTTTATAGCAGACAGCTTACCCGAATGAACTTCGGATAAAACCGTACGTGCTCGGTGAGGTTATGTGACGTGAAAGTATTGTTCGGCTATACTCGGCCACATGGAGCATTTGCGGTACAGTGAAAACGGCTGAAGGTATCCGAAGCTGTAAGCAAACCCGGAAATTGATGCTGAACTGCTATTTTGCAGTGTATTAACATGAAATATGACGGGATAACAGGATAATATTACGCTTGAGAGACGGTACATCTTTCAAATAAGTAATTACACGATTATATTGCTTCCCGTGTCTGATACCTCCACAATCTGAGAAATAATCTGTGATGTTGCCTTATATCCGATGTAAAACAAGTGGGTGGGGAAAGGTAAAGCGACATTTGACATGGTCGGCGTAACAATACGCATTTAATTTGAAATCAGGGGGTGCAATACTCTTTAGACACAAAGCTTATCTGGAGCGCTGATAATCATTGCTTTTAGAAACAGGTACATGTTCGCAAACAATGTACATGTAGATGCAGATGAGACAGCTTGTTATGAGCCGCTCATCTGCATCTACACTGTGTGCAAGCATCACGATACAGTTCTGTACTAAGTGTTGAAAGCGTTAGAATTACACCATCTCAATAAAATGATATTCAATGAGTCTTACGATAAATAACTGGACACAGCATCAGATAATATCTGTCGAGGGATAGTGTTTGTCTCGCATACGACCCACGCCTGAACACCTAAGGTCACTAGGGACTTATGTTCACCTTGTTTATACGGCAAATGCGTTTTAAGTTTTTACATTTTTCTCTCAAACACTCCTTCACCAATTTCAATAATATTTGCCACACTGTCTGTCTATGGATGGTTGTTTGTTTCGCATACGACCCACACCCAAACACCCAAGGTAAAGGGCACTGGGGACTTATGCTCACCTTGTTTGTAAGGCAAATGCATTTTTTTTTAGTTTTTAAATTTTTTCAATTACTCCTTCACCAATTTCAACAATATTTTCCCACAATGTCCGTCTTTGGATTAGCTTCGTAATAACGATGCCCTTTTACTATCAATGATGCAGGTGGGGGCATCAGTGTTATTGAACACATTTTCTCGTCTAGTTTTTTTTCTCACAGTTTTTAACAAATCTGGGTAAAAGAAATGCTGCATTTCATTGTTTTCGGGCCAGGTAAATATGGTTCGGGCCAGCAGTTTTCTAAATGTCACTGGTCCAGTGGACAGCTGGGGCCCGTTTCACTAAACTTTGTATTGTCAAATACGCATTTTCAAATTGAGGAGTAAAAATGCTCTAAAAAGAAAAAGTCTGATTTAAGTTGAATAAAAGCAAACATTTTTTAATTGAAGAGGTCAGTAGAACAAGGGGGCTAACTCAATGAGGGAGTTAGCCCCCTTATTGCACCGACTCCTTAAATTTGTACAGCGAGCGAACACTATGCTGTGGTATAATAAGGAAACAGATGTGTTTACATTTTATAGCCACCCATACGGCACCTGTGCTCCAGTTCAAGGTCAAATAACGTGGAAATTTGAGTTGTGGTTTTTGAGAGGTACATCCTCCAACAGTGTTGCTGTTTTCTTGTCCGTGTGTCTGTGGGCCGTTTCACTAAATTGTGTACGACTAAAAAATTTGTACATGTATGTATGTGCAAAATTATGTAGGATACCTTGTTGACATGCCGGTAGTTTTCAACCACTGTTTTTCAGGTTTTTCAAGTCGAGGTGGTGGAGGTCGAGGGGGAAGAGGTAAGTGACGCTGTCAGTTACAACCGTACTGGACTCCTATGAGACACGCCAGGTGATTTTGTACCTTCGGACATCTGTTTATTTCATGAAATACGTTTACAAAATTTATAATATTTTCTGTAAATGGCGTCAAAAGTGGACAAGACTTTCAGAGTACATGCGGAATTATATTTTGTCAACTTTTCACTTAATTTTGTAAAAGAATTTAATGAAATTATGCAGATGTCCGAAGGTACAAAATCACATGGCGTATCTCCCATGTGGCTGTGACTGGAGAAATGGGGATTGACCGCATATGAGTTTTGTGACCAGTAGCCGATTTCATCAAAATTACAAAGTATACTTTTCTATCAAAGTATACTTTGAGGGAGTAATCATTGATTTTTCCGAAATGCATTATTTCATACAGAACTAATGATTGCATATATTTGATGATTAAAACTATGCAGAATTATTATACTGAATGTATTACATTCAGGGGTTGAAATTTCACTCGCCCAGCTCGCCATGGCGAGTGCTTTTTGTGGCGGTCGAGTACTTTCTACAGGCACTCGCTCAGTTTGGCGAGTGAAAGATTTGGTCAGGATTTTTTTTTCTAAAGAAATTGCCAATTAATTCCATCGATAACGGCCAACAAATGGTATTAATTCAGCGACCATTTGTTGTTTACAGTTTACGTCAATTTGCGGGAAGTAAGATTCAAGCAGTGTCTATGTACACGGTTACTGGTAGAATCGCTAGCGATTTTGAACACGGTCCATATCGGGCAAGTTTAATTCACAGATTATTTGTCGGCTGTACTCGGCCGGGCTAACAAATAATATGACTGCGAGTATAGACTAGTGTATACGCGGCCACATATATCGTCTCGTATACAGTTGGGTTAACGCGCATTTCAGATGCCGAACATAACGGCTTGGGACGAAACGGTCGACACCAGGTCCGAAACCATTGAATTTAGTAATTAAGGCAGCGCGCAGCGCATGCAAACATAGCCACTATAAATTAAACAAAATCTATGTCACTCAACGCTTATAGAAAATAAGAAGCATGCAAGCCTCTGAGCAAATTCGCTGCTAAAAAACGTAGAAGAAAAACTCGACAAAGTTTATCTCCCGATAAATAATATTTATTTGTTTGTTTATGTTTATTTAATACTTAAAATATAAATAACAATAATAGTGAATATGTCTCATACGTTTTGGTAATGATCATATATATGTAAACGTTTCTTTTTTTAAATAAGATGCAACATTAGAAATACTGGAAATAGCATTTTATTTAAAAAAAAAAAATGGGCGAGTAACTTTTTGACCTGGGCAAGTACTTTTTTTTTGTACTTGCCCAGCTGGGTGAGTGGAAAAAAAGGATTTTTTCAACCCCTGACATTATCACAGCCAAAATGGCTGTGATAATGTAATAAATGCAGTATAATCAAAATTAATAAATTTATCCTAAAATTTCTCCCTCAAAGTATACTTTGCTAGATAAGTATACTTTGCAATGTTGATGAAATCGGCTACAGATAAAATAGCACACTGCTGTAGCCTGATAGTTAGGAACATGACAGGTTTTTATATGCCCGTTTGAATAAAATGGGACGTATTATGTATTCACCTTGTAAGGACGAGCACAGCTTGCCCACGCAATAACTAGACTTCTACTGGACAGATCATAACCAAATTTGGTTTGCATGTTTATCACAGCAAGACAAAGCAGCCTATTACTTTTAAAAAATTTCATATGAATTATTTCCCCTTGGTGGCCATTTTTAATTTCCACGCTCTGTATCCTTGTCCACGTGATAACTGCAGTGTTTCTTGACGGGTCGTAACCAAATTTGGTATACATATTTAGCACAGAAAGATGAAGAACCCTATCGATTTTCAAACTTATCTCCCATTGGCGGCAATTTCAGATTTACCACTCTGTATCCTTGTCCACGCAATAACACAAGCTCTACTTGACGGATAATGTTTATCATGGCAAGAGGAGTGGGTGGTTGGTCAGGTGAACGTGATGGCGTAAATTAACGGTGGGGTTCCTCCTTATAGGAATCACGATTTGCCTGGTTTGGCCCTCCGTTACGTTTTTATCTTTGGCTCTTTTGTTACCTGAGAGTTGAATTGGGTTATTGCCCATTATAAAAGTAGTAAGATTATTACTGATCTTACTGCTTTTGGGAGGGGACAAGTGATTCTGGTGTGACGAGGACCTGGCATCAGATCAGGATTATTCTGATTTCAGGGCTGAATATATAGAATTTTTATTGTAAATATTCAGTTCTGACTGGGATTTTCCCCCCATTTGTACATGTACTTGAACATGTACATGTACTTGTACAGGTAATATATGGGATTTAGTACTAAACCCATTGACCCGGCCTTAAATGACCTTAATGATAGGCTGTTGAACCCCAACAAACAAATAAACATGGCATGAGGAAGAACCCTATTGGCTTTCAGTGCGTTATCTCCCTTTGTTGACTGGCCTTGCCTTGGCGGGCGTATATTGCAACCTTTCGGCACTCTTGTTCATTGACGGAAAGTCGAACAGTGCAGATCCTGATCAGACTGTGGATGCACATGCTGATCTGGGTCTACACTGGTCACAAAATCGATAAGCCCCATTTCTCCAGTCAATGCCACATATAATTACTGAATTATACTCGGAGCTTCAGGTAAGTAATTATAGGAATGAATGGCCTTTTTGTTGAATTTATCGGGGTATAAACTTGGAAAAGTCGCGGGAATACTGGACGAAGGCCGGAAGGAAGAATATACAGAGGTCTAGGATTCTGTACATGTATGTATATGAGACGAGCCATATGAATACTGGACGAAGGCCGGAAGGAAGAATATACAGAGGCCTAGGATTCTGTACATGTAGTATATGAGACGAGCCATATGAATACTGGACGAAGGCCGGAAGGAAGAATATACAGAGGCCTAGGATTCTGTACATGTATGTATATGAGACGAGCCATATGAATACTGGACGAAGGCTGGAAGGAAGAATATACCAGAGGCCTAGGATTCTGTACATGTATGTATATGAGACGAGCCATATGAATACTGGACGAAGGCTGGAAGGAAGAATATACAGAGGCCTAGGATTCTGTACATGTATGTATATGAGACGAGCCATATGAATACTGGACGAAGGCTGGAAGGAAGAATATACAGAGGCCTAGGATTCTGTACATGTATGTATATGAGACGAGCCATATGAATACTGGACGAAGGCTGGAAGGAAGAATATCAGAGGCCTAGGATTCTGTACATGTATGTATATGAGACGAGCCATATGAATACTGGACGAAGGCTGGAAGGAAGAATATACAGAGGCCTAGGATTCTGTACATGTATGTATATGAGACGAGCCATATGATTTTGTACCCGAGCAGTAGTAATGGTGCATGGGATAAGACTTCACACCAGTAGCCCATAGTAGGGATAAGTTTAGCATGGGATAAGTTTAGGGCACTTCACACCAGTAGCCTATTTCATCAACATTGCAAAGTATACTTTACTAGCAAAGTATACTTTGAGGGAGAAATTTTCAATTTTAGAATAAATTTATTAATTTTTATTATACTGAATTTATTACATTATCACAGCCAATTTTGGCTGTGATAATGTAATAAATTCAGTATAATAATTCTGCATAGTTTTAATCATCAAATATATGTAATCGTTAGTTCTGCATGAAATAATGCATTTCGGAAAAATCAATGATTGCTCCCTCAAAGTATACTTTGCTAGTAAAGTATACTTTGCAATGTTGATGAAATAGGCTACTGATGTGCGATTTTTCATGAAAAATATTTACAGAAATTGTGTAAATGACGCTGAAGGTTGGCAAAAGAAAATTGTCAACCTTCAGTCATTTTAAATACACAAGTTCCACATTCACAAAAAAATATCATAAATTTTGTAGTAAACAATTTTTCATGAAAAAGCGTACGTCTTCTTTGGTACAAAATCCCATCCATGGCTTGAGTCCTGTGGCTATTGCAGGTGGGATGAGGGGAGGTAAGCAGGTGTCGGTGGAGCCCCACAGGCATGAGGGCGTGTTCATCGCCCGTGGCAAGGAGGACGCCCTTGTCACCCTCAATATGGTGCCTGGCGAGTCCGTCTATGGCGAGAAACGCATCTCCATCGAGGTAATTCATTGTTTTGTTTTTTCGGACATTAAATATGATTTTTATGTACCCAAATTTATTTTTAGCCGAGTTTTTTGACGAAAAAGATCTCGGCTATTGGATTGGCAAAAGGTTGGCGGCGGCGTCCACAATGTTAAGTTTTTGTTTTTTGTCCATTTCTCCGTTACTGTACAACCTAGAAACACCATACTTGCACAACTTCATAACCAACGGGTGCCCATCACATACATGTACATCTATCCAACATGTGAACTTTTCATGCCCCCTTTGCGATAGCAAGGGGGCAGGCATTTTACATTACTCTTGAGGTTCCGTACGTCTGTCCGTGTACATTTTCGCTCAATATTATGCGAAGGATTGCTTCGATACTTGGACACTTGATCACCTGAACATTTGTCACACTCGCGCCAACGTTAACATGACCTTGACTTTGTCACCTTCGAAATGTCGCTGAAACACCATTCTGTTACGTGAAAAGTTTGTAAGAGTTTCTCCATCATCATCTTCAATATTACTTAAAGGATTACTTTAATATTTGGACAGTTCATTCATCTGAATATGCCTGAAGCAATCACACCACCAATAGCATGACTTTGACCTTTGTGACCTTCAAAATGGTGCTGACAGCACCATTTTGAAGGTCACAAAGGTCAAAGTCATGCTATTAGCTAAGCCATTTTCTTACGTCAAACACTTTGTAACTTTCTCAAATGAATTTGCAATTTGTGTAAATTTAAAGTTTTCTTTTATTACACACAATCTCTTGTTAGCGTCCAGTATGCCGGGAGGTCATATCCATGTTTTACAAACATAATAGTCTAGTATTTGTTTACCTTCACCTATTTCTTCCGTGCAATCAACTTAGCAATTTTCAATGTTAGGTTGTCGTGTTTAGGTCCATTTCTCTGGTGCTGCACAATCTAGAACCACCATACTTGCACAACTTCATAACCAATGGGTGCCCACCACATACCACTATCCAACATGTGATACTTTTTTAACCGTGACCTATTTTTCCCGCGTAATCAACTTTTTCAATGTTAAGTTTTTGCGTTTAAATCTGTTTCTCACTTACTATACTACCTAGAAGCACCATACCTTCCTGATCAGACTGCAGATGCAAAGGCTGATCTGCATCTACACTGGTCACAAAACCCTATTTCTCCAATCACAGCCACAATATCAATAATTATACCCCCCGGCTTACGACGTATGCCAAGAGGTACAGTCAAACCTGTGTATAAAGGCCAGCCATGGGAAGTGAAAAATCTGGCCTTTGTTCACAGGTGGTCTTTATTCACAGGTCAGGGTCATTTAATAGTAATTGTGCCATTGGGACAACATAATTGCGGCCTTTACAGCCAGATGATTGCTTTTCGAAGGTGGTCTTTAGCACAGGTTCGACTGTATATAGATTTCGCATTTAATTCCGTCCATAACATAAACTTAACATTTTGTTTTAATTTCCGTCTCGCTTCATGGAATGCTTTCATATTTGGCCGATATCTTATTAACCCTTAGACCGCTACTCACATCAATTGTCATCTGCAGTTGCTTTTATATCTTGCTTTATTTCTCAATAAAAACATGGTTTGACAGCACTTCAGAATCATTTCCAATGGTTAAGGGGGGTGCGTATGCACCCGTCGCACCCCCTCTGCGTACGGGCCTGGGTCAAAGGGTTAACATCATCCTCCGTCATATTGTGCAAAATGCTCCACCTATATGGCCTGTATGCCCAAGGTCAAGGTCAAATGGTGGTCGGACCAGGTGGCGGCCGTGGGTATCCGTGAACTGTTCACTTGCTTTTGTTGTTGCAGGCAGGTGAAGTGAAGACGGAGTATCGAGCCTGGAACCCGTTCAGGTCGAAGCTGGCGGCGGCCATATTGGGTGGGGTGGATCAGATCCACATGGGCCCGGGCAAGAAGGTGCTCTATTTAGGCGCTGCCTCAGGCACCACCGTCAGTCACGTGTCCGACATTGTCGGCCCGGTAAGTCGTGTGCACATAGCTCCAGATAAGGTGTGTATTGGTGTATTTTACACACTTATTGTAGCAGAATACGCATTGATCATCAAAAGTGGGAGTACAAAACACTCACAGTGCAGTCATAATGCGAACATACGCATTGATTTTCAAATTGAGTAGTAAAAATGCTGTAATAAAGTAGAAAATTTACTTAGTTGAGCTGCAAAAAGCAAACAGTGAAGAAAATACAAGGAAAAAATACACAGAAACCACAAAAACTGGTTTTCTTGCAAACGTGAACCAAATTTGGATCAAACCAAAACGGCACATGTTATCTCGGAATGAAAGCACAATTCAGAGCTCCAGATAAGGTGTGTATTTGCATAAATACCCAATTAAAATTGCCAAAAACCCAATTGAAATCGGAAGTAGTGAGTATCAAAAAAGCAATGAAAAATTTGTGGTATCTTTATCATACTACAGAAAACAATAAACAGACCACAAATATAGCATATTTTCTTATTTTTCCATGAAGCAAACTATTCAATAAGTGCGGTTTGCTTATGTGTAAACAGTAGTGTGATTCTATTTTACAACAATTAAACTTTTGAAATACCCAA